>CM060335.1:39931161-39941161 GCA_030674155.1 Stramonita haemastoma | reverse complement strand
TGACTTGACTTGACTTGACTTGACTAACCAGCCAAGCAACCAATCTACCAATCAACTAACCATCCAACAAACAACAGCTAACAACTAACCCAACCAATGTGCCAATTAATTAATCGACCAAACCAAACCAAACCATGCAGTTCATCAGCCAACCTCCTTACCAAAACATTAAATTAACTAACCAACTAACCATCTAACCAACCTACCAACCAACCCAACAACCTACCAATCAATCAATCCATCAACCAACACACAAACTTACCAATCAACCAATACACCAGTCTACCAGTTCAGCATCTCAATCAATCAATCAACCAGCTAATTCATTCATCAATCGACATCTTGATGAAGTGATAGAATAGTCACTTGCAATGTGCAGTTCTTTTTTTTCTTTTTTTTTTAGTCAGTTCCCTTTTGATTGCTCGCTTGTTTCGTTAATGGATTGGTTGGTTGGTTGGTTGGCTGTTTCATTCGTTTATTGATTCGATGAATTTTAGATCGGGTGTTAAGTTTATTGCTTACCGATAAGCTGGCTGGTAGATTTGTTCGTTTATCATTAATGAGTTTACCGTGAAAGTTGGCAATCTATCAGTTTAGCTTGGGCCCTAACTTGCCTGGTCTGTCTGTCTGTCTGACTGTCTGTCTGTCTGTCTGTCTGTCTGTCTGTTTGTCAGTCTGTCTGTCTGTCTGTCTGTCTGTCTGTCTGTCTGTCTCTCTCTCCTCTCTCCCCTCTCTCTCTCTCTCTCTCTCTCTCTCTCTCTCTCTCTCTCTCTCTCTATATATATTATATATATATATATATATATAGAGAGAGAGAGAGAGAGAGAGAGAGAGAGAGAGAGAGAAGATAGATAGATAGATAGATAGATAGATAGATAGATAGATATAGATAGATAGATAGATAGATAGATAGATAGATAGATAGGCCACGTATCCTTACATACGTAATTTAAGCTCGTACACTTGAGTGACACCCTGAGAAAGGTCGAGGACAGAGGGAAATGGAGAGAACTGGTTGCGAGGTCTTCCGTGGTGCCCCTACGGTCTAAACAGACTATGGGATAGAAGAAGAAGAAGAAGAAGAAGAAGAAGAAAAGAAGAAGAAGAAGAAGAAGAAGAAGAAGAAGAAGAAGAAGAAGGCGTACAAACATGAGCCGAGTACAACGTAATAAGAAATGTGTGTCTGTGCACTAACCTTAGGAATTAGGGTCTTGGGTAGTCTGGGCCAGTCAGCCTCGGAAATGATGTCTTGAGCCCCGTGGGCCTGCAACACAGAACACAGGAGAGGAGAGACAGATGAACGAATAAATCAAAAATTAAAAAAACCTTCACACACACACACACACAAGGAGCATAAAAACTACAACCCCAACCAATCCAAATCAAAGTATAAAAAAAACCTTCACACACACACACACACACACACACACACACACACACACACACACACACACACACACACACACACACACACAACACACACAGGAACATAAAAATTACAACCAAAACCAAACCAAACCAAAGTAAAAAAAAAATAAATAAATAAATAAATAAATAAAATAAAATAAAAAAATTAAATTAAAAAAGGACAAAGTAAAGCCACACCACAGAAGAGAGCAGTACTGACCGCATCGTGGACAGCGGTTCCGATGCCAAAGCAGGTGACCATGGCTGCGGTGATCTCCAGGATGAGGAACCCCATGAAGGTGGCCTCGTCCACACCCAGAGAGGAGCTGCCCAGACCGTAGATCATCAGGCAGAACTGGGGAATCCCGCTGAAAACGCCAGCAGGGGTAACTATACTAGCAGCTGAGCAGTAGCAGTACCAAAGCTCGCAGTGTAGGGAGATAGACAGACAGAGAGAGAGGCAGACGTTTATTTATACATACATACATTCATGCATGCATACGTACATACGTTCGTACGTACGTACGTACGTACGTACATACATACATACATACATACATACATACATACATACATACATACATACATACATACATACATACATACATACATACATACATACATACAATCATCCATCCATCCATCCATCCATCCATCCATCCATCCATCCATCCATCATCATCCATCCATCCATCCATCATACATACATACATACATACATAATCCATCCATCCATTTGGTGCACGAAAAAGATCCCATAGCAATAAGAGAGTTATCCCTGGCTACATTTTGTAGAAAAAAAGCTTCACCATCAACAGGGAAACACATGTACATACAGACATGGAGTACATTATAAGTTAGGTGATGTTGCACTTGCAGTAATGGGGTGCTCTTCCCCCCGACAGCAGCTGGACTTCCACAAAGACAAATCTACCATGGCTGAAGATGGTAGATACCATACTGTACCCTACCTTACAGTACAGTACAATACAATACAGCACAATACAATACAATACTTGCAGAACTATGTACAAGACAAGAATATACAAGACAAGATAAGATAATGCGATGCAATACAAGACAAGACAATCCAATGCAATACAAGGCAATACAAGACAGTGCAATGCAATAAAGGACAAGACAGTGCAATGCAATACAAGACAGGACAATGCAATGTATGACAAGACAAAACAATCCAATATCCTACCATAACAGACAAGACAAGACAATATCATGCAAAACAGTACCATGCAATACAATACCACACAATACAAAACAATACCATGCAAAACAGTTCCATATGAATCAATACCGCACAATACAACACAATGCAATAATAGAATTCAAGACAGTACAACACAATGCAATGCAATGCCAAAAAAAAACAATACAATACAATGCACTACAGTACAACATAAATATAATTCGACATAACACAATACAATACCCAACATTATTTCCCAACTTTCACACAGCTGACGAAAGTCTTTCAGAAAACCTGAAAAATAAAATGAAACCGAAAATGATATTTTTCTGCAAGCAATGGCATCATCATGGACAAACCTGGCTGACGAAAGTCTTTCAGAAAACTGAAAAATAAAATGAAAATGAACATGATATTTTTCCAGTAAGCAATGGACATGGACAAACCTGACTGACGAAAGTCTTTCAGAAAACCTGAAAAATAAAATGAAACTGAAATTTATATTTTTCTTCTGCAAGCAATGGCAATATCATGACAAACCTGGCTGACGAAAGTCTTTCAGAAAACCTGAAAAATAAAATGAAACTGAAAATTATTTTTCTTCTGCAAGCAATGGCAATATCATGGACAAACCTGGCTGACGAAAGTCTTTCAGAAAACCTGAAAAATAAAATGAAACTGAAAATGATTTTTCTTCTGCAAGCAATGGCAATACATGGACAAACCTGGCTGACGAAAGTCTTTCAGAAAAGCTGAAAAATAAAATGAAACTGAAAATGATTTTTTTCTGCAAGCAATGGACATGGACAAACCTGACTGCGAAAGTCTTTCAGTAAACCTGAAAAATAAAATGAAAACTGAACATGATACTTTTTTTCAGCAAGCAATGGCATTATGATGGACACACCTGAAGAGAGTGACAGAGAGCAGGTGACAGAGGCACCCCTGCAGATGCTGAACAACAGTGCACAGCATCTGATGCTGCTGATGCAGCCAGTCAAAGGCCGCTTCCACAGGGTCTCCACCTGATCTTGTTCGCAGGGAAAGGTTTTCACCGTCAGTCATCACCAGTGAAACGAGGGCCCTTGCGGCTGGGAGCATCTTCCAAAACGTCTTCGGCACCGTGTTGAGTTAAGCTCAGTGTCGGTTTAAGAAGAACAGCATCCTCATGGTTTTGTGCGTTGCTGGAAACCTTTGCACTGATGGTGTGGGTACCTTGCTGGTGGTGGAAGAGAACGCTGTGGTTGTCTTCAGGAAAGTGTTGAGATTCTGCCTTCGCCCCACGGATTGACTTTTTTGTTTGTTTGAGTGTGGACTCCTCGCTTCTTGGCGTTTCTGTGGGATGCAAGAACCCCCCACTTGTGCTGAATCGTGACCATGGGACAGCCTGTTTACGTCAGCCTTCTTCTCGCTTGTTTCAATGGGGCAGGAATGCCAGCCATTGCCTCGTGGAAACTTGTTTGTGTGTCCAAGCATTGGTTCTTGTCTGTCATTGGCATCACTGATGCTGTGGTTGGACAGGTCTGAAACCGAATCTTCCCATGAACCAAGCAAAGCTTTCAGCTGCGTGTTCAGAGCGCGGAAACTCCTTTGCATAGCATGAACGCTTGTGCACGTAGAAAAATTAACAAGGTGCTGATGAAGCTGACATTTAAACAGAGAATGGCACCGAAAATGATGGACACAACGTAGAGAACGATTCCTGACAGGTGACTGAAAGGAGTGAGGTGTTTCCTGAACGTGGGGAAGAAGGTGTAGAATCCAGCCACCACCAGCATCCCATCACACTTGAAGCGCCATGCACACAGCCACCACGCGGCTTAAGTTTCTGTTATAAGACTTGCAGTTCAGATGGAATGAATACACTCTGTCGTACATTTGCAGCAGGCCAACCAGCGGAGTGAGGTGTTTGGACAGGGAGAAGAAGGTGGCCACATAGACGTACAGCGCTGACAGGAAGAACAGAGTGAACATGATGGAGAAGATGACACTGCCATCCAGAACTTCCACGTCAAAAAAGATGGTCATGTACCGTGCCACGTTGATGGCACACAGCGCAGTGTTGCAGCCAAACAGCAGTTTCCCGAATATCACTTTGAGTCGACAGCGTTTGCATTTATACCGGTCCTGTCTATCTGGCCTACGCTGACAGCCATCAGCATTCCTGTCCTGGGTTCCAGCAAACCACTGACCGTTTCTGTAGCTGTGGGGGTTGTCTTGTGACACGAAAAGTGCTGCTCTTTTTCTTGGATCTTCGGATAGGGAGGTGTTGACGTTTTCAGCATGACCAAGGGGTGTGACTGTGGGACTTAAGTTGGCAACGACGATCTTTTGATTCGGAGAGTGAGTCGGGTTTTTTCCCACCCCGGAATGTACCTCCCTTCCTTGAACCTGCATCAAACAGGCCACTCTCTATTTCTTCCACTTCTTCATCTCCTGATTTCTGAGCAGGTTTCTGCGGCGTTGTTTCACCAATGTCTGCCACGTCTTCCTTGGAAGCTGTCTTCAGACATCCCGGGCCTGAAGAGGGTTGGCACTGGTCCTGCTGGGTGGGGTACCCGTGTGTGCACAGCATGGGCACGGGAAAGCCCACCAGCCACAGACAGAACAACACAGGCCGCATCAGCAGGGCCGTGACTTCTTCTTCACTGTTGTCACCTCCCTGAAGGCTATTCCTCCCTCGTGCCGACTTTATGGTGATTGGTAAAGGGTGTTTCTCCATCTTGCCAAACTGATTGATGTAAAGAAAGGTGGTTTGAAAGACGTGTAACTGTGGTATCCTGAAGCTTTTGGGGCCAGTCAGTTGAGGTCCGCACTGGTTGTCTAAATGACGAGCACCAGCTATTTATGATTACACTCTTCCACCAGGTAAATTCATCATCACGTGTGTTCAAGAAACCCAGAGATATTTCCATAATCTGATATTCAACTTTGTCTGTTCATCCTTAGTTCGGATTGCTTAAACCTGCAATCTAAGCCTGATCCCTGTCCGAATATCAAAATGAAACAAAAACACGCTGCTGATTATCTTAGTTTCTGGAATGTTCTTTCAACATTTTTGTCTAATTTGTTGGAATATTTCGGGTAGGTTTTTTCTTCCTTTTTTGTGAGAAGGGAGGGGGGGGGGGTGTGGAAAGGGAGAGTAGGTGTATTTTTGTTTGGTTGGTTTGTTTGTTTTTTCTTTGGTGGAGGCTACTGAAAGGGAATGTACCCAACAGAAAACAAGAAATGAATAAAGAGATTCACAAAATGCATTATCACTGATCACTGTGCAACATAATCATAATTCAGGAAACTTTTTATCCACAGACAGTGTATCCATAGACAGTATATCCATAGACAGCCTATCCACAGACAGCCTATCCACAGAAGCCTATCCACAGACATTCTATCCACTGACAGGTACAACTGAATCAAACTAAAAGTACAGTACTGACGCTTCTACTTTTTTCCATATTTCAGAATAACACTATCCTGAAAGATAATGAACTAGATTTTTTCCCCAAATAAGGGCCACACGAGAACAGCCTAACAAACACAACAACAATTTGCAAAGTGACAACTTGGCACAACAGCGAGGAACAGCCTACAACACACACACAACACTGCCAAAGTCAGACATGGCACAACAGCAGAGGACAGCCTAACACACACACAACACTGCCAAAGTCAGAAACCTTGGCACAACAGCCAGAGGACAGCCTAAAGCGCACACAACACTGCCAAAGTCAGAAACTTGGCACAAACAGCCAGAGGACAGCCTAACAGCGCACACAACACTGCCAGAATCAACCTTGGAGCAACAGCAGGAGGACATCCTACAGCACAAATACACTGCAAATCTACCTTGCACAACGCCAGGATCAGCTAACAGCGCACCAACACTGCCAATCAGTGCATCTCTGTTCATCACTGTTGTGCATCCCTCCCTCTCTCTCCCCCCCCCCCCCCCTCTCTGAGCTAACAGGACATGTCACTGATGTATGGCCCAGGTTTCAGACTCTGTAAAATTAATGAGCGAAATGATACGACGCGTCTGGTATGGTCTTAGCGGACGGTGGCCTAAACGGACCAGCAGTCTATATATATGAGTGGCACAAAGGGAGTGGCTGGCTATGTAAGCTGCACTATCATATCAGTGTTTTTGTTGGTTGTTGGATGTTGTTGGTTTGTGCGGGCTTGTAAGCTGCATTTCATGTGTATGGCGTTTTTTTTGTGTGTTGTTATGTGTTTTGTTTGTTTTTGTTTTTTTCTATTTCAGAAAAGCAGAGTAGGAGCGCTGTGGTGTGGTGGTGGTGTGGTGGTGGGGGTGGTGGTGTGTGTTGTGTGTGTGGTGTGTGTGTGTGTGTGTGTGTGTGTGTGTGGTGTGTGTGTGTGTGTTGGGGAGGGGGGGGGGTAGCTTAGTGGTTAGAATGTTGAGCTCGATGATCGGGACGGCCTGGGTTTGAGCTACTCACCAAGGCACTCATTCGAAGGGATTTTTCCCCTGGATTTAACATTAGTGCCGATTATTACGCTCCCCCATAAGTCCTTCAGGTGAGATTCGACTATAAACTTGATGTCCCCCCGTGTGCGAACATACGCATAACATTTCGCACATACATTAAAACATAAAGTGGTATAAAAATTAAGAAATTTATTTAAAAAAAAAAGAAAAAAAAAAGCCCGTTTTGAATTTCAGGGAAAGTACGCCAGCCACCGCCATTACAAATCCATTGGGGGGGGGGGGGGGGGGGGGGGGGGGAGATCTCATCAAACATCAGCCCCTCTACTCTGGTACTCCAGATAAGATCAGGGTGAGGGAAGTCACGTTTTAAGCATTACTCTCTTCCCGCCTGCCAAGCCCGATCACCAAAGCAGCAGAAATTAAACCATCAATGATACATGGGCGACAGCATGGCCTTACTCCCATATTGTAATTTGAAGGGCTCCTGCCCCTCATCCCATAATCATTCCCTAGAGGCCTGTGCCAGTTTACCGTGGCCTGTAGGCACATTTTATGATGATGGCCATGGCATATTACATAATACATGATTCACTGTTCTTTCCCTGTGGTGACTTGCAGTGTGTGTCAGCATTTAGATCTGTCAGGGTTTTTTTGGTGTTTTTTTTTAAGGTATATGAGGGATATTTTGTGTTGAACCCACATTTGTGGTTGATTTATAAAATTTTAATGGTGGGGAGGTGGTTGTGGTTTGGGGTTGTTTCTGCTTTTTTGTGCTTTGGAGTGTGTGTGTGTGGGGAGGGGGGGGGGGGGCGGTTGGGGGGCGGGGTGTTTTGGCTTTTAGTTTTGTGAATTTCACTTTTTCCTTATTTTCATCGTTTTTGCAACAAAGTGAAAACTATAAAAGTATGTTTTGGGGCCAAATGATTGTAAATCAAATGCAACCATCCACGCTGGAAATAAATAAGCAAACAAAGAGAACATCAATAGTCCATTAAACAGAAAAACATATAAGAAGACACCACACACACACATATATATATAATATATATATTATATATATATATATATCTTGTGTGTGTGTGTGTGTGTGTGTGTGTGTGTGTGTGTGTGTGTGTGTGTGTGTGTGTGTGTGTGTGTGTGTGTGTGTGTGTGTGTGTGTGTGTGTGTGAACTGGTTTACATTTCTCTAAGTTTTCATAGTCTCTTCTCCCCTACTCTTTTTTCTTCTTTGTTTCTATTTTGGGGGGGTCAATTTTTTGCTTTTTTTTTTTTTGTTTTGGGGGGGGGGGGTCTAACATCACTTACGTGACTAGACATTAAATTGAAGCACACAAACACACACACACACCACACACACACACACCCCACACACACACACACACACACACACCACAGGCAAGTACTTGCATGTTAGTATGACATTAACGTGCGCACAGTCATACCAGTATTTACATAGATACAAAATATGTGAAGAGGGCATTTTATACTTTCAGTTATCTAAAATTTTCAACTGATAGAATTTGAATATGTTTTGTTGCTGTTTGTTGTTGTTGTCATTAGTCCAAAGTACTCAATCCTAGTGAGTACAATAATTGCTTGTTATTGATAACATGTCCATTCAGAACAGTTCATCTTTTGGCGTGACACTACAATCTCTATCGACAGTGCAGTCAGATGGCAACATTGAGAAACTCGTATTCAATCCAGAAGGAGATTTGACCTATAGAGAATTCATCGTTCAAACCACAGTTTGAAGAAGTATTGTTCAGTTACTATGGTCAGACATTTTCGATTTATTGTGACCAGATTCCGGTTTGGTGTATCTGAAAATGATGTACATGTCTATTGCTACCGACGTATACATGATGTTGATTTGTTGTGTCCACTATGCAAAGAGTCAATTGAAGATGAAGCTAAATTTGTTTTGGCCTGCCCCTTTTTTCTAATCTGAAAGTAATACCGTAAAATCCCTAGCATAAGCCCACCATCTAGCAAACGCCCACCCCCCACTTTGGGCCAAAAGTTGTGCACAGGGGTAACTACCTAGCAAACGCCCACCCTGCTTTTTTCAAAGAGACTATGCTCACTTTCACTAGGATTTGTGCAGACTGTTCTTAAAGTCCTTTGACGACGCTTCCTGATGGCCGGAAGTTGGTTCTTGAATCTCTCTGTGCCATTTTTTGCAAAATGCCGAAGCGACAGTCTTACACTGTATAGTGTACCTTTCAAATTGGAGGCCCTCCAGTATCTGGATAACGAAGCAGGTGGGAATGTTTGGGAGTGTGCCTGTGAATTTTCTGTGGATAGGAAGAGGATCAGGGAATGGAGTGAAAACAGAGATAGACTTGAACAGCAGTATGGAAAAGACAAACAAAAACGGAAACTGTCAAAAGGACCAGCAGTTAGATCTGAACATGTCGACCAAGGTGTACTGCATTATCTGGAAGATGAAAGATCTGAAGGCAGGGTATTGCGAAACAAGGACCTACAACGGAAAGCGATGGAACTCGTTGGCTTTCTTTGCCTCAAAATCCCTTTTTTTCTATTTTCCTTCACTTATACTCACACGACCTAACTTACATGCTTTCAGGGTTTGTATTCACTCAATTACACGGCTGAGCACAAAAATTATTTTGTGCAAAGGGGTCTATCCCTAGCAAACGCCCATCCCCCAATTTTGCCCTAAATCAGTGCACAGGGGGGGGGGTGGGCGTATGCTAGGGATTTTACGGTAATAGTAATACATTGAATTTATATAGCGCTAAATCTTGCAGAAACAAATCAACCTACGACCTATACAACACACAAGCAATCAATAACAATAATTTTAGCAAATTCGAATGTACATACACACGCGCGCGTGTGCACACACTTATAAAGGTTATACACTTCGGCAGGGTGAAGGGAATTTCTATGTTGAAGGCAGGGACAGATAGTAGATAG
>CM060335.1:39916161-39926161 GCA_030674155.1 Stramonita haemastoma | reverse complement strand
AAAAGGAATAAATTAGAACTAATATACCATTTGATTTGAAATGTATGATAACAAAAGAAGTAGGAAAAAGCAAAACACTCAAACATGCACTATTTTTCAAATGAGTAACTACTCGCAGATATACGCATTCCCACGCAGGGATACAACACTCCCAACACCAACATAATTAATATATATTGACTGTCTCCCAAACATACCACTCTTTTATTCTAATTGCCACATTCTTTTATGATGTAGCATAACTGGATCTTATCTTTGAAAAAGGTTTTCAAAGAGATTTGCAAAGCAATAAAAAAAAATTAATAAAGACATACTTTTTACAAACATGCCATAAACAAGAATATAACACAATTATTTTCATTCATGCAGCTTTTAAAAGAAAAAAGAGAATCTACCATATTTTGCTTCTTTATTTTGTTCAAAATTCATTGTTTTCTTTGGAAGGAAAAAAAGCATGCTGAAGATTTGCACATATCCCCAAGGGCTCTTTTAAAAATGCTTAACAACACTTTTTCACATGGCACCAATTTTGTCTTTATAGATGAATTATGTAAATGCAGCCATAATCTTGACAAAGATCTTAAGCCTAAAAAAAATTGTGACTAGAGTTCAACATCTGATACTTGCGTATATATGATTTAATGTTTATTCTTAGTCAATGCATTTCAACTGGCACCAATGCAGAAGCAGTTAATTTGCAATCACAACTGGAACCAACACAGAGGCAATTAATTTGCAATCAGAGATTGTGAGCAGTATCAAGCTGTGGTGATCAATAAAAACAGAGACATGTGATTCTGTCAAGTGCATAGAATTCAGCTGTTTCAGTTCATCAGTAGTTAAAAAATAAATTCCACCGGGTAAACCACAACTTAAAATTTAAATACAAATTTAAATTAGAATACACAATCCTGTCCATTAACCTCAACTGTAACTTTATCAGGTGATGATAGATCAATACCACACATAGTGAGTAAATATGCACGCAGTCCATAAATTCTGTTCAGTTTTCACACAATGGAAAGAAATACTAGGTGCATTTCTGAAAGGGCGAGAAACAGAATACCACAAAGGGTATTATCACTGCTGGTTCTCACCTGTTGGCAAAAGAGAGTCTTCATGAGGACGTCTGAATCTTGGTTTCTTAGTGCATGGAGTACACTATCTTACTTCCCTTTCAGTTATCAATGCAAGAAATGTTCTTGTTCCCAGTTCCAGCAGTATACTTTCATATGTTCTTGTATCTGTCCAACTGACCCCGAGCAGCCTTCTTTAAAAACCCCATCTCGGCTGCTTCAATCATTTTTTCATCATCTTTTCTTCATGTTACTAAAGTTAGGGACAAAATAAAACTGAAGGAAACACCAGTTTCTTGAAACCAGGTTAGAAATTTGCATTGAAAAAAATTCAAATTGTAAAAAACTGAACATATCTACAATGCAACATTCTTTTCAGAATCGTGTCACAAACATGTGTTTTTTGCACCAATGTGTCGAGGTATCTCTGACAGATTTGGGGGAGGTGATTGAATGAGCATTCAACATCAATATATCTTATGAGCTACACTGTAAACTTGAATGGGAATGGGATAGCTCAGTGGTCACAGCACTTGCTTTCCTCAAGCCAATGTTAAGCAACATCGAGTGTGGTTACCAAGTGGTGCACCAGCTGTCAATGGGCACCTGCCCTCTTTTTGGGTCAGGGAAGGTAAAGCAGCGAGGGAGAGGAGATGAGCGCCGCCCTCAATATGTTGGCCCCTAGAGAAGCTGAGGTCTGTGATGCCTCACTGCCCTACAACCGCATAGGTTATGGGACATCTTTACCTTTTTCAAGCTTGAATGCTGCATTAATTCCAGTAATTAGTAGAAGCTTGTCTGCGTGTACACAAGTTGGTGTGTTTGCAATACTGAAACTGGATCTGAGTGACCTGGTTGACTGACTTCTTCCATGACTTTTGGGAAGGGGGAAAGAAGAGGGTGGGGGTGTCAATTTATTACAGACAACATGACAGTTACTGTCAATTCTTTACGGACAGTATTCATCTGCAAAGTTACCATCAATTCTTTACAAACAGCATGTAAAGCATGAAACAATGTACAAAACGATCACAAGAACAATAATGATAGTATATTTCTGACACATGCACATCTAGCCCTCAAACTACAATCAGTGTGGGCTTTTTTAACAAAA
Source organism: Stramonita haemastoma (assembly GCA_030674155.1). Classification (NCBI taxonomy): domain Eukaryota; kingdom Metazoa; phylum Mollusca; class Gastropoda; order Neogastropoda; family Muricidae; genus Stramonita; species Stramonita haemastoma. The sequence goes on along the minus strand of CM060335.1, from coordinate 39,923,971 downwards.
CAATGACACTTAAGTAACTGCTCTCACTTCATGTGTTAGAGACATGATGACAAAACTGAAACAATGATCCATGATGATGGGATAGCGTGGTGGTTAAAACATTGCGCTCACAATCTGACAACCCAGGTTCGAATCCCGATTAAGGGGATTTTTTTCTCTGGAGTTAACATCAGTGCAGACTCAACTTTCCCCAAAAGTTTTTCAGATGAGACTATAAACTAAGGCCCCGTGTGCGAGTATCTTGTGAACATGTTAAATCCTGTTCTGCTTTTTGAAAGACTAGGCCTCTGTGTGCTGGTAGGAACAGATGAAAAAATTTACAAACTGCATACACATTGGGACTGGATGTAAAAAAGCACATGAGTGCTTATTCCACTATCCTTGATATATAACAGAATGAATAAATTATATAAATAAATAAATAAATAAATAAATAAATAAATAAAATCCTTATGGTTGATGTGAACAGAGTCCTTTCACTGACTTGATGTAGATGACAAATTACCACGCTTTACCAAATAAATGGAAGGCATTTCAGCCCAAAACAAAACAATAGCTATTAACCCAATTCTACAGCAATCATTTTATATGTGAGAAATGATCTGTCAAAGCTTTTCAGCAGAGAAAACAGACTAGATATGTTATGTGTAAAGCTGATACCTTTTTAGTATGGAAATATTGAGAAAGCATGATGCAACCACAATCCCTTCAATTATCTAAATGTAGGCACCCATCCGTCTCGGAAGACTATGGAGTTGCACTCTAGTCTTTAGAGCACAAAGCATGGGTAAGTAAGTACGGAGGGCAAGCTGTTACCTATACAGCAGACCCCCCCTCTCCATGCCACTGGAATGGTCAATTGGAAAGGCAGTTACCGATATGAATTAATTGTCTAAGGTGATGTAAAAAATGTGTCAGTCCCCAAATTACATGCCTGAATTCATGCGTAATATAATACTGGCTCTAACAGAGTACACCATGCTTGTTTCTGAACATGGGTCAGGTTGTGAAAGTGCACATCCATTTAGCTGCACTTGGTCACTTGTAGCAAATTTACAGATGGAACAGTGTTTATATTGTTGTGTAAAAGAACTATAAATTGCAACATTGACTTCATCATGACGAACACCAGAGAATAATTGCAGTTATGAAACTGTTTCCTTGTATATCGTTATATAGGTAGTACACTGGATTACTGAGTTTGTGTTTGTTGAGGGTTAGGTTTTTTGTTTGGTTTGGTTTGGGTTTGTTTTTTTTGGTTTTGGTTTGTTTGTTGTTGTTGTTGTTTTTACTTAACCATCACAAACACAAAGAAAAATCTACCTTTAGGCATAATTGGTATCACTATTTCAAAAATAAGCATGTCTTGTTTAATTAAGGTTTGCAAAGCCGGTTACAAAGGACAGTCAAAACAAAAGGTTAAACATATATATATATATATCGTAATATCTTTTACAGCAGTAGCAGCATTTTCCCCTTTGTGACAAACAAATCATTAACAAAACAGAACCATAGATGAGTGGCTGTTCATCCCTGCCAGAGTATAGCACAACAACAATGAAAAATGGTTTACAAACAAGTATTTTCTGCAAAAAAAAATTATAATTATATCAGAAAAATATATCATGATTATGATAATTATCATATAGTACTTTCATATCATTGAACTTAAAAATCTAAATTCTTCCATACCAAATGAACTAAACTTTGCATTTTTCCGTACCAAATGAATCAAATTTGAATTCTTCCATACCAAATGAATTAAAATTTGAATTCTTCCATGCCAAATGCATGTTTGTTAGACTAGACAAAGAGTCATGTCACACATCATTTCATGAACTGCTTGATTGATGATTCGCGTGAAAGACATCAACAGATAATCAACAGCTACACACGACAGTATGTAATACTAATTGTGAAATAAACAAATGAAGAAAACACATCATGACACACATTTGAATCTATCAATCAGTCTTTTCCGCTTTTCAGGGATAGGGGGAGAGGTACCAACTTAACTTACTACAACTTTTTTTGTTGCTTTCTTTTTGTTTTGGTAGGGGGGGGGGGGCCAGGAGGTTGCAGAGAAAGGTTTATCATAACCTTCATTCAGTACACTCAAATACAATAAGGCACTTCAATATTTCTAATATAATACAGTTCCCTCGCATCACCAAAATAACATAATTGGTATTTCCTACCTCTTCCCTAAAAATCCCATCCCCTGCATAGCTGTTGACGGTATTTCACATCACTCTGACAGGCAGCAGGGCAGGCGAAGGGGGAGGGGGACAGGGAGGGGGGGGGGGGGGGGGGGGGAGGATGGGTACAGGGAGGGGGAGGGGGAAGGGGGAGGAGAGTGGGTGCAGAATGGGATGAGAAGCTGCTGTCTTTTTTTTTTTTTTTTTTTTTTTAACTTGTTCAAGTAAGGGTGGTGAAGTCTTCAAAGTGGGACTGGATAGCCTGGTTGGTTAGGGCGTTGCGCATTGCGCTCATGATCTGCTAACCCAGGTTCAAATCCAGTTCAAGGGGGGATATTTTCCCCTGGAGTTAACATCAGTGCCGACTCCACCTCCCCTAAAACTCCTTCGGATCAGACTGTAAACTGAGGTCCTGTGTGCGAACACATGCAGAACATTTTGCGGATATGTTATAACCTATTCCGCTTTTCAAAAGAGTAGGCTATTGTGTGCCGGTGGGAACAGATGACAAAATTTACAGAAACTGCATACACATGGGGACTGGATCAGTGAATGCTGCTTATTCCATTATCCTCGAAATAAAACAATAAAGTGATTAATAAAAGATAAAGTTATTCAATACTATCATTAAGCACAAAAAAGTGGGATCCATCATCTTTGATACATATATAATTATATATTATTTAATGGGATAAATTAAAGCATGTCATGTTCATTCAGAACAGGGCTATCATCTTTTGTCAGTAGGAGTTGGTTTAAATTATGATTCAACACCAAATTAGATGCAAAACAAACAGGTACTCCATATCAGTGTGTGTGTGTGTTGTGTGTGTGTTGTGTGTGTGTGTGTGTGTGTGTGTGTGTGTGTGTTGTGTGTGTGTGTGTGTGGTGTGTGTGTGTTGTTGGTGTGTGTGTGTGTGTGTGTGTGTGTGTGGTGTGTGTGTGTGTAGTGTGTGTGTGTGGTGTGTGTTGTGTGTGTGCGTGCGTGCGTGCTGTGTTTGTGTGTCTGTGTGTGTGTGTTGCGTGCGTGCGTGCATGGTGTGTGTCGTGTGTGTGTTTGCGTGTATGCATGTGTGTGTGTCTGTGTTTGGCTGTGTGGTGTGTGTGTGTGTGTGTGTGTGTGTGTGTGTGTGTGTGTGTGTGTGTGTGTGTGTGTGTGTGTGTGTGTGTGTTTTGTGTGCCATCACAGCAGATTCTATGACAGGATTAACAAAGGAAGCAATTTCAGTTGCTCTCTTGCACAAAAAAGAAAAAAACAAAAGAAAATGTCATACATTTTCCTCCTCTTTGGTTGCTGTTAATACTGCCAATGCAGCCTGAATGATATGTTCTGTTGTTGTTTTTGTTGTTATTGTTTTAGTTGCTGTCTTTGCTCCTGTGTGATTTTGACACTACAACATGTGGCTAAGGATTTGTTTTCTGATATGCTTGACAACAGTATATTTAAAAAGAATAAAGAGCTGTTCACTCGTAAAGGTATACCACTGTACCAGTCAGCTTGATTCCCATACATGAATTTTAAAACGCTTCTCGATGACTGCGCTGATGAATGCACTACTTTGGACCTTTACACGTTTTTATCTCAGGAGCTAGCAGTGGCTGACAAGCCAGGTTTGAGCCTCGAGAAGTCTGAACAGACTGACGGGGGACAAAGACCAACATTTGCAGGTTTGAATCCCAATAAGTCTGAACAGACTGACGGGGGACAAAGACCAACATTTGCAGGTTTGAATCCCAAAAGTCTGAACAGACTGACGGGGGACAAAGACCAACATTTTCAGCTTCAAAAGGAGACAAAAGCACAAAAAACTTCCAGCTTTATTCTACACCAAACAAAGCTTTTTCAAAGCTATTGAGTATAAACACACACACAAGCTTTCATTTCTGCATTTTAAAATAAATTACTCATGAAAAATATATTCTCTTTATATCATGGGTTCTGATAACTTTCAACAAAAAAAGGATACAACCAAGGCATCATCATGCAAGGTATCGTTCTCCACGAAGTGGAAGGCATCATGCTTTCAGGTTTTTAAAAAAAATCAGGTTTCAACAACAAAAAAGACATCATCCTGCAAGTTATTGTTTTCCATGAAGCAGCAGCAACAACAACACTGCCAATCCAATGACGTTGCTTAGAGCCCCATTAGAAGAACAAACACTGCAGTCGGTGGACCTTACTTACTTATACAGATGGACCTTGACGTTGTCAGGCACCACGCGCTGGACCAGGTACTTGACGAACATGCGCCAGAAGGCGGGCAGGATTTTGTCCTCCCTCACCTGCACCAGCTGGGGGAAGCGAGCCCGGAAGGCCCTTGTGGCCTCCTCCAGGTGGTAGTGGGGCACCTTGGTGAACAGGTGGTGGATCTGGTGGGTGCCGATGCTGTGGATCAGGCCGTGGCACCAGCCGTAGTGCCGGTCCACCGAGCTGAGCTGGCCCCGCACGTTGTCCCACAGGTCCGAGGTGTACCAGGGCACCTCCTCCTCCGTGTGGTGCAGGAAAGTGATGACGACGGTGTAGGAGGCGAAGACCAGGTCGGGCACCAGGTAGTGAACACACAGCTTCCAGAAGCCGGCCGCCAGCGCATACCGCCACAGGACCCCGCCCACAGCAGCACCAGCGAGACAGACAGCGCGCAGTGGAAGAAACGGCGCCGCAACACGGGGGTCATGGGGTTGAAGTGGTTGATGGGGCGCGGGCCGTACCCCACCAGCAGGTAGGCGAACCAGCCGATGCCCAGCCCGAACCCGGGTAAGGTGGTGTTGGGGCGGTACTCTTTCTTGCGGATGGGGTAGAAGACCTCGTCCTTGTCGATGTTGCCCGTGTTCTTGTGGTGGATGCGGTGGGACAGCTTCCAGCAGTAGTAGGGGCAGAGCAGGAAGGTGTGGAAAATATAGCCCACTACGTCGTTGAGCCAGCCGTGGTGGGAGAAGGAGGAGTGCCCGGCGTCGTGCCCCACGACAAAGAGGGCGGTGAAGAAGGTGCCCTGCAGCATCCAGTAGGCCGGCAGCAGCAGCAGCAGGGACCAGGCAGGCAGGACAGAGCTGGACCACAGCCACTCCGCCAGCAGGAAGGTCACCGCCACCTGCGCTGCGTCTTTGAGGGCGTAGAGCATGGACGTGCTGACGCGAGGGTCGAACACGTGCTGGGGCAGGGCGCGCTTGATCTCGATGATGGAGGGGAGGTGGCGGGGGATGGCGAGTTTGTTCAGGAGCATCTCTCTCTCGCTGTCGTCGCCATCGGCAGCAACGGCGGCAGCGGGTTGCTGTGGCGGGTCTTGTTGTTGTTGCCCCAGTCCTACTGCCTCCAAGGTGTCTGCGTTGCCCTCCGGCTCACGGCTTGTTGTGTCTCCGCCTTCCACCATTATTCTGCCGCTGGTCTTCTTTCTCTCTCTCTCTCTCTGGATATAAGATTAAAGCTTAAGAAGTATCCTGACTTACTTCACCTTTTGTACACAGGCAGCCTGTTTTTGGTGGTGGTTGTTGTTGGTGGTGTTGTTTTTTTTTATCACAGGCTCCAACAAACAGCTGTCAGTGACACACTTCTTGCTCTAGCTCCAGTGAGTGTTCTCCCTGAAAGAAACAAAAACAGGATTTGTAAATCAGATATATAAGAAGCATCAGTATTTCCAAGTCATCTATATATATGAAAACCAAGTCTCTCTTAACAACTGTCACAGAACCATGATTACCAAAAAAAGGATCAAATGAGCTGGCAAACACTTTACCCCTAACAAAGTATTACATGATTTGATCATTAAACAGGATTAACCCTCTTGCATCTGGTGTCTCTGAACACAAACTGCCCCTAGATTTTGCATTCCATCACGAAATCAGGTCAGGCACACATGCTCGCTGGCCTTCTCCTCCTTCTAAGTACATACCAGCAGCTATAATTGCTTCCAGACACTCTACAGGGTTTGTTCTTCTGGCCTGATAGAGCTTTGACATGTGGTAGCAATTAGTGATGGTCACATCATGATGGAAATCTACAGTGTGGAAATCCTGGCAAATCCCAGGACTTGGGGGGAGGGGGGGGGGATTATTCAATCCTGGCAAATCCCAGATCGGGACTAAGAGGGTTAACAACTGTCATAGAACCATGATTACCAAAAAAGAAGGATCAAACTAGCTGGCAAACACTTTACCCCTATCAAAGTACTTATTAGATGACTTGATCATTAAACACGATATATCCAGTCAGGTGATATCCACCGACTATGTGAGGTTAGGGATGAGTCACATGAAAATGATTCACACCAGCTGCCCTGGCATGGCACCATGGTAGAGGACCTAAGGATTGTCAACAGGACACATGACTGTGGATTCACCTTCACCGTCACCTAGTCCCCTCGTGGGGGCACCACTGAAGGTTTTCCTCCACTCCTCATGGATTTTTAACCCTCTTAGTCCCAAACCGGGATTTGCCAGGATTGAATAATTGCCCCCCTGGGATTTCCACACCGTAGATTTCTATCACGCTGTGACCATCACTAATTGCTACCACATGTCAAAGCTCTATCAGGCTAGAGGAACAAACTTTGCTGTGTGTCTGGAAGTAATTATAGCTGCTGGTATGTACTTAGGAGGAGGAAAAGTCCAGCGAACATGTGTGCCTGACCTGATTTCAGGATGGAATGCAAAATCTAGGGGTAGTTTGTGTTCAGAGAATCCGAATGCAAGAGGGTTAAAAATAAAAACATTAAGATTACAATCCTGGCTCTGTCAAAGTCAAACTAAACAGAAAGAAAATTGCATTCAATTTATGTCACTGGCATGAAAATTACCACTCTAAATACTAAACAAAGAACAGCAACCTGAAGGAATATCCAATCTAGCTGTTATTTTTTTGTTATAACTCCTACACAATTCCCATATATATATATTATATATATATATATATATATATATATATATATATATATATATATATATATATATATTATATATGAGACAGTGCCAAAAGGTTGTGCAAACAATGGGACACAGGTCATAGAATTCCAAAACTGAAATCATATAAAAATTTCTGTAGTGTTTGAAAGGTAAACCATTTACCTGCATGAAAACTATGAGCAAAAGATAACTTATGCTTTAGTTTTTCTGATAACATGGATAATGTCAGACCACCCACGAAAAGTCAGTTATGATGCTGGACATAAAAATGTCTACCATTGTACAGAAATAGCTGAGCGAGAGTGATGAAGCAGGGGCTTTCATGAAAGATGAATGACACTACTATGATGATGAAGAAACAAAGCGATGACACAAAAGTCCAATGGATTCACGACTTTAAGTACTTAGGTATTGTCATTAAAGAACTTTACTGCTAACAGAGATGTTACCCTCAACACTACCCCTTCAAAACTCTTTTCTCCCCTACTCTCCCTTCCCAAAAAGAGTGGCTGACTAGTGATATAGTAATGAAATGCAGTGAACATCCTTTTCAGTTTCACACATTATCAAAATACCTACACATAGAATAAACGGAATGATCTCACTGTACCTTTACAGATGACGCTACTCTCACCTGAACCCAAAGGAGAACCAAGAAATCCAGATGATCCAACAGGCAGAAATAAAGTAAAAGCACATCCCCCCCTCCCCCTCCA
>CM060335.1:39906795-39911061 GCA_030674155.1 Stramonita haemastoma | reverse complement strand
AAAAGAAACTACCACAAAGCCGGAATCTGGACTGGAAATGACCGACACATCATCCCCAAAACCTCATTTTTTTCTGCTTTTATTTCTATCCTCCTTCTACTCTTTTCTAACTCACGTCAACACATTGCCATCCTAAAGAATCAGGCATTTAACATGGAGACCCAACACTCGCTTAGCGCCTTTTCTTCTGATCGTAACTCAACCATTATCCGACCTGAGAAGACAAGAGCTGTCTCCCCTGATGAGAGGTTGCTTCCCTTATTTTCGATCGGCCATCCTTTTTGTCCACAGCTGAAAGGGGGAGGTGGGTAGAGTGTGCTATTTTTAGCTATACAGTTACCCATGGGATTACATTTCAAGTGATCTATCCTATTCCTGTAAAATGTCTTCACCTACACACTCGCTCTCGTCCACTCTCTTCTGCTCACAGATCTGCACAAAAAGGTAAAGGTAAAGGTGTCCCATAACCTGTGTGGTTGCAGGGGAGCGAGGCGTCAGAGACCTCAGCTTCTCTAGGGAGCCAGCATGTTGAGGGCGGCGCCCTTCTCTTGTCTCTCTCTCTGCTTTACCTTCCCTGACCCTAAAGAGGGCAGGTGCCCATTTACAGCTGGGTGAACTGGGGGAACTGTACTGTAGCCAAGGCGTGCAAACAGTCACCCATCTAATTGGTAACCACACTCGACACTGCTTAACCTTGGCTGGGGGGAAAGCGAGCTCTCTGACCACTGAGCTATCCCGTCCCCTATGAAGATCTATACTTTATGCTTATGAACACTCATATTGACACAATCGACCATGGGTCATTCCCTATTTCTGGTCCATTGATCTGGAATGACCTCCTTTTTTCCCTCATTCCCCCCCCCCTCCCCAAACCCCCCAAATCTAGATAGGACACTTTCAAATCAAACCGCAAGACATGCTTGTTTCCAACCTAAGGTCTTCATCTTCCCACTGCTGTCCTATGTTATACTTTTGGTCCATGCATTTCAGCAGTCCAAATCTCCATCTCCCCGCCAAAGTGTGTATGTGTGTGTGTGTGCACGCGCGCGTGCGTGTGTGTGTGTGTGTTGTGCACGCGAGCGTGCGTGTGTTGTGTGGTGTGTGTGTGTGTGCGTGTGCACTAAACACGCCTGCCCATCAAACAGTATATAGATTTGTGCTTCATTACAATGTACCAATTGTTTTCTCTCTTTCATTTTTTTCTCGATTTTCCATTCCTTCTCTCTCTAACAAAGGGGGATAATAAACTCTTGTTCAAAATGAAGCAGAGACTTATCCCTAAGCAGTAAGTCTGGATTAGCGCCATTTTGATCGTAACTCAAACGGTTATCTGACCTGAGAAAACAAGAGTTGTCTCCCCTGATGGAAGGTTGCTTCCCTTATCTTCGTCCACACACTTTTTTTCTCTCCATCTCTGAGGGGAAAGATTACAGTAGATTAGCATGTGTCCTATACACACGTGCATTTTTAGACTAGTTTATAATTTATCGGAACGGAGAGTATTAGGGCATCTAGATGCTTTTTCTAAGAAATACGATTACATTAGAAATTATTGAAGAAATAGTCGTGGAGGAAAGTAAATGCAGGTAATCACTTGCAACTTCTCAATCATTTTGAACATGATTTATCAAAGATTCAATAAATTTTGAGTGAGAATCATGCCTTTGGCCTGACCTGACTCTAGTTAGGGCTCCTAGATCAGCCCTCATCAGAGGTCCAGCGATGATTGAAGCTTCACCTTCAGTGGTATCTTACAGCAAAACACTTTTCTAAATTTAAAAGTGTCAATCGCATTCACAAAAATATTATTATTATTATTATTATTATTATTATTATTATTATTATTATTATTATTATTATTATTATTATTATTATTATTATTACATGGAATTTGTATAGCGCTATCTCTTGTAAGAACAAATCAAAGCGCTTGCATTTGACCTACAGAGCCACAGATCATGCTGCCACCAGGCGCAAAGATCAACGACGAACAACGATGATCAACTGTTGTTGTCTTGTTGCTGCTGTATATATATTTAATATTCCAGTGGCATTTTAAAAACTGCCATCGAAAGACCCTGACAAAAAAGAGAAAGAAAAAATACTTAAAATAGAATTATGTTGCACACCCCCCTCCCCTCCAAAAATATATATCTAAATAGAAGAAAATGAATACATAGTGATTGTTTTTTACGGGTACATAACGTGTCACATTCTGGCCTTAATTTTCTTTCTTGTTGCTGCCCCATCTTTTGCAGCGTTCTCTGTCTTGCTGTTCCCAAACCGTTCATTTCGATCTCTTCACCTTAGCCTTACTCAAGGGGGACGGGATAGCCTAGTGGTCGGAACATTGCGCCCGAAACTTGACGACCCGGGTTCGATTCCTGGTCGAGGGGATTTTTCCCCTGGAGTTAACATCAGTGCCGACTTCACTCTCCCCAAAAGTCCTTCGGATGAGACTATAAACCGAGGCCCCGTGTGCGAACGCACGCTGAACATCTTGCACACACATTGAATCCTGTTCCGTTTTTCGTAAGAGTAGGCCATTGCGTGCCGGTGAGAATAGATGACAAGATTCACAAAACTGCATACACAGGGACTGGATGTAAAAAAGCACATGAGTGCTTATTACATTATTCTCGATATAAAAGAATAATTGAATTAATAAATAAGCTCATCATGTTACATCCTCAGGATCAGAAATCCACACATAGCTTATCAAGGCTAAGTCATCAAGGCGAGGTCCTCGTGGGGTCACCCGCCACAGGAGCCCTGCACAGCCTCTGGGTCATGTGGTGGTGTTCAGTGGTGCCTGTTCTGAGCTGACAGAGTTATGCATGGCATCACCTCCTCAGACAATACCCCAGTGGCAAATACTGACCAAGTCTCCCATCCCCTCAAAATACACTCACACAGTGACACACACACACACACACACACCCACACACAGTGACACACACACACACACACACACACACACACACACACACACACACACACACACACACACACACACACACACACACACACACGGAGAAGGGAGGCATGCAAAGAAATGACAGTGTAAACTGACGATCAAGGAATTGATTCCTTTGCCATCATTACCTTTTCTCCCAGGTGATAATTATAGCATCGTGCTTTTTTCTGTTTTGGTGAGGGGAATTTTACACACACACACACGCATATGCATATGCACATGCACATGCACACACACACACACACACATACAGAGAGAGAGAGAGAGAGAGAGAGGAGAGAGAGAGAGAGAGAGGAGAGAGAGAGAGAGAGAGAGAGAGAGAGAGAGGAGAGAGAGAGAGAGAGAGAGAGAGAGGAGAGATGAGAGAGAGAGAGAGAGAGAGAGAGGAGAGAGATTCTTTTATATCGAGGATAAGGGAGTAAGCGCTCATGTGCTTTTTTTTCATCCAGTCCCCTTATGTATGCAGTTTTGTAAATGTTGTCATCTGTTCCCAGGGCACACAATGGAGAGAGAGAGAGAGAGGAGAGAGAGAGAGAGAGAGGAGAGAGAGAGAGAGAGAGAGGAGAGAGAGAGAGAGAGAGAGAGAGAGAGAGAGAGAGGAGAGAGAGAGAGAGAGAGAGAGAGAGAGAGAGAGAGAGAGAGAGAGAGAGAGAGAGAGAGAGAGAGAGAGAGAGAGGAGAGAGAGAGAGAGAGAGAGAGAGAGAGAGAGAGAGAGAGAGAGAGAGAGAGAGAGGAGAGAGAGAGAGAGAGGAGAGAGAGAGAGAGAGAGAGAGAGAGAGAGAGAGAGAGAGACGAGAGGAGGAAGAGAGAGAGAGAGAGAGAGAGAGAGAGAGAGAGAGAGAGAGAGAGAGAGAGAGAGAGAGAACTAATTCAATTATCGCAAATCACTGCTCTTTTGAATTCAAAATCAACGCAGACATATGAATAATCACAAGTACATGATTATATCAAATCATATTTACATAATTTTCTAGGTAGACAACTCTCTTACTTAGGTATGAATTTTAAATTTTAAAGCAGTGTATATACGAGTGTGGTAGTTTTTAATTTTGTTGTTGTTGTTGTGTGTGCCATTTTAGCAAGTCAATTCACCTAGCTGTAAATGGGTACCTGCCCTCTTTAGGTGTCACGGAAGGTAAAAGCAGCGAGGGAGAGGAGATGGGCGCTGCCCTCAATATGCTGGCCCCTGGAGAAGCTGAGGTCTCTGATGCCTCGCTCCCCTACGAATATATAAGCAAGGGGATCACCTTTACTTTTTACCTTTTAACTGACTCCACTCACATGACAGT
>CM060335.1:39889295-39896795 GCA_030674155.1 Stramonita haemastoma | reverse complement strand
TTAAACAAAAATCTCAGGCTTCTGATTTATCTTACACAAACTATTTTTGCCTGTAAAATAAATGAAAGGTAAAGGTGTCCCATAACATAATATGTGGTCGTAGGAGAGCAAAGCATCAGAGAGCTTTTCTAGGGGCCAGTATACTGAAGGGCGGCGCCCATCTCCTCTTCCTCGCTGCTTTATCTTCCCTGACCCTAAAGAGGGCAGGTACCCATTTACAGCTGGGTGAACTGGGGGACTGTACTGAAGCCAAGGCGCGCAAACGGTCACCCATCAACTTGGTAACCACGCCCTTTTATATTAATAAGTGCACACATCTTCTGGAGTCAGAGTATGACTCCTTATGTGACGAGGTATACAGCCTGGTGGTTAAGAATGATGCGCTCGTGATCTGCTGACCCGGATTCGAATCTCGTTCAAGATTTTTCATCTGGAGTTAACATCAGTACCGGCTCCACTTCCCCCCAAAAGTCTTTCGGATGAGTCTATAAACTGAGGTACCTTGTGCGAACGCACGCAGAACATCTTGGGCACACGTTAAAACCCTGTTGGAAGAGCAGGCCATTGTGTGCTGGTGGGAACTTATGACAAAATATACACAACTGCATGCATACGGGGACCAAATGTAAAAAACACAAGAGTGCTTATTCCTCGAAATAAAAGGAATATAAATTAAAAAAAAAGAAGAAAAAGGTATTTAAAAAGTCATACATGCAAAATTCTCATCCAGCTTGTTCTTTCAATATCAGTGATTCCCAGGTGGGACAAGGGGAGGGGGGGGGGGGCGGAGAGAGTGAACCAGAATGCTTATTCTAGGTAATCCTTAGGGTGTTAATCTGGGGAACGCACAACATCAACATCAACAATAACACATCAGTAGACTTCAGCCAAAATACATCGAAAGTAAAAGAGCAAGGAAAAAACCCATAAAAAATAATCACTGTCAAAAGCAAAATTCATATACGTGCATTGCAGCGAAAGAATAACATTTGGAAAAAAAAACCCATCACCACCAAGAAAAAGTTCAATATAAAGTGAGGATATGAAGAAGAGGATAAGAGAGAGAGAGAGAGAGAGAGAGAGAGAGAGAGAGAGAGAGAAAAGAGAGAGAGAGAGAGAGAGAGACAGAGAGAGAGAGAGAGAGAGAGAGAGAGAGAGAGAGAGAGAGAGAGAGAGAGAGAGAGAGAGAGAGAGAGAGAGAGAGGGGAGGGGGGAATAGAGAGAGAGTTCTAGTAATGGATCATAACACTGTTTTATATATTCAGATACTATGGAATATAAACATCACATGATGATACAAAGAACACACTCAATGATTATACCACAACAACAAAAAAACATGTCTAATCATGATTATGAATACACACTTGTTTCAACACAGGCAATAAGATCACAAAGGTAAAAACATTCATTAGAAAAATCAAGCAAAAATAAAAAAACACACACATAAGAGCTAAGACTTTAAAAAGTAATATGTACAACACATTTAATCATAGACAAACAACAAACAAAAAATTGGTGTGTGTAAAGTTGATTACTTATTGAAAGTTCATAATTATAAGATTATGCATACTTCAACACCATCATGGTATTACGAATGAGATGTTTATTCAGAACCCAAAGGAAAACACAGAGAGAGAGAGAGAGAGAGAGAGAGAGAGAGAGAGAGAGAGAGGAGAGAGAGAGAGGAGAGAGAGAGAGAGAGAGAGAGAGAAGAGAGACAGAGACAGAGACAGAGACAGAGACAGAGACAGAGACAGAGACAGACAGACAGACAGACATACAGACAGACAGACAGACAGACAGACAGAGACAGAGACAGACAGACAAACAGATACAGACAGACAGACAGACAGACAGACAGATACAGAGACAGACACAGACACAGGCAGACAGACAGACAGACAGACAGACAGACAGACAGACAGATACACAGACAGACAGACAGATACACAGACAGACAGACAGACAGAGAGACAGAGAGAAAGAGAGATACAGAGACAGAGAGAGACAGAGACAGAGAAAGACAGAGACAGAGATAGAGAAAGACAGAGAGAGAATGGGCCGGCCATTTTCGCACTCAGGCCGTCTCCTCTCCTCCTCTCTTCTTTCCGTTGCTACATACATGCCGTTAAACACCACACACCAGAACAATCCATGTTTGTCACGGTTGTATTGTATTGTATTGTATTGTATTGTATTGTATTGTATTGTATTGTATTGTATTGTATTGTATTGTATTGTATTGTATTGTATTGTATTGGATTGGATTGGATTGGATTGGATTGGATTGTATTGTATTGTGTTGTACTGTATTGTGTTGTACTGTATTGTGTTGTACTGTTTTGTGTTGTACTGTATTGTATGGTGTTGTGCTGTGTTGTATTATGCTGTTTTGTACGGTGTTGTGTTTTTTGCGTTATACTCTATGGTGTTGTATTGTATTGTATTGTGTCGTATGATGTTGTGTTGTGTTGTGTTGTATTGTATTGTATTGTATTGCATTGCATTGCATTGCATTGCATTGTATTGTATTGTATTGTATTGTATTGTATTGTATTGTATTGTATTGTATTGTATTGCATTGGATTGGATTGGATTGGATTGGATTGTATGGTGTGTTTTTTGTGTGTTATACTGTGTTATACTCCTGGTTGCAGAATCTTCAGTTGTGCCCCCACGGTCCACGGGACTACGGGACAGGTGAAGGTGAAGGTATGGTGTTGTGTTGTATTGTGTTGTGTTGTATGGTGTTGTGTTGTATTGTGTTGTATTGCATGGTGTCGTGCTGTATTGTATTATGTTGTGTTGTGTTGTATGGTGTTGTGTTGTATTGTATTGTCTTGTATTGCATAACAGTTCTTGATCAAACCATTGTGAGGGGCAATAGTAAAAGTGAGAGGCTGTATACATATCAGTGGCTTTCCACTTTCACCTTCACCTTCACCTTCACCTGTCCCGTAGTCCCGTGAACCGTGGGGGCACAACTGGAGATTTTTGCAAACCAGCTTCCTCCACTTTACAACTTCTTAAAGGTGAAGCGTGTCTTGAGCAGAAAGTCTCACAAAGTGGATTTACTACATGGGCACACGAAGCATTGTCTACTCCCAACGTGTGCTGTTGTCAACTTAGCCTGTATATGTTTATCATTAAATTTTATTTCTTATTTATCTATCTATTCTTTTATATCGAGGATAATGGAATAAGCGCTCATGCGCCTTTAAAAAAATTTTTTTTTACATCCAGTCCCCGTATGTATGCAGTTTTGTAAATTCATCTGTTCCCACCGGCACACGATGGCCTACTCTTACGAAAAGCGGAACAGGATTTAACGTGTGTGTGTGTGCAAGATGTTCTGCGTGCGTCCGCACACGGGGCCTCGGTTTATAGTCTCATCCGAAGGATTATCATCAAACGGTGTACATCTTGACTGAAAAGTCTACTAGGCAGGTGGGGAGGGGACAGATAGGGTATTCTTCTACTAGACTTCTTGGAACGCTCAGACAGCAACTGTTGTTGTCTGTCATATAAACGAAAATGCGTTGCGTTGTCATTTAAACACCTGGCGAGTTAGGCCTGGCGATTCCGATTTTGGATGTGTGGATAGGGTATGACTAGGTGACTAGTTTACGGGGTAGACTAGGATGGGATTGTTTTTTCAGGCTGTCAAACCATTTTTAGACTCAATGTTTCGTTGATATTGGTAAGCCAACATGTTGCATAATCACAGATTTATTTATTTATTTATTTATTGATACCATTTTACGTCCCATTATTATTTTGTTCCTGTCGGCAACTGTATTTGTTTCCCTATCTTAGATGGCTTTGTTGTTGTTGTTGCTGTTGTTGTTGTTGATGATGTTATTGTGATTATAATCCCAGCGGGGATAGCCCAGTTAAAGACTAAACAGTTTAAAATGAGCCAGTTTTTGTACTATTTCCAAAAAAAAAAATCTTGTTCCTCAATTACCTACAGATTACGCAGCACAATCCCTCCATTCCTGTATCGTTCTGCACTTCGTTACGCAATACTTCCATTCCCGGCTCTCTTGCCAACTAACTTACTTACTTCTGCCCCTCTTCCCTCGGCAGCAGAAAGCCCCAGATCTTGGCGATGGAGAAGCGAGTCCCGGACATCAACCAGTAAGCATCACTGTCCAACTCGGACCACTCGATGATCATCTTCCTCAGTTTCCCTAGCAGGAGACACCCAGGAGAGCAGCTCTCCTCCCGGAACCACCACCCGAACCCATGACGCTGCGCGCAGTGGACAGGGGCGGCGTTGTCGTTGTCCTGATCGTAAGCGCTGAACCTCGCCCCGCTCACCGCCCCTACACAATCCGCGGCGCCCTTCACCTGCAAGTTCAAGGCCGTGGCAAACATGGCGTAGCCTTCCGCTTTCCCGCCGATGCTGAAGTTGTCGTACCTGAGGAAATAAATGGCGTCGTTGGACAGCCGGAGCTCGAAGAGGAGCTGGTAGGAGCGGTGGTTGTTGTTGGTGGTGAGGTGGTGGATGTGCTGCAGCCCTAGCCAGTGGTCCTTGCTGACGTCGCCGAAGCCCTGCTCGTACTGGCTGAAGGAGCGGTTGAAGCTGTAGGTGCTGACAGAGTGACGGAACAGGTAGGTCCTGCCGTATTTAGGATGGCACAGCGCCGGGAAGGGAGCTGGGGCGGACAAGGGAAAGATGACGATGACGGTCTTGGGGCTCTCCCTGTAGGCCACGTCGCTGCAGTCTGAAACCACAGGCCCCTTCAATTTCTTTTAACAACAAATTGTAATATTAGACGGAAATGAGGGAGACAGAGACAGAGACAGAGAGAAAGACAGAGGGGGAAAGGGTGTGTGAATGTCAGGGGAGGAGGGTGTAGTTGGTAATGGTTGGAAGATGGAATTTCAGGGGATCAATAGGGCCTACATGGGGATTGATAAAAACAAACAAACAGGCCCGTTAGGTACAGGCTGTGTGTCAAGATGTAGTCAGGTTCACAGAGTACAAAGCCAACATCACTCAACAAGGCCTAATCCAGAGTGCTAAATTTAACGCGCTCCTTCCTTTTACCTAGTAGTCCATGTGTGGTCGGTCAATTCCTGCTATAATTAGCGCCAGCTGGCCACAGCTGGGTTGGGATGGGATGGGATGGGACGATGAGCTCCTGAGAGGAGCTGAAAGTGGGGGATAATGACAGCAGTGAAACAGGCCCTTTACTGGCAGTGTGACAAGATGTAGCCCAGTTCTTGATGAAACCAGTAACCCTCTTAGTCCCGATCCGGGATTTGCCGGGATTGAATAATTATCCCCCCCCCCAAGTCAAGATCCGAGATTTACCAAGATTTACACAGTAGTTTTCCATCAGGGTGTGACCATCAGTAATTGCTACCACATGTTTAACCTCTATCAGGCTAGAGGTAGAAACCCTGCTGAGAGTCTGGAAGTAATTATAGCTGCTGGTATGTACTTAGAAGGAGGAAAAGGACAGCGAGCATGTGTGCCTGACCTGATTTCGTGATAGAATGCGAAATCTAGGGGCAGTTTGTGTTCAGAGAGTCCGAATGCAAGAGGGTTAACGTAGGGGGCGACAGAAAAAGTGAGGGGCTGAAAGCCCAAAGTCCTTCGGATGAGACTTTAAACCGAGGCCCCGTGTGCGAACGCACGCAGAACATCTTGCGCACACGTTAAATCCTGTTCCGCTTTTCGTAAGAGTAGGCCATCGTGTGCCGGTGGGAACAGATGACAATATTTACAAAACTGCATACACACGGGGACCGGATGAAAAAAAGCACATGATTGCTTATTCTGTTATCCTCGATATAAAAGAATAAATAAAATATAAAAGAATAAATAAATAAAAATAAAAAAGGGGCTGTATGATCAGTGGCTTTCTTCCCCACTCATAGAATTCCACTTTACAGCTTAAGTCTTTTAGTGATCGACTACGACTCTCTAACTAGGAGGCTTGACTTGTACAGTCCTTATGTGCTTGCAGCCCAGGGGGGCTAGTTGGCCTTTAGAGAACATCTCCAATGCTGACTGTCTGTCCGTATGCCCTTTTGGCCGAGAGAGTGGGGATGTACTGTGGGCAAGGCATCTCCACTATCATCAAATTTCTTGCCCAGTTTCCGAAATAGCAACTGTCTCCTCTGCTGTTTTGGAGGTCATCGTCGAACACGACGGACAAACATGTTATGTCATGACTGCAACCGTTCACAGTACAGGGCGGGGGACGAGGTGGCCTGGTGGTTAGATCGAGCATCACAAGCAGCACTCGTGATCTGATTTGAACAGAACATCTTGCGCACACGTTAAATCCTGTTCCGCTTTTCGTAAGAGTAGGCCATTGTGTGCCGGTGGGAACAGATGACAATATTTACTCAACTGCATACACACGGGGACTGGATGAAAAAAGCACATGAGTGCTTATACCATTATCCTCGATATAAAAGAATAAAATAACAAAAATAAAAAAATAAATAAATTTGACAGCCCGAGTCTGAGCCCAAGTTCAAGCCATCACCAACACGCCCGTTTAAGGGAACCGTCCCCCCCCCCCCCTCCCTCCCATGGAGTTATTTATTTCATCATTATTATTTCATTTTTATTATTTCTTTTATAATTATCGAGGTTAATGGACTAAGCACTCATGTGCTTTTTGACATCCAGCCCAGTCGACATAAGCCTTACTTACCTCTGAGAATGTGCTGACAGGTGTCTCCATAGTAAGGTTCTGTGCAGACACAGGTGTTGTTCTCTGTCCAGCCACCGTGGAGACAGACTGTTTCCTATTTGTAACACACACACACGCAGAGAAACACACAAACACACGTGCGCACGCATGCACGCACACACACATGCACGCACATAAACACACGCGTGCTCGCGCGCACACACATGCACACACACACACGTGTGCACGCATGCACAAACACAAACATATATGATATCGAAGCACACACACACAGATACATACAGACACAAACACACACACACAAATACACACACGCATAAACACAAACACACACACACATACACAATAACTCTTACACACAAACACACACACACACAAACACACACACACATACACTCACACAGTCACTCACACTCACACACAGACACACAAACACACACACACGCGCGCGTACACGCACACACACGCGCGCGCGCGCATGCACGCATACAATTCTGTGAAAAGGAAAAGACAACCCACTCTCACAGCGGAATATAAATGATAACCATTTGCAGACAAATGTTTTCAAAAAGGTATAAAAAAAAAAAAAATGTAAAGGTGTCTCATAACTTAGGCTGTCGTAGGGAAGCGAGGCATTAGAGACCGCAGCTTCTCTAGGGGGCAGCATATCGAGGGTGGCGCCCATCTTCTCTCCCTCGCTGCTTTACCTTCCCTGACCCTAAAGAGGACAGGTGCCCATTGACAGCTGGGTGAACTGGGGGGACTGTACTGTAGCCAAGGCGCACAAACGGTCACCCATCCAATTGGTAACCACGCT
>CM060335.1:39879295-39884295 GCA_030674155.1 Stramonita haemastoma | reverse complement strand
GGTCAAAATCTTGATCCGATTTGTAAGCTCTGAATCCTCACCACACACACACAGGGCCGAGGATCTAGCCTGTTTACCCTCCCTATTCAATCGAGGCAACGATCGTGAAACGCCATTACGGGATTTCATGCTTGAAGATCCGGGCTCTAAAGTAAGCCTCTCATTTCCGTTTCCGGATTGAGCCAAAAGGGGGAGTTTATTCTTTTGTTGCTTGTTTTGAACCTCTTACTGTCTCTGTGTGTGTGTTAACTTCTTTTTTTTTTCTCTGTGATAAATATTTTCCTTCTTTTATTCTTCTCTCGTGTTGTATAAGGTCCCTGTTTATAATAAATAATCGGGAGGGCTGCGTTATCCCGTGGGATTGTCCTGTGCTTGTGATTATTTTCAGCTCTGCCCGCTGACCTCAGCTGACATATTCTCAAACCTCAAGAGTGGTTCGTGACCTGTCTAACCTGCCACGATCCCTGTTGGTGGATAATGCAGAGAATCCTCAGCATTTAAGGCAAATAGTCAGTAGTCCCTACAGAATTTGCCGCCGCTGTAGTCTAGTGGTTAGGGCGTTGGACTCGTAATCTAAAGGTTGCGGGTTCGATCCCAGCTTTCGGCTATGGCGTTGTGCCCTTGGAAAAGGCACTTTATGGCTATTTTCTCACCCCACCCAGGTGTAAAAGGGGTACCAACCTTGTGTTGGGGGTTAACCCTGCGATAGACTGGCGTCCTATCCAGGGGAGAGTCTATGACTCTCAGTCGCTTAACGCCACAGAAACCGGGATAAGCACCGGCCTGATGAGCCTTAGGCTCGGGACAGACTTTAAATTTAACCTACAGAATTTAGTGATCATTGTCAGTGGATCAGTGGTCTAGGTGGTAACGCGCCTGCCTAGAAAGCGAAAAGTCTGGGTCGGAGTGTGCGGTGGTTTAAATCCCGTTTGGGCCCAAAACTCCCCCCCCCCCATCCATTAGACCAGGAGTAGTGGTCTGGGCGCTAGTCTTTCGGATGAGACGATTAACCGAGTTCCCATGTGTTACACATCATTGTTTAGCGTACTGTAAAAGAACCCACGGCAATAAAGGGGTTGTTCATGGCAAAATTCTGTAGAAAAAAGCCACTCTGATAGGGAAACAAATACAGTTGCAGACAGAAAAAAGAAAACAAAATGGGTAGGCGCTGCACTTGTAACGACGCGCTCTCCCCGGGGAGAGCAGCCCGAATTTCATGCAGAAAAATCTGCTGTGACATAAAGTGGTACAAAATACAAAATAAAAAAAATGTTTTACATTAGTTTCTAAGGCAGTAGTCAGTAGTTCCTACAGGATTTAGTGATCATTGTCCTATTTGTTTTATACTCGCTCACTCCAACAATTCAAACCCTCTACTTCAATGGTGAAAACTACGATTCCTTTCAAAGTCCGTCAAGAAATTTATTGAGGGGGTATACCTCCCTTCTCAACCTTACAATTTGCCAAAGAAACTAAATAATTTACTGTACAATTTACCAAAGAAACTAAATAATTTACTATAAATTTTACTAAAAAAACCCAACTAAATAACTCTGTTATTCATAGAGAAGTAGCTCAGACTCAATAAAGTAGAGATCATGTTTGAACTACCAACATAGGCCATGCCTCACTACGTTAGTTTCTTAGTGACTAAAGTAATAATAATATAAAAAAAAAAAATCAGACTGTCAGAAAATTCTCTCTGCCCTACCCACGTATATGTTTTGTATGAATCCAGCTTACCTCTTTCAGATCCATGATATATATACCGGTATATATATCTATCTATATATATCTATCTATATATATCTATATATATCTATCTATATATATATATATATATATATATATATATATATATATATATGCATATATATATTATGTGTGTGTGTACACATATATAATTATGTGTGTATGTGTATATATATTATATATATAATTATATATATCATTATATACATAGAATGTAATGTCTAAACTACTTGAATTTACAGTTCTCTTTTTCTTATCGTTTTCATGTGCACGTGCCTATGTCTCAGAGCAAGTACGACACAACCACAGTAACAAGACTGATAAGGGAAAATTGGTGAGAATACAAGACGCGAAACCGTAAGCGACCAGCCTGTGATAAACACTGCTTTTACAGTGTGGGAATATATATCTTAAAACTTTTTTTAAATCTCTGGTGTACAGCAGTAAAGTATTCTATGTATGGACATGCACTTTAACCTAATTCATTTATTCAGTACACACAAACTAAACAATGGGTGGTGAGAAACTTGCATAGAGCATGGCAGCAGAGAGTCCTCAGAGGAGAAACCCCCTTCAAACAAGTGTTTCGGGCCTTTTATCTTCCTTACACTCTAGGGGGCCCACATCCAGTTCACGACTCTGGATGTCTCTCTGCTGCCCCTTACTGTATGTGATGAATTCTGAATCGGATTCGAGCACATGATCTCTGGGTATGCACACTTATTTCCCAGGGGTGGGGGGTGGGGGGATTAGCCACCTATGGTCACCCATCCATGTCGTGGAAGAGCTCGGCGCTACCTTCAGTTAATTGGGCGAGCACTCTACCAAATGAGCTGAGGGATCTCTCAATAATTATTATAGGATCATTTAAGCCTTCTATCTATCTATCTATCTATCTATCTATCTATCTATCTATCTATCTATCTATCTATCTATCTATCTATCTATCTATCTATCTATCTATCTATCTATCTATCTATCTATCTATCTATCTATCTATCTATCTATCTATCTATCTATCTATCTATCTATCTATCTATCTATCTCTCTCTCTCTATCTGTCTGTCTGTCTGTCTGTCTGTCTGTCTGTCTGTCTATCTATCTATCTATCTATTTATCTATCTATCCATCCATTAGTCTGGCGACCGTGGGGCACCCCTGAAGACTTGACAACCAGTTCCCTCCATTCCTCTCTCTGTTCTGCCTTTCTCTGGGTTTTGTTGAGTTCTAGGCCTGTCCATTCGCTGATGTTGTCCTCTCATCTCTTCTTTGGTCTGCCTCTTTTTCTTCCTCCTTGGACAGTGCCTTGCAATATTGTTTTTGCAAGTCCTTTTGATCTTGTGACATGCCCGTACCATTTCAGTTTACGCTTCTCTACGATTGATAAAAGATTTTCATAGGGACCAATGGTTTGCTGGATTATGTTATGTACCTCTTCGTTGTTTATGTGGTCTTTGTAGGAGATGCCAAGGAGTCTCCGGAAGCATCTCATCTCTACTGCCTGTACTCTTCTCTCCAAATCTGCAGTCAGGGCCCATAATTCACAGGCATACAGGAATGTGGATATGACAAGGGAGCGCATTAGTCTGATCTTGGACTTGTAGTTCACTAATGCTTAAACACAAGGCTTAAACAATTCAGCAGGGACAGACATCAAGCTACCGCCTACTTTAAGCCCCACCCTAGGGTAAGTTCACATTTGTGGCTTATGACGTACACCAGTAACATTTACTTTAATACACAAAAACAAAAATCATGCGTTTACATTGCAAATACCAAGACACAAAAAGTGAAGGGGGATGGGATAGCCTAGTGGTCAGAACACTGTGCTCCCAATTTGACGACCTGGGTTCGATTCCGGTTCGAAGGGATTTTTCCCCTGGAGCTAACATCAGTGTTGACTCCACTCTCCCCAAAAGTCCTTCGGATGAGACTATAAACCGAGGCCCCGTGTGCGAACGCATGCAGAACATCTTGTGCACACGTTAAATCCTGTTCCGCTTTTCATAAGGGTAGGCTATTGTGTGCCAGTGGGAACAGATGACAAGGCTTATTAAACTGTATACAAACGGGGACTGGATGTAAAAAAGCATATGAGTACTTGTTCCATTATCCTCTATATAAAAGAATTAAAAAAAAAAAATTATATATATATATATATATATATATATATATATATATATATATATATATATATATATATATATATATATATATATATATATATATATATATAAAAGAACAATATACATACAAAAAGGAAATATAAAAAGAAGTGCTATGAAAAATACAAAAAACACTTAAAAAAGCAATTTTTTCAGGCAAGGTGGAAAATCTTTTCCGTATGTCATAACAGCTCATTAAAAATTGATGATCATTACATTTAAAAATATACAAATATAGAAAGAAGAAAAACTCCCGGGCAGAACTATTGATTTATTTGTTTTTTGTTGACTTAATTCGTCGGGGATTTATACGGGAAGAAATTCAAAGCACAGTTCTGACAATTTTAAATTTACTATCATTAACTTCGGATGAGACCAAAAAACCGAGGTCCAATGTGAAAACGCACGCAAAAACATCTCGCCCCACACGTTGAAACCCGTTCCGCTTTTCGGAAGATTGTGTGATGGTGGGGAACGGATGAAAAAATTGAAAAAAACTGCTTTACACAGGGGGAATGGATGTAAAACAAGCGCATGAGGGCTTATTCTTTTTGTCCTCGAAAAAAAAGAAAGAAAAAAAGAAAGGGAAAAAGAAAAAACACTTATCATTTTGTCTGTTGCCACGTCATAAAGTTGTCAATGGTTTTATGCACTTTTTACTTACCTGTGGGTTTCAATCGTGAAAGGGAAATGTGTGAGTGGTAAAAATAACCATGTGAATATGAAAAAATGGATATTTGGGATGACAAAAGCCCCACACCCCCACATACACACACACAAGCGCGGGGCGCCACACACATACACACACAAACACATAACCCTAAACACACTCACCCCATACACAACACACACACAACACAAAACACACACACCCCACACACACACACACCACACACACACACACACACACACACACACACACAAACAAACAAACAAAAAAACACATACCACACACAAAAAGAACGAGCAACATTTTATACACAAACCTTCGTTTGCAAGGACAGAAAAAAAACTTTTTTTGCAGCACCCCAGTATACCTAAAACAAACAACACCCCCAAAAAAACAAACAAAAAAAAAACACA
>CM060335.1:39858383-39879195 GCA_030674155.1 Stramonita haemastoma | reverse complement strand
AAACAAAACAGACACAGACAGAAGAAAAGAAAGACAGACAGACAGACACACACCACACAACTCACACACACACACACCCCACAACCACACACACCACAAAAGGGGCCTCGGTTTTTATAGTCTATCGATAAAAAAGATTTGGGGGAGATGGGGATGGTCGCATGAGGTTACTCCAAGGGGAATAAATATCCCTGGACCAGGAATGGAACTCGGGTCGTAAATTCCCCGGAGCGAGGTTCTGACACTAGGCTATACCGCCCCCCCTCCCTCTCTTTTGGGGGAGGGAAATTCCCTAGGGTTTCAGAACTTTGGGCGCTGGCAATTTGACGACGGGTTCGAGCCCGGTGGGGGAAAAATTTTTCTGGAGTTAAACATCAGTGCCGACTCCCCTCTCCCCAAAAGTCCTTCGGATGAAAATTTAAAACCGATTCGTGTGCGAACGCACGCACGCAGAACATAATCTTGCGCGACTTTTTAAATCCTGTTCCGCTTTTCGTAAGAGTAGGCCATCTTTGTGCGCGCCGGTGGGAACAGTTGACAATATTAAAAAAAAAAAACTGCATACACACAGGAACCCGATGAAAAAAAAAGCACATGATTGCTTTATTCTGTTGTTATCCTCGGTTATAAAAGAAGAAAATAAATTAAATAAATAAATAAATAGATAAATAGATAAATAAATAAATAAATTAAATAAATAAATAAATCGTTTTTCAGATGCAAGGAAGCTGTGGGGAGTGCACACAGGGCGCCCTGCATCAGCGCTGCAAAGGAGGAGTGCAAGAGGGTGTTGGTGGTGGCCACCATTGTGGCGACACCTGCTCCAATTGCCCACCTTGCGAAGAATCGTGAGTTGGTCATGGTGTGTGTGTGTGTGTGTGGGGGTGGTGGGGTGGTGGGTGGTGGTGGGGATGGGGGGGGGAGGTGTGTGTGTGGTGGTGGTTGGGGTGGTGGATGTGTGTGTGTGTGTGTTGTGTGGGTGGTGGTGTTGGTGGGTGGTGGTGTGTGTGTTGTGCTGTGTGTGGGATGGTGTGTGTGTGGTGTGTGTGTGTGTGTGTGTGTGTGTGTGTGTGTGTGTGTGGATGGGTGTGTGTGTGGATGGGTGTGTGTGTGTTGTGTTTTGTGTGTGTTGGTTTGAGTGTTGTTCGTGTGTTGTGTGTGTGTGTTGTGTGTGTTCGGTGTGTGTGTTTGTGTGTGTGTTGTGTGTGTGTGTGTGTGTGTGTGGTGTGTTTGTGTTGTGTGTGTTGTGTGTGTGTGTGGTTTGTGGTTTGTGTGTGTGTTGTGTGTGTTGTGTGTGTTGTGTTGTGTGTGGTGTGGTGTGTTGTGTTGTGTGTGTGTGTGTTTTGTGTGTTGTGTGTGTTGTGTGTGGTAAGGGTCTGTGTGTGTTGTGTGTGTGTGTGTGTTTCGTTTTGTGTGTCGTCGTGCGTGTGTTCGTGTGTGTGTGTGTTTATTTTATTTATTCTTTTATGCCGAGGATAATGGAATAAGTACCCTGTGCTTTTTTTTCATCTAGTCCCCGTGTATGTGGTTGTGTGTGTGTGTTTTGTGTGTGTGTGTGGTTTTGTGTGTGTGTGTGTTGTGTGTGGTTCGCGTGTGTTCGTGTTATATATATATATATTTATATATATATATTTATATATATATATATATATTATATATATATATATATATATATAAAATTATATATAAATGTGTGTGTTGTATGTGTGTGTTCGTATATATCTATATATCTATAAATCTATAAACACCTGTGTGTGTGTGTGTGTGTGTGTGTGTTGGTGTGGTGTGTGTGTGTTGTGGCTGTGCAGGTGTCAGAACAAGTGTCCCCACAGCACCTGCCAGAAGAAATGTGGAGAGCCCTGTGCCCCTTGTAGGGAACCCTGTGACTGGCGCTGCCCCCACTTCAAGTACACCTCCTCTTCTCTCCTCTTCCCCTCCTCCTCTCCTCTCCTTCTTTCTTGTTTCTTCCTGTCCTCTTCTATCCTGTATTTATCCTCTTTTCTTCCTTTCTTTCTTTCCTCTTTTCTTCTCTTCTCTCCTCTTTTCTTTCTTCTCTTCTTTGCTATATTCTCCTCGCTTCTCCTTCCTTCTCCTTTCCTCTCTTCTTTTCCCCCTCCTCTCTTTCTTCTCTCCTCTCTTTTTCCTCGTCTCTCTTCTCTTTTCTTTTCCGCTCTTCTTCTCTCCTCTTCTCTCTTTTCTTCTCTCTTCTCCTCCTCTCCTCTCTTCTTCTCCTTTCCTCTCTTCTTCTCTCCTCTCCTCTCTTCTTCTCTCCTCTCTTTTCTTCTCCTCTCTTCTCTTTTCTTCTCCGCTCTTCTTCTCTCTTTTCTTCTTCTCTCTTCTCCTCCTCTCCTCTCTTCTTCTCCTTTCCTCTCTTCTTCTCTCATCTCCTCTTGTCTTCTATCTTCTTCTTTCTTCTCTTTTCTTCTCCTCTCTTCTCTTTTCTTCTCTGCTCTCCTTCTCTCCTCTTCTCTCTTTTCTTCTTCTCTCTTCTCTTTTTCTCTCCTCTTCTCTTCTCCTCTCTTCTTCTCCTTTCCTCTTCTCCCCTCTCCTCTTCTCTTCTATCTTCTTCTTTCTTCTCTTTTTTCTCCTCTCTCCTCTTCTTCTTGTCCCTTCTCTGCTCTCCTCTCTTTTCTCCTCTCTTTTCTCCCCTGCTCTCTTCTCCTCTCCTCTTCTTTTCTCCCTTCTTCTCTTATCTTGACTCTTTTCTTCCTCTCTCCTCTCCTCTCCTTTCTCTCCTTTCTTCTCTTCTCTCCTCTCCTCTCTTCTCCTCTCTCCTCTCCCCTCTTCTCCTCTCTTTATCTCTCCTCTCCTTTTCTCCCCACTCCTCTCTTCTCCTCTCAATCTTCATTCTTTCTTCTCTATTCTCCCCTTTTCTCCTCTCTTCTCTTCTCCATTCGTCTTCTATCTTTTCCTCTCCTCTTTCTTGTGCACTGTTCAGTGTCGTCTGACCTCCGCTTGATTTTTGTTGATTCATCTTCATACTCATAGTGTATTCCGTCTTTGTGTATTTTCCAGCCTTCGACTAAGAATTGATCCATTTCAGGGTATATCTTTGGGAATGGGATAGCTCAGTGGTCAGAGCACTTGCTTTCCCCTAGCCAATGTTAAGCAGCATCGAGCATGGTTTACCTAATGGATGGGTGACGTTTGTGCGCCTTGACTTCAGTACAGTTCACCTAGCTGTCAATGGGTACCTGCCCTCTTTTAGGGTCAGGGAAGGTAAAGCAGCGAGGGAGAGGAGATGGGCGCCGCCCTCAATGTGCTGGCCCCTAGAGAAGCTGAGGTCTCTGATGCCATGCCCCCCTACGACCACACAGGTTATGGGACATTCACCTTTACCTTTTTTACCTTTTATCCTAACTTCAAAGTTGATCTAGTCTTTGCTCTTTTTTGTCACTCTTTTACGGTTCAGCCTGATTTTTCCCTTTTTCTTTGTCCGGAATCTTTTAGTCTTCTTCCATTATCGCTAGTAAATGGGTGGATCGGTGGTGGTGGGTCGGTGGTCTAGGTGGTAACGCGCCTTGCCTAGAAAGCAAAAAGTTCAAGTCGGAGTGTGCGGTGGTTTGTACCCGTTTGGGCCCAAAACTTCTCCCCCTGATTGGTGGTCTGTGCGCTAGACTTTCGGATGAGACGATAAACCGAGGTCTCGTGTGTTGCACATCCTATTTTAGCGCACGTAAAGGAACCCACGGCAACAAGGGGGTTGACCCTGTCAAAATTTTGTAGAAAAACGCCACTCTGATAGGGAAACAAATACAGTTCCTTATAGGAAAAAGAAAGAAAAAAACGGGTAGGCGCTGCACTTGTGGCGACGCGCTCTCCCCGGGGAGAGAGAGCAGCCCGAATTTCACGCAGAGAAAACTAATCTGCTGTGACATAAAGTGGTTCAAAATCACAAAAATAGTACACCAGGCCTTTGCATGTCTCTCTCTCTATCTGACATTCTATGAACATGTAGGTTACAGCGCTGCTAAACAATCTTGGAAACACTTCACGTAGGTTCTTTACGTCTTAGTATGTTGCGTAATTTTGCGTGTCCCTAAAGGGGATGCCAGAAATTAAAACGATACTGGCTTTGGGGTTTCTTCAGATGCAGAAAGCTGTGCAGTGAGCCTTGTGACCGAGTGAGGTGCCATAAGCCGTGTTCGGAGAGACTGGCCTGTGGTCATCGGTGTATTGGACTGTGTGGGGAACGCTGTCCCAAACTGTGTCGTGTCTGTGACGCCGAAAAAGTCACGGAGATCTTTTTCGGCACTGAGGACGAACCGACGGCTAGGTACATGAGAAGGAAAGGGAGTGATTCGGAATGTGTGTGTGTGTGTGTGTGTGTGTGTGTGTGTGTGTGTGTGTGTGTGTGTGTGTGTTTGTGTGTTGTGTGTGTGTGTGTGTGTGGTGTGTGTGTGTGTGTGTGTGTGTGTGTGTGTGTGTGTGTGTGTGTGTGTGTGTGTGTGTGTGTGTGTTTGTGTGTGTTGTGTGTGTTGTGTGTGTTTGTGTGTGTTGTGTGTGTGTGTGTTTGTGGTGTGTGTGTTTGTGTTTGTGTGTTGTGTTGTGTGTGTTTGTGTATGTGTAAATTGTGTGTGTGTTTGTGTGTGTGTGTCTTCCTTTTAACGTCTATCCACTAAAAAGTGATTTTAGACAAATAAAGGGGGGGGGGGGGGGGGGAGGAAGTATGTCGGTGTGTTTGTGAGGACAGGTGAATGGAGGATTTAAAAAAAAAAAGAAAAAAAGAAAAAAAAAAAAGGTCTAATTATCAGTAAAGCTTGAACCATAAAAAAGGACAAATAGAAGCAAGTAAACCTGAGTAAAATAAATGCTACAATATCTGTGTGTGTGTGTGTGTGTGTGTGTGTGTGTGTGTGTGTGTGTGTGTGTGTGTGTGTGTGTTGTGTGTTGTGTGGGTGTGTGTGTATGTGTGTGACTGTGTGTGTGTGTGAGTGTGACTGTGTGTGTGACTGTTGTGTGTGACTGTGTGTGCGTGTTTGTGTGTGGTGCGTGCGTGCGTGCGTGCGTGCGTGCGTGCGTGCGTGCGTGCGTGTGTGTGTGTGTGTGTGTGTGTGTGTGTGTGTGTTTTAACAGGCAATAATTATCATCGGTAAGTTAAAATGTTATTAAAACAAGAAAAAGCTAAAGTCCAAACTAAACTAAACGGGCAACTGGACTTTGAAGCAAACATTCACAAATTCTGAACATTAATGAAAAATCACTGAAAACATTTTCTAATGAACAATCGGGAATATTGGGCAAATAGGTTTTTAAAACTTTACATTCAAAAATCAAATGAAAAATTGAAATGTTTTCACCACAACAGCACGTAACGCCTGTCACAAATTTTGTTTTAAATGCAGCTTTAGTCTGTAAAGTAGCGAAATTACTTGTCTGAGCTTCGCCATACTATAATGTGGAAAGTTCGAAACTATATTTTTTAAGTTATAAGCCTTTACAATATGATGTTTAGAAAAGCTACCAAAATCTTTAACTAATAATTTCATTTCATTCTTGGATTCTTTTTCCAATAGATTGTAAGTCTCAGAAATTGAGAGTGGATGTATTAAAATTATTGATCCGTTCTCTTGTTTTGCACCCCTTTTAGCAGCGCGATCTGTCCATTCATTGCAAGAAAAGCCAAGATGAGACGGAACCCAACAGAAACTCACATCTGCTCCTCTTAAAATGAGACAATGTATTAAATGATGAATTTCTGTCACAATATTACAATGCGGTTTTACTGAAGCAGATCTAAGTGAGTGTAGGGCTGATTTTGAATCTACACAAAATAAGATTTGGTTGATAAGAAAAGGTAGTTCATTGATATAGTTTAAAGCCATTAAAATTGCCATTAGTTCGGCTGTGTAAACAGATCGATTTTTTCCAAGGTAGTAAGATTTTTCAGTTTTAAATTCAGGGACGACAAAGGCTGCACCTGCTTGATGATTGCTAAGAAGTGATCCATCTGTATAGATTTTTAGATGGTTTGGGTATGTGTTTTCAATGTGCGATCTGACAGAACTGATTACAATATGTGGATTATCGTCTTTCCTGTAAGGTGTATGCTCAATGTCAAAGTGTGCTCTGTTTTGCTCCCACTTTGGACAGGGTGTGGTTTTTTGTTCGACATCAACATTCTCTGGGATGATTCCTGTTTTATCCAGTAATTCTTTCGAATATGACCTAATTGTAGATAAGGAAAATATGCCTCTTGCTCTTTTGGGAAAATCGACATCGGATTTCATTTTAACCTCTTTTGCGACAAAATTGCTGCATGAAGAACTTCTGACAATATATTTCGCGCATGCTAGTCGTCTGTATTCTTCTAAAGGAAGAACATCTACTTCTTTATATGTACCAAAAGATGATGCATGGAAGGGAACACCAAGTGCAAGGCGATATGCCTTGCAATCTAAACTTGATAGCTTTCTTTTTAGGTAGTTCGGAGCACTGAAAAAACACTTCTTGACCATAGGTTAACTTAGAACGAACAAGTGATGTTGCTAAATGTTTCAGTATCAAAGGGTCTTGACCCCACTTTTGCTTATTGATGATTTTCAAAAGGTTAATGCTTTTTCTGGCTTTATTGATTATATATTCTATGTGTGAATTCCAGCTAAGTTTGGAAGTAATGATAACACCAAGGAATTTCACAGATTGCTCATATTGAATGACGTCATTTTCTAATCTAAATGATGGAAGATCATTGGGATTACTACCGTTATTAAAAAGTACAATATGTGTTTTTTCTGGGGACATTGTAAGCCCATTTTCTGAAATATACCAATTTACTTTGTTAATTTCTGTTTGATATACCTTTCTTATGTGATTTAAAGCCCTCTTGGGGGTTGTTCGTTTCATTGTTACATTCATCCACATACAGATGTCATCTGCATATTGAGCAATGGTTACTGTGTTAGAAATATGATTAGGTAGATCATACAATAAGATATTGAACAAAATCGGTGCTATCACTGAGCCTTGAGGTAGACCCATCTGTAGAGGTCTAAAATTTGAATATGTATTCCCTACCCGTACTTGCATGCTCCTTTCACTCAAGAAACGTTTTATATAGAAGTAAATGTGTCCCGACAGTCCTATATGTTTCAGTTTATACAGTAATTTGGCATGCCATACTTGATCGTAGGCTTTTTTTATGTCAAAAAATGTTGCAAGAATATTTTTTCTTCTTGCAAATTGATATTTAATTTGAGTGGTGAGTTTCACTAAATGGTCGATTGATGATTTTCCTTTCTGAAAACCAGTTTGGTTAGCTGGTATTATATCATTTTTACAACAGAAGTGAACTAATCGTTTTAAGACTACTCTTTCCATAAGTTTACAGACATGGGATGTCAAAGCAATAGGTCTGTAACTTTTCTTGTCATTTCGAGGTTTTCCTTGCTTTAGTATTGGTATAACAATTGATCGCTTCCAAATTTGAGGCACTTCACCTGTGATCCAACATTTTTGAAAAATGTTGAGTAAGAAAGCAATCCATTGTCCTGGTAGATGTTTTAACATATCATTTGAGATACCATCAAGTCCAACAGATGACTTTTTATTGGGCAGAGAAGATAAAGCATCCCGTATTTCATTTATAGTTAAAGGAGCATTAATAAAATGATTATTATCAGATTCTGGATCCCTGTACTTGTCCTTAGTTTCTTCTTTCGTTCTGTGAAAACGTAAGTTTGGAGATAAACCTTTTATATTCATAGACTCAGAAAACGTCTCTACAAATGCTTCTGCTTTTTTAAAGTTGTTAGGGAACTCTTCATTATCCAGTTTTATTGGATAAGAGGGTAATGTAACTCCGTTTTTCATGTCATTAAGTTTTTTCCAGATTGTCTGCTCATGTTTATGGTCTGAGATTTCTTGATTACAAAAGGAAGACCAGTACTCTCTTTTAGATTCAGCTATAACTTTGGCGCTGTTTTTCTTTGCTTCTAACAGATTTTTGTGACTTATCGGGGATTTTCGACGTGCATACATTTTATATTTCATTTTTTTTTTTTATTATTAACTGCCTCTTCACAAGCTGCAGTCCACCAAACATTCCCAGTGTGCTTGTTTGACCGATCTGATCTAACCGAGGGGATGGATAGATCTGCAGCTCTTAGAACTGTGCATGTGAACAATGAGTAGAGTTCATTTATATCTTTATTTTCTATGTTGCTCAAATCAGCTCTGGACAAAAAACTTTCAAAAATATTCCAGTTTGCTTGTTTGTAGTTAAATTTTGGGATCTTGTCAGTCTGCTTTTCACGCTGTTCTAATTTAGAGCCAAAACTAATGATGATAGGAATGTGGTCACTACCCAGAGAATCTTCATATGTGTTCCATTCGCACTCTGGCGCTAAAGCAGGAGATATGAAAGTAAGATCAATGGCTGAAGCCCTGTGAGTAGAAATGTCAGGGATGCGTGTTATGCTACCATCATTGAGTAGGTATAATGATGAGTCAACGATATTTTCTACAAAACGATTATTACTAACTGAGGTGCAGCCTTTGTCCCAAAAGGGTGAATGGGCATTGAAATCTCCAGCGATTAGCCATTTGTCATTAGTCACTGGGAGATTGTGAATCCACTCTGTGTTAATTTCATTTGGACCTTTAGGCAGGTAGACCGATACAACACGCAAAATTAGATGATTATTGAATCTTACTCTCACTGCACATGTATGTAAATCTAGTATATGAGAGGGAGCTGGGGAGGGAACTAAATTATAATCTATTCCTGTTTGTATGTAAATTGCCACATTGATTTTGGTAGCGTTATCTGTTTGCTGACATACAGGTGGATAGTAATACCCTGCTAATATTGGCAACTTATCTTTGTTTACATTAAGTGATTGTAATAACAAAACTTGATAATTGTTCTTAGCAAGATGCTGAACTAGGTAAGGCAAGTTAGAGGAGATAGATCTAGAGTTCCATTGCATAAGCTTGATAGAGGATGTTGTAGGTGACATTTCTGTGTAACACAACAATGAGAAGGAAAACGGGGGAGTGGGGATTATTAACTTATGAAAAAGAGACCAGGTCTCTAGAAATGAAAGGGCTGATTAATATAGTAATCGGATATAAACCAAAACACATTCACACCGGGTGGGGATGGGGGAGGTGTCCTGAAATAATAAAGTTAAAATGTACGTCTTCAAATGTAACGGCACTGCTCTGTAATACTGGCGAGCCAAAATATTGATGAACAGAGCTTATGCAGTTTATATACACAAAGATGATGTTGAACTGCTGGATATTCAGAGGTGATCATACAACAGTTCGTAACGGTTCCGCCATGGGTTACGGTTTCCTGCCTGGTGTCCACTGTGGTAGAAAGAGGGTGGCTGTCTCTGGGCAGGCAGTGCATGTCGTTGTTGTTGTCTGGTGGGTTGTCGTCTGGTGGGTCTCCATGGTAGTTCCCAAAACAAGTTGCGAACGTGTCTTCCAATATTTGCTGCGAGGATAGAGGCTCCTTTTCGAGTGGGGTGGAGTTTATCTTTTCTTAGGAAGTCCACGCTGGTTTTCAAGTTGTTGTGGGACACAAGGGATGTCCGACAGTTCTCGTATAGATCTGCAGAGATCAAAGCGTTGAATAAATTTCGTTTCACTTCTAGTTGATCGTCTGCAGTAGGTGCCACTTTGCTGACAATCATCCTTGTCTTTGGATATTTTCGGCTGATGTTTTTGATGCTGAATAAAAGGGATGTGCTGGCATTTGGTGCATCTTTTATCTTCAGATCATTGATTCCACAATGAATCAGGATGGCATCAGGGGGCTGGCTCAGTCTGGAACAGGTGGTGTGCACAGCTTCTTCGATGTTGTTTATAGTGTGGCATTTGTTGGTGAAGGCCTTGATTCCGTATGATCGGCCAAGTCGCCTCCTGTCTACGCCATTCATCACAGAATCATGAATGATCACACACACAGGGAGATCTTGTTTATTTGAGAGCTTTGAAGATTCTGGATGAACAGGTGAGAGCTTTACGTCACTTACTTTGGCGACGTCATTATCACTATTCTGTATGACGTTTCTATTTTTCTTCCTTTCCTCAGATTCTTTTTTCGAATTTTTAGGTTTCTTTTTATCCGCATGCACATTTGTTTGCTCATGTGTTTTTTGCTGGCGGTAAGGTGTTTGTTTGAGTACTTCGGCATAAGAATAAATCATATCCTGTGTGCTAGTTTGTGTGCACGCATCGACACTGACCTGTTCAAATTCATTTAACGTCTTTTCACAAATTGTGATATTAGACAGGAGGGGGGGGGGGGGGGGGGGGGGGGGGGGGAGTAGGTGGGTGTATGAGTGTCAGGAAAAGAGGGTGTAGTTGGCAATGTATGGGATAAAGAATTTCAGGGAGTCAATACTTGCTAAGTAAATTTAAAAAAAAAAAAAAAAAAAAAAAAAAAAAAACCACACCTTTTTGTCACTAACCTATTGAACTACATACAGTAAGCAAAAACGGGAAATGCAGTTCTAACAATCTCTAACAAAATCAGTAATTCCAATAAAAAACGTAACTAAATAGTTACTTAATTTCACATAAGAAAACACAAAATACCCCTCCCAGAAAAAAGAACGGGAATACCCAACAATAACAGCGAAAAATCAGCTACAATCAGCAACATCTCCAAGCCCTCACCCCCCAAAACCAAACAAAAATAAACAACAGTAGAAATACAAATACCAAGTACAAGAAAAATACTCCCCCCCCCCCCCCCCCCCAAAAAAAAACCAAAAAAAAAAAACAAAAAAAAAAACCCACCCTCACAAACATGACCAAAAGAAAGAAAGAAAAAATCCGATTAGAGCATCTTTAGAGTCCAAAGCAATCACAATAACAAACCAACTGGACTATGAATCAACGATCTAAAAAAGTCATACATAAGTGATAGATTGTTAAAGATAGCTGATGGAGAATTTACCATCAAAACGGGAATATGCCCTTTTAAGCTGCTGCATGTTAGTACATGATCTACTGTTATATTATTACCGCACATGCAAAAAATATTTCCAACATATTTTGTCTTAAAGCAATTCAATTTCCATCTACAAGCTAAGGAAACAATCTGCTTTGAACAATATACATCACGTTCTCGTGTTTTAACAAAAGACTCAAATTTACGTAGTTCTTTGTGAGCTCCTAGACACCCGAGCCTCATTTCCTCGCACTGAAATAACTTTTCTTGTGATTTTATTACAATATGATAGCACTCTTGAAGTGAAAATGGGAGTACTAAATGTGACACCTCCAATGAACCCTTTGCTCCTTTCTTTGCTAGGATGTCCACTTTTTCATTGTAGTAAAAACCACTGTGGGATGGAATCCAACAGAAGGTTAGTTCCGAGCCCTTTAAAGATAAAACATGAATTAAATGACAAATTTCAATAACGATTTCAGATCTAACTTTTGTTTGCAAAGAACTAATGGCATGAATTACAGATTTAGAATCTACACAAAACAGAATCTGAAAGATTATTTTAGGAAAACTAACCAGAAAATTTAGGGCCATCAATATTGCGATTAGTTCCGCTGTAAATATCGAGATATCTTTTCCAAGATGAAATTGGTTTTCAGTTTTTAGATCTGGTATAATATAAGCAGCACCAGCATTATTGTTTAATACTGAACCGTCTGTGAACACTTTTAAGTGATTGGGATAATTGTCTTCCAAATGAATTTTGGCATGAGAAGACACTAAATTGATATTGTCTTTTTTCGCTAGATCAATATAATTGATGTCAAACTTTGCTCTGTTGAGTTCCCAGAATGGAACTGGGGGCACTACATCCCGCTGTGCTATATTACCTGTTGGATTCAACCCAGACTTTGTAAAAATGTCTGATGTGTATGTTCTCAATGTGATATGTGATGATATAGATCTTGCTCTCTTTGGAAAATGGTTATCCGACTTAAGATTAATGACTGATTCCAAATCGTTTTGAACAGTCAGACTTCTCAAAACAAATTTACTGCAAGCAACACTCCTATAAACTTCCAAAGGTAAAACCCTGAGGCACTGTATGTTTTTAAACACGAAGCGTGGATAGGTAGGCCAAGAGCAAGTTTATATGCCCTGCAGTCTATGCTTTGGAGTTTTTTCAAAAGATATTTTGGGGCACCAAAAAATACTTCCTGGGCAAAGGTTAATTTTGAACGAATTAGCGATGTTGAAAGATGCAACAAGGTGAAAATATCTTGGCCCCAAGGCTGGTTACTTACAATTTTCAAAATGCTTAAGCTTTTTCTTGCTTTAGTTAAAATGTATTCAATATGTTTATGCCATGTTAATTTTGATGTTAGAAAAACTCCAAGGAATTTAACTACTTGTTTATATTGTAAAATTCCACCGTTTATTTTAAAACTAGGCATTTCAATTGGATTTGCTCCATTATTAAACAACATCATGTGAGTTTTATCTCTTGATAGTTGTAATCCATTTTCAGTCATATAATTAGTTATAGCATTTAAATCGTTTTGATATAACTTTTTAGCATAATTTATAGATCTAGCAGAAGTGTTCTTTTTCATTGCAACTTTCATCCATACACATATATCATCAGCATATTGAGCCAATTCTACATTTTTTGAAAGATTGTCTGGCAAGTCATGCATCAAAATATTAAATAACATGGGAGCAATAACTGAACCCTGTGGAATACCCATTTGTAATAATCTTGTAGATGAATATGTAGTCCCTATTTTAGCCTGAATTTTTCTATTTGCTAAGAAATCTTTGATAAAACTATACATCTGCCCTGACAGACCAATGTTCTGGAGTTTAAACAGTAAACGTGAATGCCATACCTGGTCGTAAGCCTTAGTTATGTCAAAAAATGTTGCTAATAGACATTTCCGCCTCGCAAACTGGTACTTAACCTGAGTTGTCAGCTTTACTAAATGATCAATAGATGATCTGCCTTTTCTAAATCCTGCTTGATTCACAGGAATAATGTTATTCTTTTCACAATGATATACAAGTCTGTTTAAAACGATTTTTTCTAACAGTTTACAGACATGAGACGTAAGTGCTATAGGCCTGTAGCTATCCATATTTGTTATTGGTTTACCGTCTTTGTGCACAGGGACAATAATTGATTGTTTCCAAACTTGAGGTAATACACCACTCTCCCAACATTTTTGAAAAATATTATAAAGAATGTGTATCCACTTGTCTGGCAGGTGTTTGATCATTTCATTTGAAATAGCATCGATTCCAACTGATGTTTTCTTGTGCGGTAAGGATGAGATTGCATCTTTAATTTCTTGGATGGTTAATGGAGCATTGAGGTAATGGCTGTTATCAGGAACAGGGTCAGCAAGATCGACTGATTTTTCTCTTTGGGCCCTGTAGATTTTTTGTTCCGGAGATAAGCCATCTAATCTACTTGTGTTGGAAAAAGAGTCTGCAAATGCTTCAGCCTTTTCCCTTAAAGAAGGGAATATGTTGTTTTGTAACTGAATTGGATAATCCGGAAATTTTATGCCATTTTTTATTATGTTTAGTTGTCTCCAAATCTTCTTGGTATCCTTATGACTTGAGACTTCAGAATTGCAAAATGTTGTCCAGTAGGTTTTCTTAGCTTGCTCTATTACTCGGTTGCATCTGATATTAGCATTTTTCATGGCCTTGTGATTTTCACTCGATTTATCTTTAGTGTACAATTTGAACATTCGTTTTTTCTCATTAACTGCCTTTTCACAGTCGACATTCCACCATACATTACCTAAATTACAGTGATTTTTTGTAGCACTTGTGTTTAGTTTTGGAATGGTTTCATTGGCTACATTTAAAACAGAATTGCAAAAAGAATTGTACATTGTATCAATATTATCATCACTAAATGTTGTTATGACTAAATTCTGTAATATGTTTTTGAAGGTGGGCCAGTCTGCTCTCTTATAATTGTATTTTGGAATGAAGTCTGGGTCAGTATTTGCAAGGTTAAACTTTTCATTTATCTTGATACAGATAGGAACATGATCACTACCTAATGTTTCATCGTATACTTTCCATGAATGTGACAACGCTATTTTGGGAGAAACTAATGTAAGATCTATAGCAGTTGGCCGATGCGTTGATACGTCAGGGATTCTGGTGTAAGACCCATCGTTAAGCAAAACAAAAGGTGAATCTACTATGTTTTCAACAAGCCTGTTACTAGTAATGTGGATACAATCTTTTTCCCAAAATGGTGAATGGCTATTAAAATCACCTCCTATAATCCATTTTTGTTGGTCATTTATAGTTCTCAGCCAATCAGTGTTATCATTATCAGGACCTTTAGGTAGATAAACAGACACACAGTTGATGGTGAGAGATTCCGAAAACTGCACAGTAACAGCACACGATGAAACATTTGTTATGTTTGTTGGCACAGGAGACTGTATCATGCAGTACTGTAAACCAACACGAATATAAATTGCAGTATTAATCTTTCCATCAGTCTGTTGTAGTTCACAAACTGGTGGATAGAAAAACTGCTTCAGTCTTGGAAGCTTGCTCTTTTTAACATTTAGAGACTGAAGAATAAGTACATGGTAATAAGTTGACATAAGGTGTTGGTGTAAGTAGTCAACATTTGTAGCAATAGATCTGCAGTTCCACTGCAGTATTGAAATTTTATCATTTTGGTGCATTACTAATCAGAGTGCTATACTAATATATAAATGTATACAGGAAGGGGGTACAATTGAAAGGATATAGGGGGGGAAAAAGAAAAAAGAAAGAACACCCTGAAAAAGCAAAAATCCCCCAAAAAAAACACACACAAAAGAAAACAAAAAACCAGCAAAACCAACAACCACAAAACAAACTAATCTGATTCAACTATCAGTAAGGTAATAAAAGTGTTTAGAAATAACACTACTATACTTCTTCAGATGAATACGCCAGATATAGGATAATACAATATAGTCAACAAGATATCAACTTGATTTTGTTGTTACTAAAAACCACTGTTATTTAATAACCACAATAGATTGTTTCTGTTCAAATACCATTCAACAATGAAGAAAAAGAAAAAAAAAAATCACATTTGTATAACTTTTCCCTTTTCCCTGGGTCTGGCAAGAATGAAGAGATGGGCACACAGTTTCCTTTAGTAACAATGTCTGAGAACATCAAACATGTTACGCCAAGGAAGTCTGGGACTGAAGGCTTGCCATGGGGGCAGTTCCTGCTGCTGGAAGGTAGTCGCCCTGGGCCGTTGTGGAGACCTCACCGTTCGTTTTGGCTTTGTCCAAAACAGCTGGCGAAGGTGACGGCCAAGGTTGACTGCCAGGATGGTGGAGCCCTTCATGGTGGGGTGTATCCCATCTTTCAGGTGGCTGGTGTGCATGTTGTCATTGGATATAAAGGATACCCTCTTCATCCCCAGCAGTTCTTTAGTTACCAAGGCATTGAACAACTGCCTTTTGATTTCTAACTCCTCATCATGAACAGGCGATACTTTACTTACAATGATGAAAGTGTTTGGGTGCTGCTTTCGAATTTGTTTCACTGAGTCAACAAATATTTTAGTTGTTGAAGCAGCTTCTTCTCTTCTTAGATCGTTTAGGCCACAGTGTAAAACGATGCCATCAAAAGATTTTTCCAGATTGCAGGAAGCAATATCTACATTTTCTTGGATATCTTTTATCACATGGACTTTGCGGTGAATAGTAGAAAATCCGTATGATCGTCCTAATCTTTTATACTGGACACCTCTTAATACGGAATCGTGCAAGAATAGGACATCAGGAAAACTTTCCGAGTTCTTGATGTTTTCTGTCATGGACTTTGATGTCACTGTTACCTTGACGTCATTTTGAACTTTGACGTCACTGCTTGTTCTCAGCTTTGTAGGTTTTTCCTTATTTTGTTTTGCACCTTGCTGTCTATTGACGGCAGGACGCACAGAAGGCCTGAGTGGTGCCTTGCGTGTGCTGTGTGCAGCAGGCATGGTTTTCGCGACATCAGCGTAAGTTGGAGAGACTTTTTGCTCTGTCTGCGTGCTTACGCTTACCTGATGACACTTTTTAATTTCAGGCTTCTCTCTATTCAGTTCCTTGATGGTGTTTTCTACGGACTGGAGACGATCAGTAAGGTGTAAAACAATAGATTTAAGATCACTGACCGTCTCACGTAGACTGGAAATGATCTGGGTGGTGTCGTTGCCTCTGGCATCCTGATCTGCCTCATCAGTTGGGGTGGCTCGTTCTTCTCTTGCAGAGGGTTGAGGAGCAGGGCTGTCAACGGCTCCGGAGTTGTTGCCTTCTTTTGCTGGTTCGGTGGCAAGATGACGTCACCAAGATGGCGGAACTGGTCAGCAACCCCTAATCGACGGTAATGTTATTACTATAACCACGAAAATGACCAAGGCCACTCGCTCCAGAAGCAGAAAATACAGCTCCTGTGTCGGCGAGTCATCAACACAGGAGACCTCTGGAGCAAAGGAGCACACTGACCTGTTCGGAGAGAGATGTGGCTTCAGTTTGAGCTTTGATCTGCTTCTTCTGCTCTCGAACGGTCGTTTCAAGCGATGTAATCCGTGCACACAAAGTGGTAATAACACTGCCGAACTCATTGATTTTCTCAGCCAGATCTGCCATTGTCAGCCCTCTTTGTAGATGTAGATTGGATGTGGGGTCAACAGATCTTAAAACTGGCTCAGTTCGTGGCAGATCTAAATTTCTACTAGGTCGTCCGCCATAGGCTTGGCCTGCATCGGCATCGGCGTCTTTGGTCTGGCTGATTTCAGCTTTCGTAGAGTTGATGGTGGGCCTACTTTTTCCAGCTGGCTTCACAGATGTTGCTTGCGTAGCTTTAGAGGCGCCTCCCATGCTTCTTGTCCTCGTCATATTTGTGTATTCTGCATGAAGCTCTGGCAGTTAAAAACTAACTCCAGGCTCCGTCCGCCATCTTGATGACGTCGTTTGTGTGTGTATGTGTGTGTGTGTGTGTGTGTGTGTGTGTGTGAGAGAGAGAGAGAGAGAGAGAGAGGAGAGAGAGAGAGAGAGAGAGAGAGAGAGAGAGAGAGAGAAGTAAAATGGTGGCGATGACGATGATAATGACTGTGATGATGATGGTGGTGGTAATGATGGTGATGCTGCTGCTGCTGATACTGATGATGATGATAGACAGACAGACAGACAGACAGACAGACAGACAGACAGATAGATAGATAGATAGACAGATAGATAGGTAGACAGATAGATAGACAGGTAGACAGAGAGAGAGACAGACACACACACACACACAAACACACACACAGACACACAGACACACAGACACACACACACACACACACACACACACACACACACACACACACACAACACGCACACACACAGACACACACACACACAGACACACACACACACCACAGACCCCCCCCCCCCCCCCCCCACACACACACACACAGAGCCATACACACATACAAACACACAGAGATAAACGTTCTTCCCCAGATTCGTACAACTGGAGGACTGTGATCACGTGCTGGAAGTATCAGGGCTTGACCAATGGATGACCACGGTGACTGACGACAAGGAGGACAGTGTCCAGTTGAAGGGATGCCCGCGCTGCAAGACCCCCATCAGACGCAACCTGCGCTATGGCTCCTTGATCAAAACCCAGCTCCGTGACATCGAAAACATCAAGGTAAGGGCCCAAACCCAGCTCCGTGACATCGAAAACATCAAGGTAAGAGCCAAAACCCAGCTCCGTGACATCGAAAACATCAAGGTAAGAGCCAAAACCCAGCTCCGTGACATCGAAAACATCAAGGTAAGGGCCAAAACCCAGCTCCGTGACATCGAAAACATCAAGGTAAGGGCCAAAACCCAGCTCCGTGACATCGAAAACATCAAGGTAAGGGCCAAAACCCAGCTCCGTGACATCGAAAACATCAAGGTAAGGGCCAAAACCCAGCTCCGTGACATCGAAAACATCAAGGTAAGGGCCAAAACCCAGCTCCGTGACATCGAAAACATCAAGGTAAGGGCCAAAACCCAGCTCCGTGACATCGAAAACATCAAGGTAAGAGCCAAAACCCAGCTCCGTGACATTGAA
This sequence comes from Stramonita haemastoma, assembly GCA_030674155.1. NCBI lineage: Eukaryota > Metazoa > Mollusca > Gastropoda > Neogastropoda > Muricidae > Stramonita > Stramonita haemastoma. The sequence goes on along the minus strand of CM060335.1, from coordinate 39,861,149 downwards.
AACATCAAGGTAAGAGCCAAAACCTAGCTCCGTGACATCGAAAACATCAAGGTAAGAGCCAAAACCCAGCTCCGTGACATCGAAAACATCAAGGTAAGGGCCAAAACCCAGCTCCGTGACATCGAAAACATCAAGGTAAGGGCCAAAACCCAGCTCCGTGACATCGAACTATCAAGGTAAGAGCCAAAACCCAGCTCCGTGACATCGAACTATCAAGGTAAGAGCCAAAACCCAGCTCCGTGACATCGAAAACATCAAGGTAAGGGCGTTTTTTTGTTTTTGTTTTGTTTTTTTGAAATGGTGACTGGCACGGGTGTATCTTTTAATTTATTTTATCATTTTTATTATTATTTTTTTTTATTCTTTTATATCGAGGATGATGGGATAAGCACTCTTGTGGTTTTTTTTTTACATCCAGTCCCCGTGTGTATGCAGTGTCGTAAATGTCATCTGTTCCCACCGGCACACGATGGCCTACTCGTACGAAAAGCGGAACAGGATTTAACGTGTGTGCAAGATGTTGTACGTGCGTTCGCACACACACGGGGCCTCGGTTTATAGTCTCATCCGAAGGACTTTTGGGGAGAGTGAAGTCAGCACTGATGTTAACTCCAGGAAAAAAAAAATCCTCGCACGGGAATCGAACCCGGGTCGTCAAATTGCGAGCGCAATGTTCTGATCACTAGGCTATCCCGTCCCCATATTTAATATCGTAATAATGATTAAAGGGAGCGAGATAGTCTTAATACTGGCGCATACTTAAAATTTTACCATATTTTGTGAACACTCAGAGCTCTAGCTGAGGAATGAAAAACGCAAAACAATCACAATGATAATGATAGAATTACCAGTTGGCAGGCTTTTGTCGTTTGTTAAAGTTTCACGTTATATTTGCTTTTGTTTTTATCAGTATTATTTTTCCCCGTCAGATATTCCCATTGTGGAAAAATATGCAAAAAAGATTGTCATTTGTCTATTATCAAGGTAAATCGGAGTCAGTTTCCTTGTCGAGAGTATATAGCACATTACTTTTGAGGATAAAGGAATAAGTACTCAAGTGCTTTTTTCTTTCACACCCAGCTCTTATGTGGATGCAGTTTTGTGAAGTTTGTCATCCGTACCCTCTGGCACAACTAGCTGGCCTACTCTTCCCGAAGGTGGAACAGGTTAAAACGTGGGTACAAGATGTTCTGTGTGTGTTGGCACACGGGACGTCGGTTTATATCCTCATTAGTTGAAGAATGATAAACCATAGAGTTAGAGCACGCATGTATGTAGCGCGCAAGGCATAAAAGGAAAACCTAGCACAATGCCTCTGGTACTAAGGTAGAGCTGTATGGGCAGGCTACACTGGTGTCAGGCAAGGCTAGATATTACCTCCCCTCCAGCAAGGCTAGATATTACCTCCCTCTTCATAAAGGCGAGATATTACCTCCCCTCCAACGGGTGAATCTGGTACTATAGACATTAGTGTAGTCTCCTGCTTGCAGTGAAAAGAGCAAAATATATAAAGTTTAGGATGGAACACACACACACACACAAACACACACACACACACACACACACACACACACACACACACACACACACACACACACACACACACACACACACACACACACACACACACAAGTTGAACTAGATTCTTTTAAATAACGAAGACGTTTATGAATACAAGTTATCGATTGCTTAAAACAAAATTTTGCGTTGAGAAATGTCTGGTCTTGTTATACTATTAAAGCATTTCTGTTTAATTAAATTTTGCTCCGTTCCACACAACCAGTAACAACCGGCCTATTCATACATTAAAAAAAAAAGATTCAAAGAAAAAAAACAAAAATGATTCTGCGTAAAAATACAATAGTGGTAATATTGGTGGCAAAGTTCATTACCTTTTGTTTTGTCTATTCTTGAATGAAAATGATTTGGTAAAAATAAAGAAAAGATTTTTATTAATCAAACTGATAGGAGACGTTATTATGGCAACGTTCTGGTGGCTCCAGCGACGTTGCTGGAACCATTCGTATCAGTCATTGCCATTCCAATGGATCATTCCAGTGACTTGGAGAGGGGGGGTCTGCTGCATGGGTAACAGCTTGCCCTTCATACTGACCTACCCAGGCTTTATAGTCTTCCAAGACTGATGGGTGCCTTCCAGGAGACGAGATAGCTCAGTGGTTAGAGCACTCGCTTTCCCCAAGCCAACGTTAAGCAGCACCGAACTTGATTACCAAGTGGATGGGTGACCATTTGTGAGCCTTGGCTTCAGTACAGTCCCCCAGTTCACCCAGCTGTAAATGGGTACTTGCCCTATTTTAGGGTCAGGGAAGATCAAGCAGCGAGGGAGAGGAGATGGGCGCCGCCCTAAATATGCTGGCCCCTAGAGAAGCTGAGGCCTCGGACTCCGCTCCCCTGCGACCACATAGGTTATGGAACAGCTTTACCTTTGAAAATAGTATACTGAACATCTCAACACTTTGAAGCATTAAAAACTCTTTTTTTTTTCAACACACAGAAAGACTATACTAAATATTATTGAAATAAATAATACAGTTGGAAAGAAAAAGTAAAATATCTTCCAAAAATCTGATGGATGCAAATAGTATTTTTTTGTTCCATGATATTGTGTTAAAATGTTATGGTTTCGTTTCTTCATATTTTGTAAAAAAAAAAAAAAAAAATCAAAAAAATCCTACATACTCCTGAAGGGACTACAGGAAATGAAGCATTTGAATTTGAATTGATAATCTTTTCTGGTGTATTTTA
>CM060335.1:39845883-39853383 GCA_030674155.1 Stramonita haemastoma | reverse complement strand
GATATAATATTATGTATATTTGCTAGGATGATAATATGTAGTTGAACATGAGATAACAATACAGTCAGTTGAAAAAAAAGGGAAACTGAAATGATGATACATGTGCATTTGAAAAGATAACATATTTCTCTGTACTTAAAGGAGATTATACTACATATAAAAAAAGCATTTAAAAAAGACAACAAACAAACATGAATTTGAAAGGTATCATTGTACACAATACAATTGCAATGAATACCAGTTTCAGTCACATGCAGATTTCTCTGCCTGACATTCATGCGGGCTGCTCTTCTCGGGAGAGCTCCTCGCCACAAGAGCTGCGCCACCGAAGTGTCCACATGTATTTTTACCTGTGACACTTTTTTTTCCAATAAAATTTTGCTAGAGACAACTGTCTTGTTGCCGTGGGTTCTTTTATATGTGCTGAATGTGTGTTACACTCACGGCCTTACTTGATCGTCTCTTCGTAAAGACTTCAAACACCCAAACTACCCCACAAGATCTAGTAAATGAACCGGAAAGTTTGGGTTCAAACAGGGATCGAACCCACAATTTTTTGCTTTCTAGGCGGGTGCGTTACCACTGGGCCACCAATCCGCTGCTAGACGAGTTTAAAGGAAACACAAAGAAACTGCATCATTCATGCGCTGCAGGTCTTCCCCCGTGGGGAATGCCGGTGTTCTCAGTGTATATAGCATCCCCACCTTTTGGAAATTTGGTGCCAGGAATTCCCTCTTTTCTATCCTTCTCTTTGTTTCTGTTTTGTTCTTTCATTTCCTGTCACCTCCTTCTAGTCTATTTTCTGCCTTCTCGGTCCATTTTCCTGCCCTTTTCTCCAGAGACTCCTAAAAGATAACACTTCTCTCCTACACTGAAGTTGGATGCGCTGGACCTGACTTGTCAGGTGCTTAAGGGTAGCGCGACGTATTTTTGTTGTTATGGCATACAACAGTAGTTGCTGTCTGAGCGTTCCTTATAAAAGAAGAATGTGTGGGTTACATCACAAACAAACTACAGTATACATGTGCAGGGCGCATCACAAACTACTTATACATGTGCAGGGCGCATCACAAACACTACATTATATTATACATGTGCAGGGCACATCATAAACAAACTACATATTATTACATGCGCAGGGCGCATCACAAACTACATTATGCACGTGCAGGGCGCATCACAAACTACATTATACATGTGCAGGGCGCATCACAAACGCTACATTATATTATACATGTGCAGGGCACATCATAAACAAACTACATATTATTACATGCGCAGGGCGCATCACAAACTACATTATGCACGTGCAGGGCGCATCACAAACTACATTATACATTGCAGGGCGCATCATAAACAAACTACATTATACATGCCAGGGCACATCACAAAAAAAAACACATCAATAAAATACGTTTTACATTGTACAAGGGCCACATCACAACCACAACACACACACACACAACACATACACACACATCACAAACACAACACTCACCACACACACACAACACACCACACACAAACACATACATACCACACACACACACATAACACCACCACATCACACACACACACACACACACACACACACACACACACACACACACACACACACACACACACACACACACACAACACACAACACACACACACAACACACACACACACAAACTACGTTATACACACCTAGGCCACACCACAAACTACGTTATGCATACACATGGTATATCCCAAACTACATTATACATGTGCAGGGCACACCACAAACTACGTTATACATGCACATGGTATATCCCAAACTACATTATACATGTGCAGGGCACATCAAAACTACGTTATGCATGCACATAGTATATCCCAAACTACATTATACATGTGCAGGGCACATCAGAAATTACGTTATCATGCACATGGTATATCCCAAACTACATTATACATGTGCAGGGCACATCAGAAACTACGTTATACATGCACATGGTATATCACAAACTGCATTATACATGTGCAGGGCACATCTACGCCATCGGAGACTGCGGTGGAGCAATGGAGGAGTCCCGTTGTCCAGAATGCAAATCAGCCATGGGGTACTCAGCACCGACTCCGGGAGGGTAACACCTTGGCTTCTGAGATGGACGGAGCCAGACACGCTGCCTGGTCAGAACACACCAACCTAGCCAACTTCAGACTGGAGGACCGATACGGACATAGGAGTGGACAGAATTCGGACTATGAGAACAACTGGATTATGAGATAGATAGATGAAGCACACACTGTGAATTGATCTGGAGATTGCTGTGTATGAAAGCATGAACACAATCTGTGAATTATCTGGAAGATAATTATGATGTACTGTATAAGGCATGAGGTGACACAATCTGTGAATTATCTGGAAGATAATTATGATGTACTGTATAAGGCATGAGGTGACACAATCTGTGAATTATCTGGAAGATAATTATGATGTACTGTGTAAGGCATGAGGTGACACAATCTGTGAATTATCTGGAAGATAATTATGATGTACTGTATAAGGCATGAGGTGACACAATCTGTGAATTATCTGGAAGATAATTATGATGTACTGTTAAGGCATGAGGTGACACAATCTGTGAATTATCTGGAAGATAATTATGATGTCTGTATAAGACATGGATGAAGCGAACTGTGATCATCTGGAAGATAATTATGATGCTCTGTATGAAGACATGGGATGAAGCGAACTGTGAATCATCTGGAAGATAATTATGATGCTCTGTATGAGACATGGGATGAAGCGAACTGTGAAGCATCTGGAAGATGAGTTATGATGCACCGTATAAGGCATGAGATGAAACGACCTGTGGATTATCCTGACTTTGACTGTAATGTATGATTGACTCTGTAAACTCTGAACTACAAGGTGTTGGGCTTGCGACCACATAGGTTATGGTGCAAATTTACGTTTATATGCCTACAAAGCAAGAAATACTGGTGAGATCTTATTCTTTGTATGATGTGTTTTTATCAGCCATGAGACCGCTTTTAGAATGAGGATGTTAAAAAGTGAGCAATAATCTGTTGTGCATGCTGTTATATATATATATATATATATATAATAATATATATATATATATATATTATATATATATATATATAAAAGATAGTATGCTTTTGTTTCCTTGGTAGTACTACTTGCCTACCTGATAACAGTTTCTAGGGAACAACTGTGTTCCTTATTATTAGAATGCATTCATATTGATTTTTGTTTTAAAAGGTATAGCCAATTTCAGTGAGTACTCAATTTCTTTTCTTAAAAGTTCAAAGAACTTGAATTTTTTTTTCATTACCTGTGTTTGCAATTTCATGTGTACTTATAATGGCGTTTATACCTTGAAGTGACTTTAAAGGAATACAGCAGATTCAACTTTTTGGCGGTTGTTTTAAATGATTTTTTCAGAAGTGAAAGAACGAATATCCATGGATAATTTGTTTTACTGTCAGACAGATTTGTTTATCTCCCTTCGTCCGATATTTTGCTCACAGAACAGAGATTTCGAAAGAATGTGTTTTCTTTTTGCACTGTGTTGTATAAAAAATAATCTGAAATAGAATACTTAGCTATATATATATATATATATATATATATATATATATATATATATATATATATATATATATATATATATATATATATATATATATTATGTGTGTGTGTGTGTGTGTGTGTGTGTGTGTGTGTGTTATAGACAGGACATTTTTTTGGCATTGCATAGTGTTATAGCATATTGCATTTTCTGTTTTCCCCCTCCATATTTCTATAGCTCCCTTTCTGTTTTGTGAAACATTATGAAAAGTTTATCTGTTCCTTTGTTTGTCATAATTATTACAGGACAGTGTCAGCTTTGCCGTATATTTACATGTATTTGGTCCTTATGTGCTATTATTTTATATAGAACACATCTTATTTTGCATCCATTCCAGCATACTCACATTTGTTGGGATTTTTTTTTTCAAAACTCACAATGGCAATTATCTGTTTTACCCAGAAGAGTGTAAGCTGTGTTAATTTTTGATGGATATTTATGCTTTGATTGACTGATAGTTCATGATTTCCTGAGGGAGGAGGGAGTGTGGTCATCCTTTTTTATTAGTGCATTGTCTGTTTTGGTAACATAAGAGTATTTTTTATGATCGTTTTCTTTGCAGTTTCATACAGAAAATGTTCTGTTTTGTTAATAACATAGTAGTATGCGGTTTTGGTTGGCTGTTTTGATGACATCACACTGTTTGGTTGTTTTATTTTTATTTTTCCAAGATGTTTCATATTTTGGTAACATTATGGTGTACAGGTTGATTGTTTTCTTTCATTTTATACAGCATATTTTTAGTTTTGATAACATTATGAAATACAGTTTGGTTGCTATCTTTCGGTTCTATACAGTTTATCAATTTTTCTGTTTTAATAACATTATATGATAATACTGAGTGTTGTTGTTTTATTTTCACATTAATACTGACATTTTCTGTTTTAATTACATTATAGTGTAGTGTTTGTTGTTTTATTTTCACATTAATACTGACATTTTCTTTTTAATTACATTATAGTGTAGTGTTTGTTGTTTATTTTCACATTAATACTGACATTTTCTGTTTAACTTATGGTATGTTGTTTTTTATTTCACATTAATACTGACATTTCTGTTTTAATAACATTATAGTGTAGTGTTTGTTGTTTTCTTTTCACATTAATACTGACATTTTCTGTTTTAATTACATTATATGTGTGGTGTTTGTTGTTTTATTTTCATATTGATACTGACATTTTCTGTTTTAATGACAATATAGTATAGCGTTCAGTTATTTTCATATCTATAAGGGGTGTTTTGTCTCATTTCTATACAGGTTGAGTTATATTTTGCATACAGTTAAAGGTTTTTGCTTTCTTTTCCGTTATTCTCATAAAGGGCATGTTGTTTTCATAGCATCATAGTGTGATGTTTGCTTATTTCACTTTATCTTTAACAGCACGTGTTCTGTATTGCATTGTATTGCATTGCACTGCGCTGCATTGTGCAGTATTGTACTGTATGATACTGTATTGTCTTGTCCTGAATTGTACTGTATTGTATGGTACTGTGTTGTACCGTGTTGTATTGTGCTTAATTGTATTGTATTGTATTGTACTGTGTTGTATTGTATTGTATTGTATTGTATTGTATTGTACTGCACTGTAGGTATTAGATTGCATTGGATTAATTGTCACGACAGATTTCTCTAAAATGAGCTGCATTGCAACAGAAGTCAATTTTTAGTTATTAACATGTTATTAATTTGCAATAAAATGGCTATGCAATGCAAAAACAAGATTGAAAATCGGACAATTCTGTTAAAAAGTGATGACAAGTTGAAATGATAGACTGCAGGAAATGACAAAATGAGAAATTGACAAGTTTAGCATGGTAATAGGTGGTCAGAATGAGGGCTTGTTTTTTTTTTGTTTTTTTTTTTTAAACACGTTTAAAGGCAAAATAATACAAAATTATGCCTTGATATTTAATTACAAGGTAGAATAATGACTATAGTTTTATAATCAATCAAAATCTCAAAATGGACAACCTGACCCCCATCTGCCTACAATGGCTCCGAGCGGAAAAGTGGGTCAAGGTGTTCAGCAACTCATATGGGCCTATTCTCCCTAAGGAGGGCCTATGGCCACAGTGAAGTGTCACTTCTTACCCCCTTGTCTGCAAGTCTTTATAAATATAATTTAATAATATATATAAATTAATATATATAATATATTATATATATATAATAATATTTCCTTGCAAGAAAGGATTATTCACCCTTTAACGAACATTTACTGGGGACAGCTTTTTCTTCCTGCAGGTTCTTTTTCTCTCTTTCATTATTTTTTTGGGGGGTCTGTTTTTGTTGTTGTTTTTTTGGTTTTTACTGGCTCGCTGAAAGACTAGCACCTGGACCACCATTAAATTTGAAGGTTTAGTGGGTGGAGGGAAAGTTTCTTTTGGTTTGATCGTATTTAATTCCCAGCGGAGGTATGCCATTTAGAGATTGTGCCACTAACTAACGATTGCAGTAAGGAAATGTGCCATTGTGGATGACATTGAAACCTGGGAAAAAAAATAGTGGCTTTTTCTTCCAGACCACAAAGTGTCCATTACAGTGTGGTGCAGTGATTGTTTTTTTTTTTTTGATATCAACATTATTTTGTTACATTCCTGTCTTTGTGTTGTTGTTGTTGTTGTTGATGATCTTGTTTGCTTTTTTTTCTTTAAATAGATAAAAGAGTGAAAAATTTACAACCTGACACTTGTTCAAGATGTAGGCTAGAGATGTTTGAATTTATTATTATTATTAATCTTTCTCTCTCTCTCTCTCTCTCTCCTCTCTCTCTCTCTCTCTCTCTCTCTCTCTCTCTCTCTCTCTCTCTCTCTCTCTCTCTCTCTCTCTCTCTCTCTCTCTCCTCAGTTCCTGAAAATAAGATTATTCATTCATTATTCATTTCTCCTCTCCTCTCTCTCTCTCTCTCTTCTCTCGTCTCTTCTTCTCTTCTCATTTCACTCTCTCTCTATCTCTCTCTCTCTCTACTGCTCTCTGTGTCTGTCTGTCTGTCTTCTGTCTGTCTCTATTTATCTATTCACTACACGAATTGATTTAGTACACGCACGCACGCACGCACGCACGCACGCACGCACACACACACACACACACACACACACACATATATATATATATATATATATATATATATATATATATATATATATATATATATATATATATATATATATCCACACGTATATGTGTATATGTACATATATATCTGGTGTGTGTGTGTGTGTGTGTGTGTGTGTGTGTGTGTGTGTGTGTGTGTGTGTGTGTGTGTGTGTGTGTCTAAAAATTAAATTCGTGTCGTGTAAAATGGACTCTTTGTCAGTTTAAAGCTTTCATTTACATATAATCCAGTTCCATTTTAATTTGATAGTTTTTCTGGCTTCTGGTTTTGGTTGTCTGGGTGCTAGATTTATGCTGATTTTCAATTAAGCTGATCTTTTACCTGCATGTTTTTTTTGTTGTTTTATCCAGATAACATTTTATATTTAGCTCTTTCAGTTTCGTGCATGAGTTGTATTGAATAAATCTGATTCTTCTCAAGTTGTTTCTTCCAAGTGTCAGAGAGAGAGAGAGGAGAGAGAGAGAGGAGAGAGAGAAGAGAGAGAGAGAGAGAAGAGAGAGAGGAGAGAGGGGGAATATCCTTTGTCTGTCTGTCTTTTGTCGTTTCGGGAAAGTTGTACAACCAAACCTGGAAACCAAAAAAAAAAATATTTATAAAAAATACACACCCACACACACCGACCCCCCCCCCCCCCCCCCCCACACACACACACACATATCTCCCCACTCTACACTCGTGTTCGAAAATTTTTGAAGAGAAAAAAGTAGTTAGTCTATTAAACTTCAAAACCCATCTCTATAAGCAGAAAGGTCACTAAT
>CM060335.1:39835270-39845783 GCA_030674155.1 Stramonita haemastoma | reverse complement strand
CCACCCCCCCCCCCCCCCCCAGTTCACCCAGCTGTAAATGGGTACCTGCCCTCTTTAGGGTCAGGGAAGGTAAAGGCCCCCTTTTATGAAACAAATGTTTGGAAATTCGGTACTAGAAATTTCCTATTGTCTTTCACTCTCTTTGTTTCTGCTTGTTCCTTTTCTCCATGTTACTTCCTTCTTGTCTATTTTTTGCCTTCTTGATCCATTTTCCTACCTATTTTTTTTTCCAGAATGACTTTAAAAGATAATGATAACTTTATTCTCTCTTATACCGAAGTTGGAGGTGCTGGGCCTGACTTGTCAGGCGCTTAACGGCAACGTGAAGCGTTTTTGCTCATAATTACGATAGACAACAATAGTTGCTGTCCTGAGTGAGTGTTGGACAAAGAAGGAGGAGGAGGAGGAGGAGGAGGAGGAGGAGAAGAAGAAGAAGAAGAAGAAGAAGAAGAAGAAGAAGAAGAAGAAGAAGAAGAGAAGAAGAAGAAAAAAGAAAAAAAAAAAGAAGAGAGAGGAGGAGGAAGAGGAGAGGGAGGAGTAGGAAGAAGAGGAGAGGAGGAGAAGAAGAAGAACAACAACAACAACAATAACAACAACAACAACACAACAACACAAAGAAGAAGAAGAACAACAACAACAACAGCAACAAGAACAAAAAGAACAAGAATAAGAAAAGAACAACAAGAGCAAGACGAGCAAGAAGAAGAACAACAAGAACAAGAAGAAGAACAACAACAACCAGAAGAACAAGAATAACAACAACACCAAGAACACCACCACCACCACCACCAACAACAACAACAACAGCAACAACAAGGAAAGCAAGAGTAGTGTGAACGCTGACCATTGGGGCACTTAAACCAGTGGCCCTGGTTCAGTTGCATGGCTTTCACCACCATGGTCCTCTCCTCCTCAGTGATGCCCAGGGCAGGTATGGCTTTTCTCAGCACCTTTATCAGCTTGGCGATGGACTCCTGTACAGCCTCTGTGTACTGGTCACCATCCTGTCAAAGAAAAATACCCCCCAAAAAAATCACCGTTCACCTATCATTCGTCATACTTGCGCTATGCTGAAAATATGTTGTATTTTGTACCACTTTATGTCACAGCAGATTTCTCTGCGCGCGTGAAATTCGGGTTGCTCTCTCTCTCTCTCTCTCCTCTCTCTCTCTCTCTCTCTCTCTCTCTCTCTCTCTCTCTCTCTCTCTCTCCTCTCTCTCTCTCTCTCACCCCCCTCCCCAGGGAGAGCGCGTCGCCACAAGTGTAGTGCTTACCGTTTGTTTGTTTTTTTCTGTTTCCTGCATGCAACTGTATTTGTTTTCCCTATCACAGTGGCTTTTTTCTTACAGAATTTTGCCAGGGTCAACCCCCTTGTTGCCGTGGGTTCTTTTACATGCGGTTTATAATCTCATCCGAAAGACTAGCGCCCAGACCACCACTCAGGGTCTAATGGATGGGGGAAATTTTGAGCCCAAACGGGGTACGAACCACCGCACACTCCGACTTGGACTTTTTGCTTTCTAGGCAAGGCGCGTTACCACCTATACCACCGGTCCACCACCCATCTATGATTCAGGGGGACAGGATAGCTCAGTGGTCAGAGTGCTCGCTTTCCCCAAGTCAAGTTAAGCAGCGTCGAGCGTGGTTACCAGTTGGATGGGTGACCGTATGCGCACCTTGGCTTCAGTACAGCCCCCCCCCCCCCCCCCCCAGTTCACCCAGCTGTAAAAGGGTGCCTGCCCTCTTTAGGGTCAGGGAACGTAAAGCGTCGAGGGAGAGGAGATGGCCGTCGCCCTCAATATGTTGGCCCCTAGAGAAGCTGAGGTCTCTGATGCCTCGCTACCCTACGACCACAAAGGTTATGGGACACCTTTATCTTTTTATTTTTTACATCTATAATTCACAGCTGTCAGTCTCCCCCACGTTCAGCTCCTCTCAGCTGCTAATTAATCCGTCCCATCCCAGCCCAGATGGGGGCCAGCTAGTGCTAATTATAGTAGGAACTGACTTCAACTGGACTTGGTAAAAGGAAGGGGCGCACTAAATGTAGCACTCTTGAACTGAGTGATGTTGGATTTGTGCGCTGTGAAATTAGGCCTATAATTATAGTGATGGCACATCGTTGGTCTAGAAGGTAACGTATCTGCCTAGACAGCGAAAAGAAAACAGACTAAAGCCTCAAGCTGAGGAGATCACCAAAGAAGAGCAAGCAGGGTTCAGAGCAGGGCGGAGCACAACCGAACAAATCTTCAACCTTAGAATACTCTGTGAGAAATGCTTGCAACACCAACAAGATCTTTACCACGTCTTTGTGGACTATAAGAAGGCGTTCGACAGAGTCTGGCATGCAGCTCTCTGGGCAACCATGAGGTTGTATAACATCAATGCCAACCTGATCAGAACCATAGAATGCCTGTATACTGTAACAACAACATAGGAGATTGGTTCGAAACCACAATTGGAGTACGCCAAGGATGCCTGCTCTCTCCCACCCTCTTCAACGTCTTCTTAGATAATTATATTCTGTCCATTAAGCGATTAAAAACACAAAACTAGCCAAAAAAAAAAAAAAAGATGAGCATTCACGAAGATCAGTAAGATACAGCATATAGCTGATGTGTAAAAATGACCTGCACAAGCCTTTGCAAAAGAGAAGGGCAAAATACAGCATGGTGTCACATGGTGTCACATGGCGCACACACTACCCTACTTACAGCACTGAGCTATAAAATACGCTTCAAGTCAAGTCAAAGACACTATAATCATCCCTGAAGGGCAATTACAATACTGACAGGCATAGTAATCAACGTTCATCCTCCGTACTGGCATCACGTCTAACAGAAATCTGCACACACACACACACACACACACACACACACACACACACACACACACACACACACACACACACACACACACACACACACACACACACTCCTACACAGCTAGAAAAGCTAGCTTGGACACTACTCACCTTCATCAGCCGGATGCCCTTAGTCATAGCGGTGACCATTTCGGGAGAAGCCTTGGAGGCATAGGGACTTTCTTTGAAAGTCACCAAAGTGCTCCAGTGCCTCAGCCTCAGCAACTCTGTCTCCGCATCCTCAGCCTCCTGCTCACTGAAGACGAGGCGTGGGATGCTGATCCATGCCTCAAACCGTCTGATTCCTTCCCTTACAGACGAACTCATCATGACTCTGAAGTTGGATGCCAGTTTCTTCGTCTCCTCCAGGAGTTTCATCTGGTTTTCCATGGCCACCAGCCCGCCTAGAGTCTTCTTGTCTCCCCCTTCAAAAATGGTTTCCATTTGACGGAGGCGTCCACGATCTGCCTCCATCTTTACTCTTCTCTCCAGATCTTTCACGGCTGCCTTTCGTTTAGTCTCGTCCCCCAGAATTCGGTTCTGTGTGATGAGCATGGGTAAGTTTGGTTATAAACAGGGTGGTAGATATTTAAATTTATAAACAGGATGGTGTAGATTTCAAGTTATATACAGGATGGTGGAGATTTCAAGTTATATACAGGATGGTGGAGATTTCAAGTTATATACAGGATGGTGGAGATTTAAAGTTCTTAAAGGATGGTATAAATAGGATGGTGGAGATTTAAAGTTCTAAACAGGATGGTATAAATAGGATGGTGGAGATTTAAAGTTCTAAACAGGATGGTATAAATAGGATGGTGGAGATTTAAAGTTCTAAACAGGATGGTATAAATAGGATGGTGGAGATTTAAAGTTTTAAACAGGATGGTGGAGATTTAAAATTATAAACAGGATGGTATAAACAGGATGGTGGAGATTTAAAGTTATGAACAGGATGGTGGAGATTTAAAGTTCTTAAAGGATGGTATAAATAGGATGGTGGAGATTTAAAGTTCTAAACAGAATGGTATAGACAGGATGGTGGAGATTTAAAGTTCTAAACAGGATGGTATAAATAGGATGGTGGAGATTTAAAGTTCTAAACAGGATGGTATAAATAGGATAGTGGAGATTTAAAGTTCTAAACAGGATGGTATAAATAGGATGGTGGAGATTTCAAGTTTAAACAGGATGGTATGAATAGGATGGTGAAGAATTAAAGTTCTAAAAGGATGATATAAATAGGATGGTGGAGAATTAAAGTTCTAAAAGGATGGTATGAATAGAATTGTGGAGATTTAAAATTCTTGCTCATTTCCTGCATCCCTCCACTATATGCACATGAGAACCGCGCGCAGCCCCTACTGTCAGTTCGTGCCTAGCCGAGCTACTGTCCAGACGTTTATCATATCGCCTCTCGCTGTGTCGGCAACGCCCATCACTATCAGGAATCTCAGCACTAGCTATAATAGTTTCTAGACCTTGCTTTTCTTGGTGTGTTTTATTTTGTGTATAACTTGGGGTTGTTGTTGTTTTTTGTAGTGCTTGTGAAATCTATTTTTTGTGGAAAAGTTTCTGGGAAAAAAAAAAAAAAAAAAAAAATGGAGACCCATTCTGTGGACTACACCAGTGACCAGGATTCGGTTATGGAGTCAGAATCCTATGAAGAACCACAAGCTGGCACCTCTGCTGAACCCTTGGTGGAAAGGGAGCCATCTCTCCGAGACATTTTTTCAATCATTCAGAACCTTTCCAAAAGAATGGACAATTTTGAAAGAAGTGCACCGCACACCAAGAAGAGGAAAATTAGCGCTGACGCTGATAAACCCCTCGCTGAGAATGAAGGGAAAAGGAAGAAGCAGGTAGTGATTCAGAATTTGTCACCGACAGTGTTTCTGATAAGGCAGAGGAACTGGAAAAAGAGCTGATAGCAGATGCTACAGAGGAGGAGGATGACGATATTTTTGCTGAAATGGCATCATCTTTTGACGATAATGAAGAAAAAGGACCACCGGTCTCAGGAAAATTGGCAAAGCTGCTTGAATCCAGATTTGGATCAAAACTTCCAGACAGAAAGCTGAGGGAAAAACTGACAAAGTACCCGATTCCCGAAAACTGCGCATACCTGGGCGTTCCCCGAACAAACCAGGAAGTTTTTTCTGTCCTCAAGCCCTTCACTAGAAAGACAGACATTCGGATGGCAAATACACAGAAAACACTGTCAAAAGCTGCCATAGCCATAACCCTCTGCACCAACCGACTTTTGAGGGTAAGAGATACCATCTCAGGGCAGGATGCCACTACAGTACGCAGTGAACTGACCGGATGCATAGCTCAACTTTCAGATGCCCTTGCCCTCACAGGTCACGCCAACCATGACCTGTCCCAGAAACGGAGAGACATGCACCGACCCTGCCTACCCCGTGAACTCTCTGGCATATGTGCACCGCAGGTTGCCATGACCCCAGATCTACTGTATGGCTCTGATTTTCACAAATGTCTAAAAGAAGTGCAAGAGTCCCAGAAACTCGGTCAGAACATGCGTGGTCAGCAAAAGAGGAGCACGTGGCAGCATAACAACAGTAGCTCTTTTTTAGGCCGGAAGCCGTGGAGGCAGGGGCAGGGGGGGAGTTCCTTCGGTCAAGCAAACAAAGTGTTTTGGAAGAAGGGTCAGAAAAACAGCCACCGGCAGTAACTCGATCTTTGACAGAACCGCCCCTCCCTTCTGGAAACAAGGTTAGTGAGTTTGAACTTTGCTTGCCTTCTTTGTGTGCTTATCTTGAAATGAAGCATGATAACTTTAAAGCAGGAAGCTTAAAGGAAAAGCTGTCGCACTGGAATGAACTAACTTCTGACCCTGATGTACTTGAAACAGTTGAAGGAATTAAAATCACCTTTGATGATTGCCCAGTAGACATAAAGCAAAGTTCGCAAAGGTTGTTTAGCAAGCGTGAAAACTATGCTGTTGACTCTGAAATAAGAAACTTGTTGAAAAAAGGTGTGATAAAAGAGTCTTTACCTGAATCAGGACAAGTTGTCTCACCTATCTTTGTTAGGGAGAAAAAAGACGGATCATTTAGAATGATTTTAAATCTGAAAGCTCTGAACAAAAATGTGGAATATAAGAAATTTAAGATGGAAACAATATATACAGCTTTGGATCTAGTTACACAAAATTGCTTTTTCGCATCAATTGATCTGAGAGATGCGTATTACGTCATAGCAGTAGAGGAGACTTTTCGGAAATATCTGAAATTCAGATGGAGAGAAAAACTGTACTGTTTTCAGGCAGCTGCTATGGGACTCAGTCCGATTCCCAGAAAATTCACAAAACTCATGAAACCTGTCCTAGCACGCTTACATGATATGGGTCACCTGATCACTTCATTCATTGATGACAGTTTGATTGTGGGAGAGACTGAAACAGAAGTTGTACAGTGTGTGGTAGACACGATACAATTATTAGACTCCCTAGGTTTCTATGTACATGAAAAGAAATCACAGTTCATGCCTGTGCAAGAAATCACCTACCTGGGTTTCAAAATAAACTCAACAGACATGACAGTCACACTGACAGATGAACGGAAACAAAAACTGCTGTGTGCATGCATTCTATTATTCAGTCAGGAAAGTACAACTGTAAGATCTCTGGCATCTTGTATTGGACTAATGGTTTCTTGTTTTCTTGCTGTGCCATTGGGTCCTTTGTACTACAGAGCAATTGAACAAGATAAGTGTTCCGCACTTAAACTAAGCAAGGGGAACTGGGAAAAGCCTGCTGTGTTATCAGCTGAAGGGAAGACAGAGCTAGAATGGTGGATTAATAACATAGACAAGCAAAAGGCTCCCATTCAGAGATCAGACCCCACCATTACTATGAAGACAGACAGTTCACGTACAGGATGGGGTGCTTGGGTTGTTGATACCAAATCACAAACACAAGGCATGTGGAGTGAGAAAGACAAAGAAGGACACATAAATGCTTTGGAGCTATTAGCTGTCTTTTTTGGTCTCAAGTCTTTGTTGCATGACCAACGTAATGTTCACATAAGAATTATGACTGATAACACAAGCACTGTTGGTTGTATTAACAACATGGGTTCGAACAGATCTAAACATCTGAATGATGTATCTCAGCAAATCTGGCATTGGTGTGAAAGCAGAAACATATGGCTCAGTGCTGCTCACATTCCTGGTGTTGAGAATGTTGAAGCTGACAGTCTGTCTAGACAGATCCACATTGACACAGAATGGAAACTGGATTCAATGCTACTTTCTGAGGCTATGAATATTCTTGATATAAAACCTGTCATTGACTTGTTTGCCTCTAGATTAAATTTTCAGTTTTCCAGATATGTGTCTTTCTTGCCTGACCCAGGAGCATGTGCTATTGATGCATTTAGCATGTATTGGGGAAATGAGACTGTTTATTGTTTTCCACCTTTCAGCATTATACCCCGGGTCCTGGCAAAGATAAAGAAAGACAAAGCAAGAGGGGTTATAGTAGCGCCAACCTGGAAAAATCAGCCCTTTTGGCCAGCACTGATGAAAATTCTCACAGCCAGACCTGTCCTCTTGTCAGCCAGAAACACTCTTCTGACACAACCAAGTCAAAAGGAGACAAAACACCCACTGAGGAAAAGCCTGACGCTGCTAGTCTGCAAAGTGTCAGGGATAGATTCAGAACACAAGGCTTTTCTGAGGAGACTACCAGTATTCTCATGTCCTCATGGCGACCCGCAACAAAACAGATGTATGATGTGTACATACGAAAGTGGGAGAGGTACGCGTGTGAGCAACAAGTGGATTCAGTTTCACCGCCTCTAGCCACAGCTGTAAATTTTCTGGCATCGCTGTTGAAAGAGGGATATTCTTATAGCGCTGTGGGCACCGCTCGTTCTGCGCTAAGTTGTTTTCTCTGCAACTATGAAGGGGCAACGTTTGGTCAACACGAACTTGTAAAAAGATTTATGAAGGGTGTGTTCGAAAGAAAACCACCACTACCAAAGTATCACCACACTTGGGATGTAAACATTGTGCTAAAAATGTTAGAAACGTGGGTTCCAGTGCAAAACCTGACGTTCAAGGAACTGACAATGAAACTTGTGATGTTAATTGCCCTTCTGTCGGGTCAGAGGTGTCAAACTATTGCTGCTTTGGACATCGACAATATGCTACTTTCAAGGGAAAAGTGTGTTTTTTATGTAAATAGATTATTAAAACAGTCAAGAAGAGGAGCCCATCAATCACCTATTGAACTCATGGCTTTTGTGGAAAAAGAGGCTTTGTGTGTAGTTCACACTTTGAAAGAATACCTGAGACGGAGCAAAGAACTGAGGGCTCAGAATGCTACCCGACATTTGTTTATCACTCTCCAAGCACCGCACCGAGGGGCCACTAGCGATACCATCGCGCGCTGGCTGAAGTGGACGATGGAGAGGGCAGGCATAGACATTACACGCTTCACGGCACATAGTACGAGGTCAGCCAGTACTTCCGCTGCTAAACTTGCAGACGCTCCAATAAACATCATCATGAAAGCAGCTGGATGGACAAATGTTTCCACGTTTGCTAAGTTTTATAATAAGAAGACGGGGCCAACACTGACCATGGGCCAATCCATCATGGAGCGTTTCCTACAACATAAATAAGGTAGGACAGTTTCTTGTTTACATGTGGTGGATGTGTTTGTCTCGAGAACACTGTGGCTCTAAAATCTCATGTGCATATAGTGGAGGGATGCAGGAAATGAGCAAGAATTAAATACAACAAAGCGAGACTTACCTAGTAAGGTGAAGCTGGTTGTAAATTCTTGCGAATTTATTGTAGACCGGAACGGAGTGCACATGCCCACCCCTAAAATGGTCTGCATGCATACCATGCAAGTAAAATGAAATGCATACCATGCAAATGAAACAAATACCACTTTGTGGAACTTTGATCTAGAACTGACAACAGTGTTCTGCACACCGTGCATCAGTAAGACATCCCACCCTTTCAAAATGATAATAATGATAACAATGTTTATAAAATATTTAGTGTTCCTGTTATAGTATGACACAGTGTTCTCTCGAGGCTCTAAAAACTGACAGTAGGGGCTGCGCGCGGTTCTCATGTGCACTCCGTTCCGGTCTACAATAAATTCGCAAGAATTTACAACCAGCTTCACCTTACTAGGTAAGTCTCGCTTTGTTGTATTTAATTATAAACAGGATGGTATAAATAGGATGGTGGAGATTTAAAGTTATAAACAGGATGGTGGAGATTTACAATTATAAACAGGATGGTATAAACAGGATGGTGCAGATTTAAAGTTATGAACAGGATGGTGGAAATTTAAAGTTATGAAAAGGGTGATGACTATGTTAGATTATACACAGGATCATACATATCTTAGAATTAAAAACAGGAGGATGGCTATTTTAAATTGTAAGTAGGATCATAACTTGTGAAATCATAAACAGGATTATGGTTTTGACTCGAAAACAGGATAATGATGATTTTGAATCATAAACGGAATCATGATGACAATTTAAATAGAAACAAGGCCATTGGTGATTCAGGATCTTTGAATCAATGGGATCTGCTTACAAATATTAAGACTTGAACATATCGATTCAATACAATGACTCAGAAACTTATTTTAAAGATAGCCTACTATATTATTTGTCACATGGTCTCTTAATTTTCCCTGCCTCACACATCTAAATAGATAATAACACTAAACGACAGCTTACAATACACCAGAAAAGATTATCAATTCAAATTCAAATGCTTCATTTCCTATAGTCCCTTCAGGAGTATGTAGGATTTTTTTTGATTTTTTTTTTTTTTTACAAAATATGAAGAAACGAAACAATAACATTTTAACACAATATCATGGAACAAAAAAATACTATTTGCATCCATCAGATTTTTGGAAGATATTTTACTTTTTCTTTCCAACTGTATTATTATTTCAATAATATTGAGTATAGTCTTTGTGTGTGTTGAAAAAAAAGAGTTTTTAATGCCTCAAAGTGTTGAGATGTTCAGTGTACTATTTTTAAAGGTAAAGCTGTTCCATAACCTATGTGGTCGCAGGGGAGCGGAGTCCGAGACCTCAGCTTCTCTAGGGGCCAGCATATTTAGGGCGGCGCCCATCTCCTCTCCCTCGCTGCTTGATCTTCCCTGACCCTAAAATAGGGCAAGTACACATTTACAGCTGGGTGAACTGGGGGACTGTACTGAAGCCAAGGCTCACAAATGGTCACCCATCCACTTGGTAATCAAGTTCGGTGCTGCTTAACGTTGGCTTGGGGAAAGCGAGTGCTCTAACCACTGAGCTATCTCGTCTCCTGGAAGGCACCCATCAGTCTTGGAAGACTATAAAGCCTGGGTAGGTCAGTATGAAGGGCAAGCTGTTACCCATGCAGCAGACCCCCCCTCTCCAAGTCACTGGAATGATCCATTGGAATGGCAATGACTGATACGAATGGTTCCAGCAACGTCGCTGGAGCCACCAGAACGTTGCCATAATAACGTCTCCTAACATTTTGATTAATAAAAATCTTCTTTTCTTTATTTTTACCAAATCAATTTCATTCAAGAATAGACAAAAAAAAAGGTAATGAACTTTGCCACCAATATTACCACTATTGTATTTTTACG
>CM060335.1:39797633-39805133 GCA_030674155.1 Stramonita haemastoma | reverse complement strand
AGACAGACAGACACTCAGACAGACACACACTCAAATAGACACACACTCAAACAGACACACACTCAGACAGACAGACACTCAGACAGACAGACACTCAGACAGACACACACTCAGACAGACACACACTCGAACAGACACACACTCAAACAGACACACACACACTCAGACAGACACTCAAACACTCACTCAGACAGACAGACACTCAGACACTCAGACACTTAGACAGACACCTAGACAGACAGACAGACACTGAGACAGACAGACAGACAGACAGACAGACAGACAGACAGACAGACAAACCAGAGAAGAAGGAGATGACTCCTCCAGAAACTGGTCCAGGGCGTGGTTGGTGTAGCAGACGATCAGCAGGGTGCCATCTTTATCGGGGTCCCAGGCCTGCCGGTTGTGGAGCAAGGCCTTGACAATCTTCAGACCCACGTACGTCTTCCCTGTCCCCGGGGGACCCTGCACGTGCGTCGTCGTTATCACAGCAGTCATCATCATCATCATCATCACAGCAGCAGCAGCAGCAGCAGCAGCAGCAGCAGCAGTATTATCATCACCATCATCATTATTATTATCAGCAGCAGCAGCAGCAGCATCACCAACATCACCATCATCATCACCAACAGCATCATCATCATCACCATCATCTTCGTTGTCGCCGTCATCATTATCACCAGCATCATCATTATCCCCACCATCATCACCAACAGCATCATCATCATCGGCATCATCATCATCGTTGTCACCGTCATCATTATCACCAGCATCATCATTATCCTCACCATCATTATCATCAGCATCATCAGCATCACCATCAGCATCATTACCATCATCATCATCATCATCATCATCATCATCATCATCATCATCATCATCATCATCATCATCATCATCATCATCATCGTTGTCTCCGCCGTCATCATTATCGTCGTCGTCATCAGCATCACTAATAAAATCATCTATCGGATGAGACTGCAAAACTGAGGTTGTGTGTGTGTGTGTGTGTGTGTGTGTGTGTGTGTGTGTGTGTGTGTGTGTGTGTGTGTGTGTGTGTGTGTGTGTGTGTGTGTGTGTGTGTGTGTGTGTGTGTGTGGTGTGTGTGTGGGTGTGGTGTGTGTGATGTGGTTGTGTGTGTGTGTGTGTGTGTGGTGTGTGTGTGTGTGTGTGTGTGTGTGTGTGTGTGTGTGTGTGTGTGTGTGTGTGTGTGTGTGTGTGTGTGTGTGTGTGTGTGTGTGTGTGTGTGTGTGTGTGTGTGTGTGTGAACGCACGCGGAATATCTTACGCACATGTTAAAACCTGTTCCACTTTTAGGTTTCTAAAAGACTACGCCATATATTTTTGTGACAGTGAGAACAGATGGCAACATTTTACAAAACTGCATGTACACAGTAGCTTGAAAAGTTTTAGGAGTATTCATTCCATTATTATCCTTGAAATAAAAGAAAGAAATACACAAGTAAACAAATAAATAAAATCAAAGCATTTTCAAAATTTGGCACTACACATCTTGTAACATACACCCTGCAGGAATTATGCCCAGGTTACAAAAATCCCCTTTGTTTACATTCTGACACTAAGCTGACACAATGCCGTCAAACCATAACGTGACGAGAAAAAACAGCACCTGGGTATTACTTCCCTTGCCTTACAAAGAACCGTATCAAAGTGTGTAAGCTGTTAGTTTTATGTCCAGTACACATGTGCTCGGATCTGAAAGTATGCTTGGAATGTACTTCACTTTTTTTTTTTATATAGGATTATCCACAGCTGGGGATCTTTTTTTCTGATTGTTTTCTACTAAATCAATAATCATAGCAATTTTGGGGGAAAAGAAAAATCCTGGCTGTCCAACCTGAGAAGAAGCAATGCAAAATATCACAGAAAAGTGTCACCCATTGTCGACTTTTTTGGTCAGTATATTCATTCGCCTCTCTCTCTCTCTCTCTCTCTCTCTCTCTCTCTCTCTCTCTATATATATATATATATATATATATATATATATATATATATTATATATATATATATATATATATATATATATATATATATATATATATATAAAATTTTTTAATTTATTTATTTATATATTCATTTGCATTTTAGTATATTCATTTGCCTATTCATTTGCCTGTCAATATATTCATTTGCCTGTCAGTATATTCATTTGCCTGTCAGTATAATTATTCATTTGCCTGTCAGTGCATTCTATCCAGCCAGACGAAACATGCACTACTCAAGGCACTAGCAAGTCTGCATCCAGAGACTGACCTGGATGACGGAAAACTCCTTGGTCAGGGCACAGTGCAGGGCCTCGTACTGTGTTTCATCCAGGTGCAGCAACTCGGGAGCAGGCCACAGCTGCTTGTAGAGAACTAGCACGGCCCTGGCAGCCTTGGATTCTGTGCTGTAGCTGTGAGGGACAGGCCGAGCGGTCAGTGCTTGCACTAGTGTTGCCCTGGGTTTCGATCCTCTCTCAGCTGAACACTCTCGTCTGCCAGTGGACGTAGGTCGTACTCCGTTGCAGCGGTGAGGTACCTGTGTGGAGAGTGAGGAGTTGTTGAGGTACCTGTGTGGAGAGTGAGGAGTTGTTGAGGTACCTGTGTGGATGGAGAGGGAGGAGTTGTTGAGGTACCTGTGTGGAGAGTGAGGAGTTGTTGAGGTACCTGTGTGGATGGAGAGGGAGGAGTTGTTGAGGTACCTGTGTGGAGAGTGAGGAGTTGTTGAGGTACCTGTGTGGAGAGTGAGAAGTTGTTGAGGTACCTGTGTGGAGAGTGAGGAGTTGTTGAGGTTCCTGTGTGGAGAGTGAGGAGTTGTTGAGGTTCCTGTGTGGATGGAGAGGGAGGAGTTGTTGAGGTACCTGTGTGGATGGAGAGGGAGGAGTTGTTGAGGTACCTGTGTGGATGGAGAGGGAGGAGTTGTTGAGGTACCTGTGTGGATGGAGAGTGAGGAGTTGTTGAGGTACCTGTGTGGATGGAGAGGGAGGAGTTGTTGAGGTACCTGTATGGAAAGTGCGAATTTGGGTCAAGTTATTGGTTTTGTTTTTTTTAAGGGTTGTTGTCTTTTTTGGTTGTTGCTGTTTTGGTTTTGTTTGTTGTTGTTGTTTTCGGAGGGAGGGATTTGGCTTTTTTGAGGGGAGTGTTGGGTTGCTTTTGTTTGTGGTTCGTGTTGTGAACGGTTGTTGTATCCGCGTGAATTATTTGAATGCAAGCAATCTGATTTGCTTGCTTTACCAGATTCAGAGGTATACAAATTCCACATAATGACTTAGTTCGAGACGGGATAGTTCAGTGGTCAGAGCGCTCCCTCCCTCTCCCCAAGCTAAAGTTAAAGCAGCATCGAGCGTGGTTACCAAGTGGATGGGTGACCGTTTGCGCGTGCCTGGATTTCAGCACATTCTCCCCAGTTCACCCAAGCTGTCAACAGGTACCCGCCCTCTCTTTAAGATCAGGGAAAAGGTAAAGCAGCGAGAGAGAGGGAGAAGAAGAGATGGACACCACCCTCTCAACATGCTGACGCCCCCTAAAGAAGCTGAGGTCTCTGACGTCTCACCTCCTTCCTACGACAACAAAGGTGGATGAAACACCTTTACCTTTCTTCTTTTTTTTCACCTTTTCAATGACTTACTTGGGCTCCGACACTGTTTTCTGGCAGCGGAGGATGTAGGGCTGGAACGGAAGGTCAGGGTCTCTCATGTTCTGCAAACCGGCCAGCACGTGGCGATAGGCCTCGAAGAAGGCTGTGGTTTCCGCCATAGTGAAGGAGGTCTCTGGAGGGATGGCAGAGACCTGTCCACACCACATAATGCCCACGGTCATTACAACCCCGCAGCTAGCTGGGCTTGTTCCTTGGGCACTGGTCCTGCTGACTTCGTTCTTGCTTTAACTCTTTTAAGGAAAGTCTTGCTTTTTTTTCACAGCAAAGAATAATATTTTTTTTTTAAAAATAGATAAATAAACTCTCACTTATTCGTCATAAATTTTTTTGCTGTATGGATTTTTTTTTTTTTTTTTGGTTTTTGGTCTCTCGTACGGGTATGTGTTTATACGTTCTAATGGTGGTGGTGGTGGTGGTGGTGGTGGTGGTCGCGGTGGTGGGGGTGGTGGTGGTGGTGGTGGTGGTCGCGGTGGTGGGGGGTGGTGGTGGCGATGATGATGATGATGATGATGATGTCGGATGCTATGTTGATCATCATCATCATTATCATCTTCATGATCATGATCCTGACGTTGATGGTGGTGGTGGTGGTGGTGGTGGTGGTGGTGGTGGTGGTGGTGGTGGTGGTGGGTGGTGGCGGTGGCGATAATGATGATGTTGTTGGATGCTATGTTGGTCGTCGAGATGATGATGATGATCATCATCATCATCACCATCATCATGATCCTGACGTTGATGATAGTGGTGGTGGTGGTGGTGGTGGTGGTGGTGGTGGTGGTGGTGGTGGTGGTGGTGGTGGTGGTGGTAGTGATGATGATGATGATGATGATGATGATGATGATGATGATGATGATGGTGGTGGTGGTGGTGGTGGTGGTGGTGGTAGTGATGATGATGATGATGATGATGATGATGATGATGATGATGATGATGATGATGATGTGTGGTGGTGGTGGTGGTGGTGGTGGTGGTGGTGTGGTGGTGGTGGTGGTGGGGGTGGTGATAGTGGCGGTGGTGGTGGTAGTGATGATGATGATGGTAGTGATGATAATAGTGATGATAGTGATGATGGTGGTGGTGGTGATAGTGGTGGTGGTGATGATAGTGGTGGTGGTGATAGTGATGATAGTGGTAACGGCGCCCTACCTCTTGCAGGCTGTGTTCAAAGGTGACGTCCACGATGCCCTTACGCAGCTCCTCGGGATCTCTGTTGGCGACGGTGGCGAAGTAGAGAGTCCTGAAGTCGTCAGCGGACAGGCAGACCAGGGACCCGTAGATCAGCCGTTTGCTCACCTCCCACCGAACCCGTTCCAACCCCGTCAGGTCAAAGGTCAAGCGGTGACCCACACCAGAGGGTAGGCAGAGAGAGCGTAAGATGTGCACGTCATGGGAGACCCGGATGTCCTGAGAAATGCAAAGCAAACGATCAGTAAAAGAGGATTCCAGAGTTGGATTTTTTTGGAAAAATTTTTTGGGGGGTCCAAAACGTGGCTGTTTTTTTCTTCTTTTTTTTACGAATGGGACTTACAGGTTTTTTGCCAAACACTGAGATTTGTGTGTTACTTTCATTAAGGAAAAGATGCGTTTGAATCAACAAGACGAGGTATTGATTTCAGTAACAGATTATGATGACAAACGATGAGTCGGTTAATTTGTTCAGGATTACAACTCCAAAGTCATAATAGACAAGCCAAGAGAAAGATTTAAAAAAAAAAAAAACAAGCCATAGTGATTGTAGCTATCTCTTGTTTAACTTTCCATTCTTTTCAAATGCATTTTCTTGATGACCTGTTCTGTATACCTCTCCAATTTCCCCCTTCCATCCAACTTTACCACATTTTCTACATTCTTATGTGTTAACGTATTCAAAAGTCCAAAATTTTATGCATGTTATAGTTCCTATTGTTAGTTAATTGTGAATTTCTGTTCTACTTTGTATTTTTTTACTTGTAGATTTTTGAAAAATGCTCTTGTTTTATTTCCTTATAGTTTAACACCTTACTAAAAGCTAAGCTCTTTTCTCCCTCAGTTCTCTTTAGTACTTTGTAGCATTGTCTGTTACACCGTAACACACACACACACACACACACACACACACACACACACACACACACACACACACACACACACACACACTCACACACATACACACACACACACACATATATATATATATATATATATATATATATATATATATATATATATATATATATATATATATATATATATATATATTCACACACACATACATGCAGGGACGCGTGCGCCCTCACACACAGATATATATATATATATATATATGTATGTGTATATATATATACACATATATATACACTCACACACACACACACACACATACATGCAGGCACGCGTGCGCACGCACACACACACACACACACACACACACACACACACACACACACACACACACACACACACACACACACACACACACACACACACTTCTTTTGTTTACGTTTGATTTTGTTGTGGTTGCTGTTGGGGGGGGGGGAGTACTGGGGTTTTTTGGTATTTTTAAAAAATAATTATTTGGGGGCGGGGGTTGTTGTTGATTCTTTTTGTTTGGGGGGGGGGGGGGGGCTACCTACGATTTTTTTCTCATGTCAAATTGCTTTACATTTTTTCGTTGGAATTTCTGTTTTTGTTAGGAATTGTTTAGAACTGCATTTTCCTTTTTGTTCATTGTAGTTCAGTAGGTTAGTAACTTTAAGGTTTTCCATCAATCCACATGTAGGCCCTATTGATCCTCTGAAATTCCATCTTCCATACATTACCAACTACACCCTCCTCCCCTGACATTCACACGCCCTTCCCCCTCTGTCTCTCTCTGTCTCTCTGTCTCTGTCTCTCTGTCTCTCTGTCTCTCTGTCTCTCTGTCTCTCTCTCTCTCTCTCTCTCTCTCTCTCTCTCTCTCTCTCTCTCTCTCTCTCTTCTCTCTCTCTTTCTCTCTCTCATTCCCGTCTAATATCACAATTTGTGAATAGACGTTAAAAGGAATTTGAACACACACTTCCCTGTCTGATATCAATGTTTAGTGGAAGGACGTTAAGCTGAACAACCAAAACAAACAACAACAACAACAACAACAACAACAAACACAAACACACACAACACAACAACAAAACACACACACACACCACACAACACCACACACAACACCACACACACAACACAACACACACACACACACACACCACACACACACACACACACACACAACACAACACAACACAACACACAACACACACACACACACACACAACACAACACACACACACACACACACAACAACACACACAACCACAACACAACACAACACAACACACACACACACACACACACACACACACAACACAACACAACACACACACAACACAACACACACACACACACACACCAACACAACACAACACACACAAACACACACAACACAACACAACACAACACAACACACACACACACACACACACACACACACACACAACACAACACAACACAACACAACACAACACACACACACACACACACACACACACAACACAACACAACACAACACAACACACACACACAAAACACACACACACACACACACACACACACACACACACACACACACACACAACACAACACAACACAACACAACACAACACAACACAACACAACACAACACAACACAACACACACAACACACACACCACCACACCACCACCACCACACCACACCACCACCACACACAACAACAACAACACAACACAACAACAAACACAACACAACACTCACTTTCAGCCTCTTTCCAGCCTGAGCTCCCCTAGCCAT
>CM060335.1:39777633-39780133 GCA_030674155.1 Stramonita haemastoma | reverse complement strand
TGTGTGTAGGTGTGTAGGTGTGTATGTATGTATGTAGGTATGTAGGTATGTAGGTATGTGTGTGTGTGTTGTGTGTGTGTGTGTGTGTGTGTGTGTGTGTGTGTGTGTGTGTGTGTGTGTGTGTATGGGTGTGCTGTTATTCTTTACACTAACGCCTTTCACCCTTAGTTATATCAGACGACAGGGAAAGAGGCTGAGTGGGGATGAAGAAAAAAAAAAGGGAGGGGGAAACGAATATGTGTAAATGAGTATGTTTGTTTGAATAAATTAATTATGTGTATTACGAAGGGGAGTGAGAGTCTTTTCTTCTTGTCCTGTTTGCTTTACACCGTCAGATGTGTTTGGGAAAAGCAATGGTATGCCCTTTCCAGCTCCTCTCGTGGGCGGTACAGCTTGGTTTGCAGGGTTATCTCTCTCTCTCTCTCAGCCACGCTATCTTTCTCAGGTCGCTGTATAGCGTACACCTCTGAAGGGTGTGCTCGCCTGTCTGGTTTTCTTTACCACAGGCACACATGGGAGAGAGGGAGCAAGTTTCAGATTTGTGGACATAAGGCAAGGCAAATTCTTTTATTGGAGGATAATGAATAAGCACTCGTGTGCTTTTTTTTTTCATCCAGTCCCTGCCCTTATCAGGGATAAAATCCAGATTTAAAAAAAAATCCTTTAAACAATAATAATGAAATAGCAGAACAAGAAACTATACCCAGTACCAAACAACATACAAGAAATAAGGACACTATATATAATAAGGTGATTTACCATGTTTTACGCAGTGCAGAGTCTTTGAATGATGGCTAGCTCTTCTATTTTTGGATGGTGGTAGTCATCCTTTTCTACTCTGGGTCGGGCCATTGATTTAATGACTGTTTTCTTTTGATGGGAGGTCAGGCTGCTTTTGCACTGGGTTTTTTTTCTGTGCCTCCTGTTTGGTAAGCTCATCATCAGCCTGTTTGTTGCCAGGTATACCACAGTGGGCAGGGATCCATTATAGTGCTTAGTGTAGGGAGCTGTAGTTCCTGTTCGAGTTCTGTCTCTTTGTCTGCAGACTGGGCTTGTAGGACTAACAGAGCATCAGTGAAAAAAAAAAACTTGCTGGCATACATCTTTGGAGTGTCTGACCATGGTAGCAGCTTGTTTCAGGGCTTGGGTTTCTGCACGGTAGTTGGAACAGTGTGTCCCTGTTGGGTTGTTTGCTGTTTCTCCTTCTCCAGATGGGAACTAGATCAGTACTCCTGTTCCTCCATTGGAGACAGCATCTGTAGCTGATCCATCTGTGTAGACATGGATCCAGCTTGTTCTGGATAGAAGTCTTCTACCATGGCCAGGGTGAGTGCCTTCTTACTGGTGTTGCTCTGAGTTCCTTTTGAAGCCACGTATTGGACAGTGGTGTGGATCTCAGGCTCCCTGTGGTTGGACTTCCCATGTTCTTGGTAGTGTGGCTGGGTCTCATAGAACAGAATGGGCAGGTAGATTGTTCAGTTGCTGTCGTCTGAGTGGATGAAACAAACCGAGGGTCACAGAAGAGAGAGACAGAGACAGAGAGAGACAGAGACAGATAGAGACAGAGACAAGAGAGAGACAGAGACAGAGAGAGACAGAGACAGAGAGAGAGGGTCGCAGAAACAGACGTTTGTTCGTAAAGGCCAAATCTCCTTAAAAGGAGAATAGATATAATGATATCATGACTTAAAATGTAACAACACAATATTTCCTACTCATGTTAAACTGTGTTTCTTAAATTGTTTTCTGTAAGTACAATGCTGAATGCCTTATAGTTGTTTTGTTTGTTGTAGTCAGAAGCAGTATCAGTTTAAACAAAATTGTGTGTAATACTTACATGGAATAAACTGGGGGGGGGGTCTTGAGATTACCTAATCCAGGACAAGAAAGAACAAAATGCACCTCGTTTTCTTGTGAATCAATGCATAATGGACAAAACAAATTACAGTGAGCTACTTTGCTGTGGTAAAAGGTATGTATAAAAAAAAAAAACAGAAATTCCAAATCTGAATTTTGTAGGTGTTCTTTTCAAATATCCATCCAATTGCACTGATAGATATTATGTAATACAATTGCATGAATTTAACATTTTATACATATAAAATCCGCTGCTGTCTTCCTTGTGAGCACTCCATCTCTGCCAGCCACAATCAATGACACGTTGTCGAAACACACGAATAAAACCATTTATATCACCTACGCCCTGATCCACCCAAACAAAGCCAAAGCCATACTCATGACAATGTCATTCCTACACGTGAAACCCAGTTGGTTTTACCTCTGGCATCTAACTCTGTTAGCATATTGTAAGCCTTTTTGTGGCAGTCTGTGTGGTTCCATCTGAACTACTTATATCCAATAGCAAAATTTAATACGAGTAACTAAAAAGGTAAAGGTGCCCCATGACCTGTGTGGTCGTAGGGGAGCGAGGCGTCAGAGACCTCAGCTTCTCTAGGGACTAGCATGTTGAGGGCAGCGCCCATCTCCTCTCCCTCGCTGC
>CM060335.1:39757633-39767633 GCA_030674155.1 Stramonita haemastoma | reverse complement strand
TCAGAATTTTATTTCCAGATGGTACATTGAAACCAGTCAAAGTCAAAGTCAGAATTTTATTTCCAGATGGTACATTGACCAAAGTCAAAGTCAAAGTCAGGTTTTTATTTCCAGATGGTACATTGACCAAAGTCAAAGTCAAAGTCAGGTTTTTATTTCCAGATGGTACATTGACCAAAGTCAAAGTCAAAGTCAGGTTTTTATTTCCAGATGGTACATTGAAACCAAAGTCAAAGTCAAAGTCAGAATTTTATTTCCAGATGGTACATTGACCAAAGTCAAAGTCAAAGACAAAGTCAGAATTTTATTTCCAGATGGTACATTGACCAAAGTCAAAGTCAAAGTCAAAGTCAGAATTTTATTTCCAGATGGTATATTGAAACCAGTCAAAGTCAAAGTCAAAGTCAGGTTTTTATTTCCAGATGGTACATTGATCAAAGTCAAAGTCAAAGACAAAGTCAGGTTTTTATTTCCAGATGGTACATTGATCAAAGTCAAAGTCAAAGACAAAGTCAGAATTTCATTTCCAGATGGTACATTGAGGGCGGGATAGCTAAGTGGTCAGAGCGCGCGCTCTAAAAGAAAGACAAGGCTACAGACAGACAAAACCAAGTCACTTTTCTTGGTACATGCTTTTCCTGCCCCGGCTACAGCTCCAAGGTTTACCAACGATGAACTTTTTTTGCGTATGCGACTGGGTCTTTTGGTTTGGTTTGGTTTTGGTTTTTGTCTATCATTAATTTTGGGTAGCTACATTCAGACCTCGTGGATGAAGTCTAAACATCAGTGTGCATGCAAGTTGTCATTTTATTCCAAGAGGTAAACACGACACAAGTTTGGACTGTGAACATGTGTGTATGCGTGCGTGCGTGCGTGCGTGTTCGCGCGAGTGTGTATGTGTGTACATGTGTTTACATGGGTGTGTATGTGTGTGTGTTTCTGTGTCTCTGTGTGTTTTGTTTGGTTGGTTTTGGGTTTTATTCGTTTGGTTTTTTTGCCTACCGTCACTTGGGCAAAACAAATGATGACACTGCACTATCAACAAAAAACAGATCCATTTTCCACACCAGAACTCTGTATCAAAACTGTATCCTAAGGCAAATAGAAGGATACCTGGAGCTTATAAAAGAAGACCAGCATTGCAGTTTAGTATAAAATGGCAATGCCTATTCAACAACAACAATAACAACAACCAAAGGCAGGCAAAAACCAGCAAACAAGCAAGCAAAAACAAAAGAAAAAGGCAGAAAACCCAGCACAAAAACTGCTTACAATGGCAACATTGCTCTTAAAACTTGATCAATTCCCTTCGGAAACTATTCTTCATAATTTGTCAACTGAGTATAGGGGAGGGGGGGGGGAGCAATTTTAATTCAATTATGAACACTGTGAAGACATACGAAGAAGAAGAAGAAGAAGAAGAAGAAGAAGAAGAAGAAGAAGAAGAAGAAAGAAGAAGAAAAGAAGAAGAAGAAACAACAACAACAACAACAACAACAACAACAACAACAACAACAACAACAACAACAAACAACAAGATTCCTGTTTTTCGTTTTTAAAAGTGGAATTTTGCAAGAAGTACGCTTAGACCATTGACTTACCTTGACAAAAACAACATGGCGGACTTCTTCAGGATGTTGACAGGAAGGGTTAACCCTCCAGGAGTAATTACCTGATCCTGCTTCCCATCCTGGCACTACTTTCTTTCTCAACACACCCCTATCAATCCCCGCCTCCCACTGCGCGACTGCCGTAAACTGTGATGTATCCGTTGCGGACAAACCTAACCTACGGTCTGAAGTCTTGGAGCTTCTAGAGATGGTGTTGTTCGTTGTTTGTCTGGTTTCTGGGCTAGAGGATTGCCTGTTGCTCCTTCTGCTTGCCTGTAGCACACCGGGAGATGAATGCCTCGCTTCGAGTTGGTGCCCGCGGGTCCAAGCTTGTACCGGGTGTAGAAAAACCACGGCGCGGAAGATCAATACATAGAGGACGTAGAGCAGCAAGAGGTAGAAGATAGTAGTGGTACATTTCATCGAAAATAGTTTCACTCTGAAACAAAAAACAAAACAAAAAAAGATACATGAATGTTCCATTATTTTGTCTATTGTGCTTTTTGTAACTCAACGATAGTTTTTTGTTGTTGTTGTTTTATTAATCAAGACAGGAGCAAGGGGAGGTTAAATGAAAAGGTAGGCCTACAGGTGTTCCCATAACCTTTGTGGTCGTAAGGGAGCGAGGTATCAGAGACCTCAGCTTCTCGAGGGGGGGGGGGGGGGGGGGGGGGACCAGCATATTGAGGGCGGCGCCCATCTCCTCTCCCTCGCTGCTTTACTTTCCCTGACCCTAAAGAGGACAGGTACCCATTTACAGCTGGATGAACTGGGGGGACTGTGCTGAAGCCAAGGCGCCCAAACGGTCACCCATCCAACTGGTAACCACGCTCGATGCTGCTGAACTTTGACTTGGGGAAAGCGAGCGCTCTGACCACTAAGCTATCCCGCCCTCAAATGGCGGAAGACTTCTAAAAACAATCAGGCTGCTAGGAACACTGTTTTTTTTTTACAAGGCAGGAGCAAAGGGAGGTAAAAAAAATAAAAGGTAAAGGTGTTCCCATAACCTATGTGGTCGTAAGGGAGCGAGGTATCAGAGACCTCAGCTTCTCTGGGGGCCAGCATATTGAGGCTGCTAGGAACACTGTTTTTACCGAGACATTGAAGTCATCTCTCTCCTATCATTTGCCGTCTCTTTTATCTTTTTTCTTTCCCTCCCTTCTATAGTTTCTTAACTCCCACCAATTCCCAACTACACTTTAAGGGCGGGACAGCCTAGTGGTTAGAGCGTTGAGCTCGCGATCTGACGGCCAGGGTTTGAGCTACCACCCAAACACCCCTTCGAGTAGATTCTTTCCCTTGATACAATATCAGTACCGACTCCACTCTCTCCTCCCCCCCCCCCCCTCTCCCTCCGAAAATCCTTCAGATGAGTCTATATGCATAGGTCCCGTGTACAAACGCACACATAATATCTTGCACACACGTTACAACCCGTTCTGCCTTTTGGAGGAGAGTAGGCTATTGCATGCCGTTAAAAACAGACAATAAAAAAATGTTAAACACACATGCGCTCGCACGCACACGCACGCACGCACGCACACACACACGCACGCACACACACCCACACACACGCACGCACACACACCCACACATGTGCAGGCGCGCGCGCGCGCGCACACACACACACACACACACACACACACACACACACACACACACACACACACACACACACACACCCTGCATACACACTGCAGTCGCTATTAGACATTATCCCTTAAGTTAGAATGTGGCTCCCTTAATAATGGACAAACGGTCGCATACGCAAAATCTCACCATTCCGTAAACCTGCTGCTCTCTCTAGCTGAGGGACGATGTTATTATATATATATATATATATATATATATATATATATATATATATATATATATATATATATATATATATATATATATATATATATATATATATATATGTAATGCTCCACCATATAATGAGTCGCATTGCACCAGAGATCAATTTTCAGTTATTAACATATTATTAGTATGCAATGAAATGACTATTCAATACAAAAACAAAAACAAAGCAGATTGAAAATCTGACAATTCTCCGAAAATTTATTACAACTTGAAATGATAGATTGCAGGAATTGACAAAATGAGCAATTGACAAGTTTAGCATCGTAACAGTTATGTGGTCAAAATAAGGGTTTGGGTATATTTCTAAAACACGTTTAAAGGCAGAAGGAAGCAAAATTATGCCTTAATATTTCTTTACGAGGCAGAATAATTGCTATAGTTTTAAAATCAGTCAAAATCTCAAAATAAACAATCTTATCCCCTACCTGTCCACATTGGCTCCTAGCGGAAAAATGGGTTTTATCTTTTCTTTTCTTTTTTTATTATTCTTTTATATCGAGGATAATGGGATAAGCACTTTTGTGCTTTTTTTACATCCACTCCCCGTGTGTATGCAGTTTTGTAAATGTCATCTGTTCCCACTGGCACACGATGGCCTACTCTAACGAAAAGCGGAACAGGATTTAACGTGTGTGCAAGATGTTCTGCGTGCGTTCGCACACGGGGCCTCGGTTTATAGTCTCATCCGATGGGTCATGTGCTAAGCGACTCATTTCGTGGTGATGCGTCACTTAATAAAAGCACAGAAAAAGGCCTAACTTTCAACAAACGTTTGTCTTTTTGTCTTCTTGTGCGTCTATATTGATTTTTATGGAGGCGAGCTAAATATAGTGAGCTAATTTTGTCTTCTCCCCTCTCTGTCTGTTGCTCCCTTGCGTCATGCCCAATGATTTGATGAAAAAAAAACTTCGTTTTTAATAAAAATGTGTTTGATGCAGCAATTTACCAGCAACTGACAAAACATAGAAACAAAGCAAAACAAAGCCAGCAAACAACAACAACAAAAACCCACAAAAAACAAAGCGAAGTGTAAAAGTCAGTATGCAAACCCAGTTTTCGTGTAAATGAACAATAACAAAAAGCATGAAATGTTTCAAAGTGTGTCAGTGATTTTTTTTTTTTTGGGGGGGGTGGGGAGGGGGACGCATGCGGCAAACACGAGAGGATATGATCACAGACAGACAGACAATCAGAGGAACAGGCTCAGAGACAGCTGGGGTAGGGTGAAATATAGTGACACAGACGGACAGACAGACGAGAGGAGGTACACAAACACAAACACAGACAAACGCAAACACACATAGACATAGACACACACATTTTCTATTTTCATGCTGCTGCTGCTGCTGCTGCTGCTGCTGCTTCCTCTTCTTCTTCTTCTTCTTCTTCTTCTTCGCAATTCTTCTTCTTCTTCTTCTTCTTCTTCTTCTTCTTCGCAATTCTTCTTCTTCTTCTTCTTCTTCTTCTTCTTCTTCTTCTTCTTCTTCTTCTTCTTCTTCTTCTTCTTCTTCTTCTTCTTCGCAATTCTTCTTCTTCTTCGCAATTCTTCTTCTTCTTCTTCTTCTTCTTCTTCTTCTTCTTCTTCTTCTTCTTCTTCTTCTTCTTCTTCTTCTTCTTCTTCTTCTTCTTCTTCTTCGCAAGTCTTCTTCTTCTTCTTCGCAATTCTTCTTCTTCTTCTTCGCAATTCTTCTTCTTCTTCTTCGCAATTCTTCTTCTTCTTCGCAATTCTTCTTCTTCTTCTTCTTCTTCTCCGTTCCCTTATTGAATTCCAAGTCTTTCTTTCCAAAAACCGTAGATAAGAAACATAGGAGTATTTTTCATTTTGTCCTTGCCGCGTGGGGAACACTACACTACACTACACTACACTACACTACACTACACTACACTACACTACACTACACTACACTACACTACACTACACTACACTACAGCACACACACACACACACACACACACACACACACACACACACACACACACACACACACACACACACACACACACACACACACACACACATATGTTAAAACCCGTTCGGCTTTTCGGAAGAGTAGGCCATTGTGTACCGGTGGAAACGGATGACAAAAATTGACAAAACTGCATACACACGTGAACTGGATGTAAAAAAGAAAAAGCACATGAGTGCTTATTCCATTGTCCTTGAAATAAAAGAATAAACACATACGCGCGTGCACGCGCGCGCGCACACACACACATTCACACACACACACATACACACACGCACGCACGCACGCACGCACGCACACGCGCTCGCGCGCACAAGCACACACACTTTTTAATTGCATTTGTAAAATAAAAATTTCATTATAAAGACTTTCGTTAATTATGCTGTTTCACACACACACACACACACACACACACACACACACACACACACACACACACACACACACACACACACACACACACACACACACACACACACACACATTGAGTGGACATCATGTTGAGCCGATATATAATTAGAACGGATGTTAGTTTTGTTGTGTCAAATAAGCCTACATGATTTAAATGGCAATAAAAATTAATATTCTCTCTCTCTCTCTCTCTCTCTCTCTCTCTCTCTCTCTCTCTCTCTCTCTCTCTCTCTCTCTCTCTCTCTCTCTCTCTCTCTCTCTCTCTCTCTCTCTCTCTCTCTCTCTCTCTCTCTCTCTCTCTCATGGGGGACGGATAGCCTAGTGGTCAGAACAGTGCGCTCGAAATTTGACGACCCGGGTTCGAGTCTGGTCGAGGAGATTTTTCTCCTGGAGTTAACATCAGTGCTGACTCCACTCTCCCCAAAAGTCCTTCGGATGAGACTTTAAACGGAGGCCCCGTGTGCGAACGCACGCAGAACATCTTGCGCACACGTTAAATCCTGTTCCGCTTTTCGTAAGAGTAGACCATCGTGTGCCTGTGGGAACAGATGACATTTACAAAACTGCACACACAGGGTGCTGGATGTAAAAAAGCACATGAGTGCTTATTCCATTATCTTCGATATAAAAGAATAAATCAAATCAAATCAAATCACACACACACACACACACACACACACACACACACACACACACACACACACACACACACACACACACACACACACACACACACACACACACACAATCATACACACACACAATCATACACACACACACTCACACACACACACACACACACACACACACACACACACACACACACACACACACACACACACACACACACACACACACAATCATACACACACACAATCATACACACACACACACACTCACACACACACACACACACACACACCACACACACACACACACACACACACACACACAACACACACACACACAACACACACAACACACACATGCATACGTCGTCTAATATCAACTTAAAGTGAACAGACGTAAAATTGAAGACAACAACAACACAACAATGCATACGTACATTCGAGTCCACTGCCACTGTTCCCTTCGTTCTGCAGAGGTCGACACCATCACTCTAGACATCAAACAAGGACTTGGACTCCGCTAGATAGGTCTGTATTGGCCAGCTGTCACCTTGACAGTGATGGCTGTTGCTGCTGCAGCTTTCGCTATATAACCTGATAGCTGTAGTAGGCCTATGACCCTTGTCGATTAGTTTGTAACCAGAGAAGCCCCGAGTAAGAAATTTCTTCGATTAATAAATAATTAGGATGTGGAGAGGTAGGTTGAGATTCAACCAGTGAGTGAGATTGAGGGTGGGATTATTATATTTCTTATTTTTGTAGTTGTTATCATTTATTGTTATTATCATTATTATTATTATTATTATTATTATTATTATTATTATTATTATTATTATTATTATTATTATTATTATTATTTGTTGTTGTTGGTGGGTTTGTTTTGGGTTTGAGTTTTATGTTGTTGTTGTTTTTGGTGGGGGGCTGTTGTTTTTGGCATTGGGTTCTTTTTTTTTTTTTTTTTTTTTTTTTTTTTTAAAGGAGTTGTTTTTCTTTTGTCTTTTTCGTTTTGTTGTTGTGTTGTTGTGTGTGTGGGGGGGGGGGGGGGGGGGGACAGGGGAGGTTGTTTTCATTCTTGTTCCTGTTCTTGTTCTCTTACTACTTCTCTTTCTTCTCCTCCTCCTCCTCTTCCTCTCCTATCTCCTCCTTCATCTCTTTCTGCTTTTTGTACTTTTCCTGACTGTTGATGTTCTTCTCCTCCTCCTCCTCCTCCTCCTCCTCCTCCTCCTCCTCCTCCTCCTCCTCCTCCTCCTCCTCCTCCTCCTCCACCTCCTCCTCCCCTTTACTCTCCTTTCTCTTCCTTCCTTTTTTTCTATTTTTTGGATCAGTGGTATAGGAGGTAACGCGCCTTGCCTAGAAATCGAAAAGCCCAGGTCGGAGTGTGCGGTGGCTCGTACCCCGTTTGGACCCAAAACTTTTTCTCCATTCATTAGACCCTCTGAGTGGTGATCTGGGCGCTAGTCTTTCGGATGAGACGATAAACCGAGGTCCCTATTTAGTGCACGTAAAAGAACTCACGGCAACAAGGGGGTTGACCCAGGCAAAATTCTGTAGAAAATTGTCACTCTGATAGGGAAACAAATACAGTTGCATGCAGGAAAAAAGAAAAAAAATGGGTAGGTGCTGCACATGTGGCGACGCGCTCTCCTCAGGGAGAGCAGCCTGAATTTGACGCAGAGAAATCTGCTGTGACATAAAGTGGTACAAAATACCAAACAAAAAAAAAAAATCCGTTTCTCGGCTAGAGCTCCAAGGTTTCCCACTGGTGAGATTTTGCATAATAGCCTACGACCATTCATGCCCACCATGAAGGTGGCCGCATTCTGACTTCGGGGATGATGTCTGAATACAACACTTGTGTGCATGTGTGTTTTTGAAATGTTGTCATCTGTCCGTTTCCGCTAGTACGCAATGGCTTACTCTTCCAAAGTGCGGAGCGGATTTTAACGTGTGTGCAAGATGTTCAAGTTGTCAGTTCAGTAAACCATTGACTCCGGGAGGAGGTTTTTTTTTTTTAATCCTATTTATTCTTTTATATCGAGGAAAATGGAGTAAGCACTCATGTGCTTTTTTACGTCCAGTCCCCGTGTGTATGCAGTTTTTTTTTTTAGATTTCATCACCCGTTCCTACCGGCACACAATGGCCTACTCTTACTAAAATCGGAATAGCATTTAACATGTGTGCAAGATGTTCTGCGTGCGTTCGCACTCGGGACCTCGGTTTAT
This sequence comes from Stramonita haemastoma, assembly GCA_030674155.1. Lineage (NCBI taxonomy): Eukaryota > Metazoa > Mollusca > Gastropoda > Neogastropoda > Muricidae > Stramonita > Stramonita haemastoma. The sequence continues at coordinate 39,758,930 of CM060335.1, read as the reverse complement.
AGTCTCCTTCGAAAGACTTTTGGGGGAGAGTGGAGTCAGCCCTGATGTTAACTCTGGGGGGAAAATCCCCTCGAACGGGAATCGAACCCGGGTCGTCAAATTGCGAGCGCAATGTTCTGAACACTAGGCTATCCCGTCCGGAGTTAAGGAGTCAGGTATGTGTTGACATTTTTATCGTGTGGCACTCAGTGGTCAAGGTACAGGATAGCTCAGTGGTCAGCGCAGCTTTCCCCCAGCTAAGGTTAAAAGTCAAGCAGGCTTGAGTGTGTGGGGGGGGGACTGGATAGCCTCGTGGTTAGAACATTGCACCGGCAATCTTACGACCAGGGTTCGATTCCTGTTCGAGGGGACTTTTCCCCTGGAATTAACATCAGTGCTGATTCCACTCTCCCCAAAAGTCTTTCGGATGAGACTATAAACCGAGATCCCGAGTGCGAACGCACGCAGAACATCTTGCGCACATGTTAAATCCTGTGCCACTTTTTGGAAAGAGTGGGCCATTGTGTGCCGGTCGGAACGGATGAAAAAAAAAATACAAAATGGCATGCACACAGAGACTGGGTGTAAAAAAAAAAAAAAAAAAAAAAAAAAAAGGACATTCATCCTTCTTCCATTATTCTAGAAATAAAAGAATAAATACATTGAGAAAAAAAAAAAAAAGAATACATTGAAGTATACTGCCTATACTACCCTATACTGCAGTATTGACCTCGCAAAATGACGTGCCCTACGTCTGTTCGGTATCCTGTCAAGGTTACTGCGCCATCAACCTACCATAACTCTATGCCTGCTGGTTGTTGTGTTGTTGTTTTAGATTAATAGAAAGCGGCATTGGAACAACGGGAAACAATTCGTGCTGTTAGTCAATCAATGCCCCTGAAAAGGAAGGGTTGTTCCCCTTCAGTGCGACCTCTTGCCTCTCCAGTTTGACACAAGTGTGTGTGTGTGTGTGGTGTGTGTGTGTGTGTGTGTGTGTGTGTGTGTGTGTGTGTGTGTGTGTGTGTTGTGTGTGTGGAGAGAGAGAGAGAGAGAGAGAGAGAGAGAGAGAGAGAGAAGAGAGAGAGAGAGAGAGAGTCTATTGTTGCTTTTCTGTATTTTATAATCTCTTTTTTTTTTTTAACCATTTTTATTCAGTTTTATCATGTTGTACATTGTTGTATATCATGAAATGCGATTTTTCATATACATGTAAAAAAGCAAGCAAAATATTCACACAAAGCATAATGAAATATGGTAAAGTATAAACAAAAATTAGAAAAATCAGAGAAAAACAAACAAACAAACAAACAAACAAAAA
>CM060335.1:39735316-39757533 GCA_030674155.1 Stramonita haemastoma | reverse complement strand
TTTTTGTCTTCTTGTGCGTCTATATTGATTTTTATGGAGGCGAGCTAAATATAGTGAGCTAATTTTGTCTTCTTCCCTCTCTGTCTGTTGCTCCCTTGCGTCATGCCCAGCGATTTGATGAAAAAAAAAAACTTCGTTTTTAATAAAAATGTGTTTGATGCAGCAATTTACCAGCAACTGACAAAACATAGAAACAAAGCAAAACAAAGCCAGCAAACAACAACAACAAAAAACCACAAAAAACAAAGCGAAGTGTAAAAGTCAGTATGCAAACCCAGTTTTCGTGTAAATGAACAATAACAAAAAGCATGAAATGTTTCAAAGTGTGTCAGTGATTTCTTTTTTTTTTTTTTTTTTTTTTTTTTTTTGGGGGGGGGGGGGACGCATGCGGCAAACACGAGAGGATATGATCACAGAAGGACAGACAGACAATCAGAGGAACAGGATCAGAGACAGCTGGGGTAGGGTGAAATATAGTGACACAGACGGACAGACAGACGAGAGGAGGTACACAAACACAAACACAGACAAACGCAAACACACATAGACATAGACACACACATTTTCTATTTTTCTTCTTCTTCTTCTTCTTCTTCTTCTTCTTCTTCTTCTCTTCTTCTTCTTCTTCTTCTCCGTTCCCTCATTCAATTCTAAGTCTATCTTTCCAAAAACCGTAGATAAGAAACATAGGATTATTTTTCATTTTGTCCTTGCTGCGTGGGGAACGCTACACACACACACACACACACACACACACACACACACACACACACACACACACACACACACACACACACACACACAACACACACACACACATGTTAAAACCCGTTCGGCTTTTCGGAAGAGTAGGCCATTGTGTACCGGTGGAAACGGATGACAAAATTGACCAAACTGCATACACACGTAAACTGGATGTAAAAAAGAAAAAGCACATGAGTACTTATTCCATTGTCCTTGAAATAAAAGAATAAACACACACGCGCGTGCACACGTGCGCGCACACACACACATTCACACACACACACATACACACACGTACGCACACGCGCTCGCGCACAACCACACACACTTTTTGATTGCATTTGTAAAATAAAAATTTCATTATAAAGACCTTCGTTGATTATGTTGTTTCACTCACACACACACACACACACACACACACACACACACACACACACACACACACACACACACACACACACACACACACACACACACACATACATTGAGTGGACATCATGTTGAGCCGATATATAATTAGAACGGATGTTAGTTTTGTTGTGTCAAATAAGCCTACATGATTTAAATGGCAATAAAGTAATCTGAATCTCTCTCTCTCTCTCTCTCTCTCTCTCTCTCTCTCTCTCTCTCTCTCTCTCTCTCTCTCTCTCTCTCTCTCTCTCTCTCTCTCTCTCTCTCTCTCTCTCTCTCTCTCATGGGGGACGGATAGCCTAGTGGTCAGAACATTGCGCTCGAAATTTGACGACCCGGGTTCGAGTCCCGTTCGAGGAGATTTTTCTCCTGGAGTTAACATCAGTGCTGACTCCACTCTCCCCAAAAGTCCTTCGGATGAGACTTTAAACCGAGGCCCCGTGTGCGAACGCACGCAGAACATCTTGCGCACACGTTAAATCCTGTTCCGCTTTTCGTAAGAGTAGACCATCGTGTGCCGGTGGGAACAGATGACATTTACAAAACTGCACACACACGGGTGCTGGATGTAAAAAAGCACATGAGTGCTTATTCCATTATCCTCGATATAAAAGAATAAATCAAATCAAATCAAATCAAATCTCACACACACACACACACACACACACACACACACACACACACACACACACACACACACACACACACACACACACACACACATGCATACGTCGTCTAATATCAACTTAAAGTGAACAGACGTAAAATTGAAGACAACAACAACACACCAATGCATACGTACATTCGAGTCCACTGCCACTGTTCCCTTCGTTCTGCAGAGGTCGACACCATCACTCTAGACATCAAACAAGGACTTGGACTCCGCTAGATAGGTCTGTATTGGCCAGCTGTCACCTTGACAGTGATGGCTGTTGCTGCTGCAGCTTTCGCTATATAACCTGATAGCTGTAGTAGGCCTATGACCCTTGTCGATTAGTTTGTAACCAGAGAAGCCCGAGTAAGAAATGTCTTCGATTAATAAATAATTAGGATGTGGAGAGGTAGGTTGAGTGATTCAACCAGCCAGTGAGATTGAGGGTGGGATTTTTATATTTCTTATTTTTGTAGTTTTTATCATTTATTGTTATTATTATTATTATTATTTGTTGGGGTGGGTTGTTTGTTTGGGGTTTGAGTTTTATGTTGTTGTTGTTTTTGGTGGGGGGCGGTTGTTTTTGGCATTGTCTTTTCTTTTCTTTTCTTTTCTTTCTTTTTTTTTTTTTTTTAAAGGGGTTGTTTTTCTTTTGTCTTTTTCGTTTTGTTGTTGTTTTGTTTGGGGGGGGGGGGGGGACGGGGGAGGTTGTTTTCATTCTTGTTGTTGTTCTTGTTCTCTTGCTACTTCTCTTTCTTCTCCTCCTTCTCTTCCTCTCCTATCTTCTCCTTCATCTCTTTCTGCTTCTTGTACTGTTCCTGACTGTTGCTGTTGTTCTCCCTCCTCCTCCTCCTCCTCCTCCTCCTCCTCCTCCTCCTCCTCCTCCCCTTTACTCTCCTTTCTCTTCCTTCCTTTTTTTCTATTTTTTGGATCAGTGGTATAGGTGTCTAGAAAGCGAAAAGTCCGGGTCGGAGTGTGCGGTGGCTCGTACCCCGTTTGGACCCAAAACTTTTTCTCCATTCATTAGACCCTCTGAGTGGTGATCTGGGCGCTAGTCTTTCGGATGAGACGATAAACCGAGGTCCCTATTTAGTGCACGTAAAAGAACCCACGGCAACAAGGGGGTTGACCCTGGCCAAATTCTGTAGAAAAAAGCCACTCTGATAGGGAAACAAATACAGTTGCATGCAGGAAAAAAAGAAAAAAAAAGGGGGTAGGCGCTGCACATGTGGCGACGCACTCTCCCTGGGGAGAGCAGCCCGAATTTCACGCAGAGAAATCTGCTGTGACATAAAGTGGTACAAAATACCCACACAAAAAAAAATCCGTTTCTCGGCTAGAGCTCCAAGGTTTCCCACTGGTGAGATTTTGCATAATAGCCTACGACCATTCATGCCCACCATGAAGGTGGCCGCATTCTGACTTCGGGGATGATGTCTAAATACAACACTTGTGTGCATGTGTGTTTTTGAAATGTTGTCATCCGTCCGTTTCCGCTAGCACGCAATGGCTTACTCTTCCAAAGTGCGGAGCGGTTTTAACGTGTGTGCAAGATGTTCACGTTGTCAGTTCAGTAAACCATTGACTCCGGGAGGAGTTGTTTTTTTTTTTTTAATCCTATTTATTCTTTTATATCGAGGAAAATGGAGTTAGCACTCATGTTCTTTTTACGTCCAGTCCCCGTGTGTATGCAGTTTTTTTTTATAGATTTCATCACCCGTTCCACCGGCACACAATGGCCTACTCTTACGAAAAGCGGAACAGGATTTAACTGTGTGCGCAAGATGTTCTGCGTGCGTTCGCACTCGGGACCTCGGTTTATAGTCTCCTTCGAAAGATTTTGGGGGAGAGTGGAGTCAGCACTGATGTTAACTCCAGGGGGAAAATCCCCTCGAACGGGAATCGAACCCGGGTCGTCAAATTGCGAGCGCAATGTTCTGAACACTTGGCTATCCCGTCCGGAGTTAAGGAGTCAGGTAGGTGTTGACATTTTTTATCGTGTGGCACCCAGTGGTCAAGGTACAGGATAGCTCAGTGGTCAGCGCAGCTTTCCCCCAGCTAAGGTTAAAAGTCAAGCAGGCTTGAGTGTGGGGGGGGGACTGGATAGCCTCGTGGTTAGAACATTGCACCGGCAATCTTACGACCAGGGTTCGATTCCTGTTCGAGGGGACTTTTCCCCTGGAATTAACATCAGTGCCGACTCCACTTTCCCCAAAAGTCCTTCGGATGAGACTATAAACCGAGATCCCGAGTGTGAACGCACGCGAGAACATCTTGCGCACATGTTAAATCCTGTGCCACTTTTTGGAAAGAGTGGGCCATTGTGTGCCGGTCGGAACGGATGAAAAAAAATACAAAATGGCATGCACACAGAGAATGGGTGTAAAAAAAAAAAAAAAAAAAAAAAAAAAAAAAGGACATTCATCCTTATTCCATTATTCTCGAAATAAAAGAATAAATACATTGAGAAAAAAAAATAATACATTGAAGTATACTGCCTATACTACCCTATACTGCAGTATTGACCTCGCAAAATGACGTGCCCTACGTCTGTTCGGTATCCTGTCAAGGTTACTGCGCCATCAACCTACCATAACCCTATGCCTGCTGGTTGTGTTGTTGTTGTTGTTTTAGATTAATAGAAAGCGGCATTGGAACAAAGGGAAACAATTCGTGCTGTTAGTCAATCAATGCCCTGAAAAAGGAAGGGTTGTTCCCCTTCAGTGCGACCTCTTGCCTCTCCAGTTTGACACAAGGGGTGTGTGTGTGTGTGTGTGTGTGTGTGTGTGTGTGTGTGTGTGTGTGTGTGTGGAGGGGAGTGAGAGAGAGAGAGAGAGAGAGAGAGAGGAGGAGAGGAGAGAGAGAGAGAGAGAGAGAGAGAGAGAGAGAGAGAGAGAGTATTGTTGCTTTTCTGTATTTATAATCTCTTTTTTTTTTTTAACCATTTTTATTCAGTTTTATCATGTTGTACATTGTTGTATATCATGAAATGCGATTTTTCATATACATGTAAAAAAGCAAGCAAAATATTCACACAAAGCATAATGAAATATGGTAAAGTATAAACAAAAATTAGAAAAATCAGAAGAAGAGAGAAAAACAAACAAACAAACAAACAAACAAACAAACAAACACACATGCATTTATAATCTTGAATGATTTATTGTTCTTATTCTGTTTATTTTTGTTTTTTGTTTGTTTTTTCCCTATAGCCCAATTCATAATGTTGATGCCATATCCAGTTTTACGCTCATTTCTCCTTTCATGTGTAACTTTTGTTCCTCTCTCTCTCTCTCTTTCTCTCTCTCTCTCTCTCTCTCTCTCTCTCTCTCTCTCTCTCTTCTCTCTCTCTCTCTCTCTCTCTCTCTCTCTCTCTCTCTCTCTCTTATGACTCCAGATACCTGTATACTTCCTAAAAGTACATGAATATGATTTTGCTATTCATATAGGGCGCACCAACCCTATCGGTGTATAACCATGTCTAATTCATGTTCATTATTATTGTCTATTGTGACGCCTTCTTGTGTTTTGCTCTTCCTCTTGATACCCGTCATTCATTTATAATTGATGTGCATGCTTTTTGTTTCTCTTTAACTCAAAAGAACTAATGGGAATAAACCATTGTAAAATGCTATGATATTTTTAAAAATTAAAAGAAAAGAAGGAAAAAAAAGAAAAGGAGTGTCTTTTAACTCCTGGATGAAGATTATTTTCACCTTAAAAGGTTTCTTCCACAAAAGAAACTGACATTTTTTCAGTAGATTAGAAACTTTTTTATTTCAAAACCGATTCTTGAGGCTGATGAAACCTTCCTTTGTGAGTCAAATTAATCTGATTCTTTTCTTTGTGGACTGGCTGTTAAATACAATTACCTTGTGGAAAACATTGAGTTTGCCATTTTTGTTTTCGTTTTTGAAGCTTTCGCTGACTTCATTTAAAATCAAGTAGGCCTACAGAAAGACATGTAGGCCTACACATATGGGCAAAAATATCAAAAAGACACAAAAGAAACTTTTAACCAGATATATGATATGTCTTGTTTTATCGATGTTCTTATGTGTGCGGAGTTTTTTTTTTTTTTTTTTTTTTTTTTTTTGGGGGGGGGGGGGGGGGGGGGGTTGTCAGCAAATTAGCGTGTCACAGAATAGCTATAGCGTAAACTTGAGTGTGACTTTACTGTTCTGTCGACACGACACAGTTTTAAACATGCAAATTGTCAGTAACAGGCCTACTTAAAGTTGATAAACACTTCTGGAACATTGTGCAAATGATATAACGGTTCACAGTCGTGAACAAAAAGAACTTTTTATCTTTTTTTATGTATGTGTGTGATGATGGACGTAGTAGGGTAAGCAGTTTCAGGAAATTATTTGAATCAGAAACGTTGAGCAGCCAAATCAGAGAGAGAGAGAGAGGGAGGGGGGGGGGGAGGAGAGAGAGAGAGGGGGGGGGGAGAGAGAGAGAGAGAGAGAGAGAGAGAGAGAGTACTTTTAGCGGGCGCCTGTGACTAAGAACACCTCCAGTGATGCACTTTCGCACGCGCACATGCATAGGCTAGGAAATCTCAGCATCAGGACCCAACTGCGCAAGCGCGCCTGAGGCATAAATTATTAATGACAGAACATCGCCGCACGATGGCTGCCAGAATGGCGGCGAAGATGAGGTAAGGCACACATACACACACACACTGCCGATGCTACACATTGTCAGGCTAGCCTAGCCTAGTCATCTGATGTGAACGGTGCTGGCTTGATTGCGTCTGTGACCTTGTTGTTTATCGATAGGCTAACTGCTCCCGATTGCTCCAGTTCTGCCGTTCTAATACACTGTTATACAGCGTCAATAATCACCATACTTCGGAAGTTCTGTGTTTTGTTTTGGACTATAAAATCGAGGCCTGTCGCCTGTTTCCAGGAAAGTAAGCATAAAAAAAAAACCACTCGGATATTTACGAGAGCAGAGACAAGAGTATCATTAGGCCTGGTCTTCAAACATTGACTTTGTCTTTGGCATCTGATTGTACATTACTAGTAGTTGCTAGCAATTATAAATAATGGGTGTGCTACTGCCCTGCTGAGTGGAGTTTGGGAGGGAGTGTGTGTGTGTGTGGGGGGGGGGGGGGGGGTGCTTACAGTGGTATTGTCCTTGTGCTCTGGATAGATGCTACAATTTTTTTTTTCTGGAAGGTTTGACATTGGTTATAAACGACTGATGTGTTTACAAACAAATAGGAATCAAGGATCAATTTGGAATTAAACAAAAAAAACATTAGCATGTCAGGATGTTGTGTAATAAATGTGATAATTGTAATAATCATTTTTACAAACACTCACCTCCACCCCACCCCCCACCACACACAGAGGCACACATACATGCTGTCATGCGCCCACACACCTGTGTGAGTAGAGTGTAAAAAAAACCAAAAAAAACCTAAACATGTCCATGCATCATGAATGTGTATGCTCACACACACACACACACACACACACACACACACACACACACACACACTATATTATATATATATATATATATATATATATATATATATATATATATATATGTATATATATATATATATATTATATTATCAGTATTGAAGACATAGTAGTGGGCTTCCATAGGGCTGTATCCTCTCCATTATTTTGAAGATGATTCATCAAAACTTCAAGAGAAACCATTTAAAAAATGAAACTAAGAAATTAAATCTTTCAATGACAACATTTGATACTTTTTTGTGTGAAGACTAGGCTATGCCTTATGCTTTGCTCCTGGATAAGCACTTGTTAAAGGTCAGTTGTAATGGGAGCACTGGCCTCAATGGTACCTTGCAGTAAAATACTTTTCATCATGTACAAGTGTTAATTGAAATTGCATTTGAAAAAAATCAGAGAAAGAATATTTATAATGTTCAACCTAAAGGACTTGTAACATAAAGAAACCATAAGACACGGACTACGCAGGTTGTGGGACACCTTTACCTTTAATACATTACAATAAACGTGTAATGAGTCTATGTGTCTATGTTACGTATTGTGTAAGAAAGTATACATATTAAACAAAAAGTCCAAGTCTATATTTAGCCAAAGGCTAGATATATCATAAGGCACCTAAGCTAATCATTGCCAGATATATGCCTAGGTGTACTAGGTAATTTCAGTTTATAATATAAGAATTTACTGGTGAGTGATCTATACAGTTCATCATGTGACCCAAATATCTAGATTTTTTTAAGGCTTATTAATAAGATTAGAAAAAAAACAAGCCTTAAATAATGTAATAGTTTTCAATTCTTTTTTCATGTTATGCCCAATTTGTGAATAATTTTTTTAAATGCCTCTATAGTATAGGCCTAGTAACTTACACTGGCCTAGGCTTAAGACTAGCATAATGCTTCACAATCTTGATTCAACCTATCATTAATTAAATGGGCTTAATCAGAACTTAGCATTATTTATTTAAAGGTGTAATTTATTTAAGGAAGCCTTATTATTAACATGGTAAGCTTAGGTTTCAATTGTAAAGAGTTTATCAAAAGTCTTAGACCCCCTAGCCTATCATTATGCTCTGTACATAGGCCTAGCCTAAAGTCATTAGGCTTAATTTGATTTTTTGTATGGCCCTGTGTTTTGTAACCCATGCCAAATTGTTGCTGATCATTTGTTTATAGTGAGGCACTTTTCATAATTTAGAAGTGTCTTATCACATTCATAAGAATTTTTTAATTCCTTGTGGCCATTTTAACTTAGCTGCCATTGAAAGATGAATTTACTAACAGAAAGAGGAAGAGAATATGCTTCAAATATATTTTGCATAAAAAAACTTAAAATATGTAAAAGAGAGAAGAAAGTAAACATCTGATCAAATGAATCTATTTGCCTTATGTTAGGAGAGCCTGTAAGCACGATGCAAGGGAAGTAATAGGTTTGTATCCAGACAAGTTCTGAAGTAGTTTTAGCTAGGTAATAACCTAAACATTGCCAGACGCTTAGTTATAGGCCCTAGTGTCAGTGCTACACATACACTCACACACACACACACACACACACACACACACACACACACACACACACACACACACACACACAACACACAATGAGACATACACACACATGCACACACACACACACGCACACACACACATACACACATACACTCTCTCTCTCTCTCTCTCTCTCTCTCTCTCTCTCTCTCTCTCTCTCTCTCTCTCTCTCTCTCTCTCTCTATCTCTCTCTCTCTCTCTCGCTGTGATTAGGGCAGGGACTGAATGTAAAAAAGCACATGAGTGCTTATTCATTATCCTCAAAATAAAAGGATTTGATCTGATCTCTCTCTCTCTCTCTCTCTCTCTCTCTCTCTCTCTCTCTCTCTCTCTCTCTCTCTCTCTCTCTCTCTCTCTCTCCTCTCTCTCTCTCTCTCTTTGTCACAGTTATATGATGTCTTTATTTTTTTAAGACTTTTGTTTGAGTCTTGTGGCACTTTTGATATTTTCAGTTTTGGTTTGATTAAAATTGTAATAATTTTGTCATCATACTAATGCTAATATACCTGAAATGTTTGTCACTTTAACCACTAAATAGCTAGTTTACTTTACTTACATGGTTCATTAACTAACGTTTCATACTTCGTGTGGCAAATATGCATGCTGTGTGATTTTGTGTGTTGCAGAAAGAAAATCTTATCAGAGAGAGCAAGATGCTTACCTGCATCCCTACTTTCATCCCGCCTGTTCAGGCGACCTAACCTTTAATTGTGTAGCTTTATATGTTAGTAGGTGAGTTCATTCCTTACAAGGTTTTATTCTTTATCGCACTCGCATTTTAAGGTGGTTTTTTATGTTGTCAATGTGAACTAATGTGTACTATGGAATAACCTATGTACAGTGTAAAAATGGTTGTATTTGTAGCCAATCATCTTGTGATAGGCATGAAGTTACACATCCGTCTTTCGTTAGTATCGCTGCCTAAATCTTATTTATCATATTTCTAACTTTTTTTCTTCTGGTCAATGCCTTGGACTTTGCATAGAATTTGTATTTCAAGTTCAGTCACAGCTGGTTTCTCTGCATGAAATTTGGGCTGTCTCCCCCAAGGAAAGCACATCGCCACAAGCTAGACCTGCACCACCCATTCATTCTTTTCTTTTCCTGTCTTCATGTGTTTTTTGCACAGAACTTTGTCAGGGACAATGTCGCATGCGATACCTCGGTTTATCATCTCATCTGGAAGGCTAGCACCCATACCACCACTCACTCTTGTAAATGGAGGAAAAAGTTGGGGGCACAAATGGGATCCAATGCAGACTCTTCTTACAAATACTAAAGATTTTCTTGACCATATCAATTATGTCACTAAACTTAATTCTATTAGTTTATAATTTGTGTAGTATAAATGTAAAGTTTTCTACTATGAAATTACATAATCCTACTTTTCTAGGTCAAATGTTTATTTCTTGGTAAGTATTAAATGAACTTCCATCAAAGAAAAATATGGTATAAATGCTAGTTGGAATAGAATCTTAAAATATCCTGTAATTTGCAGCGTTTGCTCCTTTTTTGTAATGTGTGTGTGTGTGTGTGTGTGTGTGTGTGTGTGTGTGTGTGTGTGTGTGTGTGTGTGTGTGTGTGAGTGTGTGTGATGTGTGTGTGTTTTGTTGTGTGTGTGGTTGTGTGTGTGTGTGTGTGTGTGTGTGTGTGTGTGTGTGTGTGTGTTTTGTGTGTGTGTGTTTGTGTGTGTGTTGTGTGTGTGTGTGTGTGTGTGTGTGTGTGTGTGTGTGTGTGTATGTGTGTGTGTGTGTGTGTGTTGTATTAAGATTTTTCCCAATATTAATGATTTATCTGAAGAAAGTTTCTGATTGAACAAAGCATGTATTTGTAAGCAAGTCATATTTATGTGAGGTTATACTATTTAGGTCAGAAATAGCACACTTCAAGACAAAAAAAAACTTGTTTATGAAGTAAATGTAATGATATGGGCTTTATGCTGCAATGAATTGAAATGATGTTTTTTTAAATTGGAAAAAGCCACCATATATAACATATGACTCTCTCTTTTTTTTCTTTTTTTTATCTGTAGACAGAAATGAAGTGTTTTGATTGTTTTAACTCTCATTGGTGGAAAAATATTTTTGTGTGGATTTTTTTCTGATCTAAAGCATGAATGTAATTAATTTGAACAACCACTTGTAAGTATGCATGGCGTGTTCAGAAATGTTTTGTGGCTGCATTGATCAACTAACTAAGCCAGTCATTAGATTCTCATATGCAGGGACATTTGATTCAGTTAGAAATCTTTTTGAAAAGAAGGATTGTTTGTTGTAGGATGTGTAGTAAGTAACAGGTGTGCTTGTGTTGTGTGCTTGCATGTGTCCCTGTCCTGCCAATTTACACATTTACACGTGCATATGTACAAGTGACACTCATGTTCAACCCATAAAGAGACATACATGCATGTGTACAAATACATGCATGCACACCACCACACACACACACACACACACACACACACACACCCCACACACACCACTCTAATGCAATCAAGCATAATAGTGACCTCATAAAACCTGCAACCTCATTGTCAGTACAGTTACAAAACATAACCCTATCATGAGAAGCTTGTCCAAAATGTTTGGCATTTTTTTAGATATTTTCTTCATTGAGAGTGGTTTGTTTTTGTGTGTGTTTGCAGGTTAGCTAAAATGCAGACGCCTGCAGTCATGGGTATGATGTTAGTCAATAGAAAAACTAGTTACAAAGACGGGGTGCCACTAGCAGACTACGGCCCGATGAAAACCTGAACGACAACGCTGACATAGAATGGGTCAACAAAAACTGGGTGAGTGGCTTTTCGTCAGGTTGGGGGGGGGGGGGGGGGGGGGGGGGGGGGGAGTGGGTTCAAGTGTTAAATCCTTGGCTCTCATTCTCTCTTTCTCTGTCCCTTGTTCTTTTTCTCTGTCTGTTTGTCTGTCTGTCTGTTTATCTGTCTCTCTTGTCTCTCTTTTCTCTCTCTCTGTGTCTCTGTCTGTCTGTCTGTCTCTCTCTCTCTCTCTCTCAATAAATAGATAAATAAATAAATAATTTATCTCAAATTATTTGAAGATGAGAATCAAACTCAACAGTTAACCCCCACACCCCCAATAAAAAAAAAAATGTTGCTTTTACTGAAGTAGTTGGCAAATATTAAAATTAAGTCTAGTAGTTATGAATGCTGTTAGCTTATTATATATAATATATTGTAACGGAGTGGACATTGGCCCATATGTCTGATCTCTGCACAGTTTCTCGGGTGGGTACAGTAAGCCAGTTAGGAAGTGACCTCTAAAAAGAGGTTGCATAAATTCTTCCGTTCACCATGAAGGCAAAGAGTATGCAATGGAGGGCTTTTGACCACCACCCAAGGAAACAGAGCATCGCACAATTCGCAGGTGTGTCCGGTAACACAATGCTGCGACAGGGCTCTGATCGCATGGGAGGTAATCTAATTACCACCCCATCACAATTTTATCTCAGATTATTTGAATCAAACTCAACAGTAACCCCACCCTACCCCAACCCCAATAAAAAAAAATGTTGCTTTTACTGGAGTAGTTGGCAAATATGAAAATTAAGCCTAACAGTTCTGTAGCATATATACATACGTATAGAGAGAGAGAGACAGAGAGAGAGAGAGAGAGATGCAGAGAGAGAGACAGAGAGAGACAGAGACAGAGAGAGAGAGATATGTGCATGTTTGTCGATATGACCCAGCAGTAATGCCACGGAAAGACACAGAGAGACAGACAGAGAGAGAGAGAGAGAGATATGTGCATGTTTGTCGATATGACCTGGCAGTAGTGACACAGATAGAAAACAAACAACTCCTCAGCTGCAGTGACGGCAGTGGTGTTGTGTGCATCAGGTTCGGCGCTTGCTGCGTTTCTGTGCCTTCATCAGCATGATCTCGGTGAGCATGAACACGCCGGAGACCTTCAAGGCCTGCCACGAGCTCATCTACATCACCTTCGCCTTCGACACCGTCATCACCATCTTCTTCACTGCCGAGATGATCGCCAAGATGCAGATCAGAGGCGCCTGGAAAGTATGTTTGTTTTAGAACTTCATTCTTCTTCTTTGTTCATTTTGTTTGCTTTTGTTTGGGTTTTTTTGGTGGGTTTTTGGAAAGTTAGTTTGTTTCCTTGATTCTTCTTTCATTTTCTTTCTTTTGTTGGGGCGGGGGGGGGGGGGTTTGGAAAGTCAGTTTGTTTCCGTCTTCTTCATTCAATTTTTTTTCTTTTGTTGGGTTTTTTTGGGGGGAGGGTTTGGAAAGTTAGTTTGTTTCTTTCATTCTTCTTTCATTTTCTTTCCTTTCTTGGGCTTTTTTTTTTTTTGGTGGATTTTGGAAAGTCAGTTTGTTTCTTTCATTCTTCTTTTATTCCCTTATTTTGTGGGGGGTTCTTTGGCAGGTTTTGGAAAGTCAATTAATTTTCTCATTCTTCTTTCATTTCTTGGTTTGTGGCTGTTTTTTTTTTAAGTCAGTTTCTTTCCTTCATTCTTCTTCTTTCATTTTCTCTTTCCTTTCTTGGGTTTTTTTTTTTGTGGGTTTTGGAAAGTCAGTTTGTTTCCTTCATTCTTCTTTTATTCCTTGCATTGTTGGTTTGTGGTGGGTTTTGGGTGGGTTTTTTCCCTATGTTCTTGTCGATTGGAAGGTTTTAGGAATATGTTGTTTTCATCTTTGTTGCTTTCTTTCAATAGTGGATGATTGTCTGCTTGTTCAGGTTACGTGAAGATTTGGACAAGTTTAATGAATAGTATGAGCATAGTTGTACAACAGCAAAAACAGCAAAAATAATAGGACTACAACTACTACTGCTAGAACTATGTTACTGCTACTATACTACTACTACTACTACTACTACTACTACTACTACTACTACTACTACTATGACCACTACGACTACTACTACTACTGCTACTACTACACTACTTCTACTACTACTACTACTACTACTACTACTACTACTTCTACTTCTACTACTTCTACTACTATACTACTACTACTACTACTACTACTATTTTTGCTATTTTCTAAAGCTATTAATTGACATTGATTGCTTGTGTGTTATATAGGTCAAATGCAAGCGCTTTGATTTGTTTTTGCAAGATATAGCGCTATATAAATTCCATGTATTATTATTATTATTACTACTTCTACTACTATTTCTTCCACTACTACTACTTCTAGTACTATTACTACTTCTTCTTCTATGACTACTGATACAATGCTTGATTTCATGTTGATGTTGATATACCTCGAAGCCTGAAAGAGAAGAAAGCCAGTGTAATGTTGAAGATTAAAAACATGGATGACCTTAAAAACTTTGCTGATAAAGAAAGTGACATACAGAAATTTGAAGACACCATGGTGTGTGTGTGTGTGTGTGTGTGTGTGTGTGTGTGTGTGTGTGTGTGTGTGTGTGTGTGTGTGTGTGTGTGTGTGTGTGTTGCGTGCGCGCGTGCATGTGTGTGTGTGTTTGTGTGTTTATTATTTGTTTTTGTATATTTTATTCTTTTATATGGAGGATAATGGAATGTGTGTGTGTGTCTGTGTGTGTGTGGTCTGTGTGTGTGTGTGTGTGTGTTGTGTGGTGCGTGCATGTGTGCGTGCGTGCGTGCGTGCGTGTGTGTGTGCAGGGGGAGGCCCCATACCTGAAGGATCGGTGGTGCCAGTTTGATGGAGTCATGATCTTCTGTCTGTGGGGGTCCGTCCTCTTACAGGTAAATGTTCTCCAGGGACCAGCATTACACTGTCTGAGAATTGAAGATAATACCTACATCTTTTACCTGTCTTTATATCTGTAGGAGACAGATAGCTCAGTGGTCAGAGCGCTCACTTTCCCCAGCCAAAGTTAATGAAGCAGCATTGAGCCGGGTTGCCAATTGGATGGGTGACCGTTTGTGTGCCTTGGCTGCAGTACATGTACAGTTCACCCAGCTGTTAATAGGTACCTGCCCTCTTTAGGGTCAGGGAAGGTAAAGCAGTGAGGGACAGGAGATGGGCACCGCCCTCAACATGCTGGCCCCTAGAGAAGCTAAAGGTTTCTGATGCCTCGCTACCCTACGACCACACAGGTTATGGGACACCTTTACCTTTACCTTATATCTGTAAGAATTGACCTGTTATATATATATTTTTTTATTATTATTCCTTTCTTTATAGGAAAATGGAATAAGCACTCTTATGGGTGTTTTTTTTTACATCCAGTCCCATGTGTATGTAGTTTTGTCGATTTTGTCATCCATTCCCACCGACACACAATTTCTTTGGAAAGGTGGAACAGGTTTTAACATAATTATGTGCAAGATGTTCTGCGTGTGTTCGCACAAGGACCTCAGTTTATCGTCTCATCCAAAGGACTTTTGGAGGGAGTGGAGTCAGCACTGATATCATCTCCAGGGGAAAATATCACCTTGAACAGAATTCGTTCTGGCAGCTCCTGTGATGGCACTGGAACCATGCGTCTTGGCATTAGCCTTTCCAATGGACCATTCTAGCAACATGGAAGGGGGAAGGGGGGGGGGGGGGCGGTCTGCTGCATGGGTAACAGCTTTTGCCCTCCATACTTGCTTACCCAGGCTTTGTGCTCTAGAGCCTAGAGTGCAACTCTATAGTCTTCCAAGACTGACAGATGCCTACATGAGGATGAAGAGAGAGATGAGAGAGAGAGAGGAGAGAGAGAGAGAGAGAGAGAGAGAGAGAGAGAGAGAGAGAGAGAGGTCTGGTAGATAGATTTGTGTGGATGGATGTATATAAAAAATGTGCATGTATGTGACCCTGTTGTAGCCTAGTTTATAGCTGTGTTTTTTTGGATTTTTTACAAAAATCAACAGAACATACTGCCAGAAAATCTGTTCATCATGAAAACTATGCTTTCACTGTGTAGGTATTTGAAATGACAGACTCCTTGTCATCAGACTCCAAAGCTTCTGTTTTACGCATCATTCGAGCTCCGCGCCCTCTGGTGTTGCTACGAGTTTTCAGAAACTTCTTCAAGTTTCAGCTGCCGAAAAACAGGATCAATTCCATTTTCAAGTAAGGAAGGATGAATTGTTGTTAGAGGCTTTCTCAACGCAGTGTGAGAACAGATTTTTCTGTCTTCACCTTGCTGTTTAGGCTGGTGTTTATGATTAGGAATGCCAAGTGTGTGTGTGTGTGTGTGTGTTGTGTGTGTGTGTGTGTGTGTGGTGTGTGTGTGTGTGTGTGTTGTTGTGTGTGTGTTGTGTGTGTGTGTGTGTGTTTGTGTGTCTGTCTGTCTGTCTGTCTGTCTGTCTGTCTGTCTGTCTGTCTGTCTGTCTGTTACGTGTGCATGTGTGTGTGTGTGTGGTGTGTGTGTGTGTGTGTGTGTGTGTTGTGTGGGTGTGTGTTGTGTGTGTGTGTGGTGTGTTGTGTGTGTGTGTTGTGTGTGTGTGTGTGTGAGTTCTTTGTGAGGTTATGTGTTTTTGAAGTGTTTCTGGAACATTTTCTGATTCTGTGTTTTTCTCTTTTCTATCTCTCTCTCTCTCTCTCTCTCTCTCTCTCTCTTCTCTCTCTCTCTCTCTCTCTCTCTCTCTCTCTCTCTCTCTCTCTCTCTCTCTCTCTCTCTCTCAAGGCTATCTATTATGGATATGTTCTCATTTCTGTCTTTCAGCAGAAGGTATGTGTGTTGGTTTTTTCCAGGCGGTCCAGCCAGCAGATCTACAATGTCACCATCTTCTTCCTCTTCTTCATGTCTCTGTATGGCTTCCTGGGGGTTCAATTCTTCGGAGCCATGAAGCACCACTGTGTGCAGAACGAAACCTACGAGTACACTGAAGAGTAAGTTGTTTTATTTATTCATTTATTTATTTATTTATACCGCTTCATGTCACAGCAGATTTCTCTGTGTGAAAATTTGGGCTGCTTTCCCAGGGGTGAGAGCCACCAGTTCAACCTATGAGTTAAACCCTGTTTCACTTTTTGAAAGAGTAGGCGGCTATTTTGTGCCGGTGGGAACAGATGACAAGATTTACAAAACTGTGTACACACGGGGACTAGATGGAAAAAAATAAATAAAAATAAAAAAGCACGCGAATGCTTACTCCATTATCCTCGGTATAAAAGAAAAAAAAAAAAATTAAAACGTAAGAAAGTATGCTTGTGCGTAAGTTGAAATGTGAGCTTTTTTTTGGTTCCTTAGCTACAGCTCCTAGGTTTACCAATGGTGAGATTTTGCGTATGCGCCTGCTTACCCAGGGACGGGATAGCTCAGTGGTCAGAGCGCTTGCTTTCCCCCAGCCAAAGTTAAGCAGCGTCGAGCATGGTTACCAAGTGGACGGGTGACTGTTTGGGCACCTTGTCTACAGTGTATAGTTCCCCCAGTTCCCCCAGCTGTATGTGTGTAAGTTTGAAATCGTAAAAAACTAGTTTTGATTGATTGCATACATGTGTAAGAATAAATCGAATGCAAGTGGCTTAATCCCCCCTCCCCCCCCCCCCTCACTCATGGCTTGGCTTCGCGAACGAAGATTAAGGGCACTGTTCACGTCTGGTGCAGGCTCGCTGGTGGCTGTTCAGTCCAATGCATGACAAACAAACCCGGCCGCAGCGGCTGCAGGGGAAAGTCGATTCTGGGGTTGATGTAGAGGGGACGCGGTTCTTCCTCCTCATTCGCCTCTCCTCAAGGGCCGCTCTGCGATTGTCCTCAAAGGAGGAGACCGACTGATGCACAGTGTGTCGCCAGGCCTGCCGGTCAGCAGCAAGGACTGACCACTGGTTATGGTCTATGAGGCAGGCTGAGATATATATATGTTTGAACTCAATGTACTGCTATATCAGTTCCATATATTATCATTGTTATTATCAGGTACCGATCCACTGTTCCATATAATTATTATCGTTGTTGTTATTTTCAGGTCCAGCAACCTGACCCTGTTCCATCTGTCGATGCCGGACACGCAGTGTGCGGTCAACACAGGGGAAGGCTACTCCTGCCCGAACGGACTGGTCTGTCAGAAACTGGAACTGAGGCCTGAAGTCATGGGCTTCAACGGGTTTGACAACCTGAGTAGGTGTTGCCGGGGTTGTCTTGTCTTTTTTTTTTCTTGAAAGTGCTGTGTTTGTGTGTGTGTGTTATTATTATTATTTTTTTTATTATTATTATTATTATTATTATTATTATTATTATTATTTATTCTTATTCTTATATAAATATAAATATTTATTATTATTTGTTCTTTTATATATTTATATATATTTGTTGTGTGTGTGTGTTATGTGTGTGTGTGTGTGTTTTGTGGTGTGTGTGTATGTGTGAGTGAGGGAGGAAGTGTGTGTGTGTGTGTGTGTGTGAGGTCAAGTCAAACTTTTATTTCCAGATGTGGTACATTGAATAAGCAGTGCAATCGCTTTTTTTCATCAAGCCATCCATCTAAGAAATATGTGTGTGTGTGTGTGTGTGTGTGTGTTGTATGTGTGTTGTGTGTGGGAGGAAGTGTGTGTGTGTGTGTGTGTGTGTGTGTGTGTGTGTGTGTGTGTGTGTGTGTGTGTGTGTGTGTGTGTGTGTGTGTGTGTGTGTGTGGTGTGTGTGAGTGGGGTGTGTGTGTGTGTGTGTGTGTGTGTGTGTGTGTGTGTGTGTGTGTGTGTGTGTGTGTGTGTGCCTGCACGCATGCGCTAGAGTGCCAATTGTAAATGCATCTTGACAAAATTGATAAAAGTGTCTAGATCTACTTTTCTCTAAGCATATTTAGAGACAGTGACTTCTTGGGGGACGAGATAGCCTGGTAGTCAGAGTGATGCATTCGTGATCTGCTGACCAGGGTTCAAATCTTGTTCATGAGGATTTTTTCTCTCAAGTTAACATCAATGCTGACTTCATTCCCCCCAAAGTCCTTAGGATGAGACTATAAATGAGATCCCGTGTGCAAATGCACACAGAAAATCTTGCACACGTTGAAACACATTCTGCTTTTTGGCAGAGTAGGTCATTGTGTGCTTTTGGGAACGGATGACAAAACTTACAAAACTGTATACACACGGAAACTGGATGTTAAAAAAAAAAAAAAAGCACATGAGTGCTTATTCCCTTATCCTTGAAATAAAAAAAACTCAGTGTATTTTTTTTTCTTATTTTTTATTTATTTTTTATATTGAGGATAATGGAATAAGCATCATATGCTTTTTTACTTTCAGTCCCCGTGTGTATGCAGTTTGGTAAATATTGTCATCTGTTCCCACCGGCACATGATGGCCTACACTTACGAAAAGCAAAACAGGATTTAACGTGTGCGCAAGGTGTTCTGTGTGTGTGTGTGTGTGTGTGTGTGTGTGTGTTGTGTGTGTGTGTGTGTGTGTGTGTGTGTGTGTGTGTGTGTGTGTGTGTGTGTGTGCATATGTGTGGGTGTGCATATGTGTGTGTGTATGTTTGTGTGTGTATGTGTGTGTGAGCGTTTTTTTGTGTTTTTTTTTTTTTTAATTCTTTTATTTCGAGAATAATGGAATAAGCACTGTGTGTGTGTTGTGTGCGTGCATGTGCACATGCATGTGTGTGCGTGCATGCATGTGTGTGTGTGTTGTGTGTGTGCGTGTTGTGTGTGTGTGTGTTTTTGTTTTTTGTTTTATTCTTTTATTTCAAGGATAATGGAATAAGCACTGTGTGTGTGTGTGCGTGCGTGCATGCGCGCAAATGCGTGCTTGTATGTGTGTGCCCTATTTCAGTCACCAGCGTCTTCACGGTGTACCAGGCCGGGTCACAGGAAGGGTGGGTGTTCATCATGTACGATGCCATTGACAGCCTGCCCTCCTGGAAAGCCTACCTCTACTTCATCTCTCTCATCTTCTTCCTGGCATGGCTGGTGAAGGTCAGCACTCCAGCGGGTTTTTTGTGTGTTTCGTTTCGTTTTTGTGTTCCACAGGATTTTTGTCGCTCTGTTTGATACATCATTATTCTGTGCATACAAACACGTACACACATGCACGCACGCAGAACATCTTGCGCACACGTTAAATCCTGTTCCGCTTTTTGTAAGAGTAGGCCATCGTGTGCCGGTGGGAACAGATGACAATATTTACAAAACTGCATACACACGGGGACCGGATGAAAAAAAGCACATGATTGCTTATTCTGTTATCCTCGATATAAAAGAATAAAAGAATATAAAAGAATAAAAGAAAAAAAAAAGCACACTCGCATGCATGCATACATGCAGGCAGGCATGCACACACACACACGCATGCACACAGGCATGCACGCACGCATGCATGTGCACGCGCGCACACACAATTCCAGTTCCAATTCTAATTCCTATACTCTATTATTTCAATAAACAGATAAATTCATGTGCGTTATACAAACACAAACACCACACACACACACACCACCATCAGCACCATCATCATCATCATCATCATCATCATCATGGAAGATGATAGTATATGACTGTGCAGTACAAGACTGAACACTCTGATTGACAGAACGTCTTCATCGCTGTGATCATCGAGACCTTTGCCGAGATCCGAGTTCAGTTCCAGCAGATGTGGGGATCCAGGGGAGGAGCAGCAGAATCAGACGCCTCACAGGTAACCACCGCATGGGGATTTTGGGGGGGGATTTGGGGGATCTATCGGTCCAATCCTCAGCTAGAGCTCCCAGGTTCAGCTGCAGCAAGATTTTGTATTGTATATTGTAAAAAGTAAAGGTGACCCATAACCTAGGCAGTCGTAGGGGAGAGGCGTCACAGACCTCAGATTCTCTAGGGGCTAGCATATTGAGGGCAGCGCCCATCTCCTCTCCCTCACTGCTTTACCTTCCCTGACCCTAAGGAGGGCAGGTACCCATTTACAGCTGGGTGAACTGGGGGGACTATACTGAAGCCAAGGCGCGCAAACGGTCACCCATCCAACTGGTAACCACGCTTGACGCTGCTTAACTTGACTGGGGGGAAGTGAGCGCTCTGACCACTGAGCTATCCCGCCCTGCATTGTATATTGTATGCCACTTTAAGTCATGGCCGATTCAGGCTGCTCTCCTCTCCTTGGGGAGAACATGTCACCACAAGAGCAGTGCAACCCATTATTTTTGTGTGGTATCCTTTCTGCATTACAGATGTCAGTTTCCCCCCACTTTCAGCTCACCAGTTGCGAGATTTTTGCGTATGCAAACATTCCCCCCCCACACACACACACTATTATGGTACCTGCATTGTGACTTTGGGGATACAGTTGGGATTTGAACCCACCAATTTTGACAAAACTGTGTGGAGGTACCACCCTGCTCTTTCTGATTTTCAATTTGTTGTCGATTCTTTTGACATACACAAGTCTGTAAGCACACAGAGGTTGAGTGGCTTAGAGTATCCTCCGAAAGACTTGACATTCAGTTCGATTTTCCCATCAAACTGGGAAGAAAGGCCAAGGCTGAGAATTGAACCCAGAACCTCATGGTTTACTTGTTAGGTAGGTAAACATTTCAATTGTCTTGCCACCTTCTTTACAATTCTTTACAGTTTTGATGCCCTTGTGCCTTTTTTTCACTCAGAATCAATTTTCCATTTTTTTTAGTTTGGATGTCTTTGTGCCATATCTTTTTTTTCTCTCTTTATGAGTAGATTTAAAAGAGGAGGATGAGGATTTCATGCAAAATAAATGAAAATGATCAGATAGTGCTAGAATAACATGCAAACACACTCGCAAACAAGCGTACAGGCTGACGAACAAACAGCCATTGAAATCGTATCATGGTTAGTTCCAATTTTATTTTGCACTTTGTCGGTGAAAAAACGAGAAAAAAAAACACCATTGTGCATCTCACCAGTCACTAGCATCGTTTTTTTAAGTTTCTGGAGCCACAATTTTCTCGTAATTCTTTCATTTTCAACCAGCAACAGTCACATGTTCCTCTCGGCAAGATCGTTGTTTACATCACTGCCATTGTCATCTTCATCACTCGAACTGTCCGTGAACACAGCACTTCGATTCCACTCTGCAACTCTTGCATCGTCTGTGCAGCTTCTAAGTCCGTTTCAGTCCACATAAGTTCAGATTCCACTGTTTTATTCACAGAAAATCCTCCAAAAAGTGTGCTGTAGCTGTCGCCGTCTTGATGCACTTCCCTCCAAAACTCGTCACTCGATGACATCGCCGTAAAATCGCAAAAACCAGCACAAAAATCAATCCACTGAAGACAAAATTGCAAATGGCAGCAGCTAACTCTATTTGGGAGCCACTGCGCATGCCCAAAGGGATAAAGGGTGTGAGACCATGGTGTATAAATAGCACAAAGGGAGACACACTGGGTGTCCCCAGGTATCCAGTGGGTACACCCGCTCGCGGCTTCGCGGACCGAGTAGTAAGCGGGTGGGTCAACCCGCCGCCGGTATTAGGAGAGTTAAAAAGAGGAGTGTGAGGATTTTCAGAGTTCTCTC
>CM060335.1:39705316-39732816 GCA_030674155.1 Stramonita haemastoma | reverse complement strand
ATGTAGCCCTCTTGACTTGAGTTATGCTGGAATTGTGCACTGTGAGTACAGTGCTAGTGTTGTTGGTGCAGATTGTACTGACGGTGCTCTTTTTTTTTTGGGGGGGGGAGGGGGCGCAGCTGCTCCATTTTTAGCAGGAACTGACCACACTTGAGACTAGTAGCACTCTTGACTTGAGTGTTGCTGGACATGTGCGCTGTGTGTACAGTGCTGGTGTTGTTGGTGATGCAGGTTGTACTGACGGTGCTGTTTGCCCTGGAGGCCCTGTTCAAGGTGTGGTGTCTGGGGCTGCGGGGTTACCTGCGTCGCTCCCTGCACCTGTTTGAGCTGGTGCTGGTGGTGGGCACCACCCTGCACATCATCCCCGACCTCTACCGCAGTCCCTTCACCTTCTTCCAGGTGAGGTGCCACCTGTCGTTTGTTTGTCTGTTTGTTTGTTTGTCTGTCTTGTTTGACAATGACTACTGAAACAGCAGAGGAGGCGGCTGCTGTTTCAGAAAAACTGGGCAGAAATTTTGATTATTGTGGAGGTGCCTTGCCCACAGCACAACCCCACTCTCTTGGCCAAGAGGGTGTAAGGACAGTCAGCGTTGGAGATGTTCTCCAAAGGCCATCTAGCCCCCAGGGCTGCAGCATAGCCAAGCCTCCTAGTCAGAGAGTCATGGTCCATCACTAAAAGACTAAGCTGTAAAGTGGAATTCTATGAGTGGGAAAGAAAGCCACTGATCAAACAGCCTCTCACTTTTGCTGTTGCCCTCAGTGTCATTGGTTTAATCAAGAACTGTGATAAAGTCTAGGCGCTGAAGGCATAGGTGCCAGCTGACTTACTAACTAACTAAACTACCTGTCTTTTTTTTTTTTTTTGCACTGCTTCATCTGCTGTGAGGTTTCCTGTCCTGCTGTTCCCAACACTGCTTATCTCAATCTCCCCGCCACAACCATACCCAGATTTGTTATGTGTCATCCCCAGGGTTGGAAGTTCATAGGGAGCCCATCAATATTAGGCTGTCGTGGGGCCACCAGCCAGAGAGGCCCTGCACTGCTGCTGGGTCACTTTGGTGGTGTTCAGTGGTGCCTGTTCTGAGCTAACATACGCAGGACACCACCTACTAAGGCCCCGATTAAGGACAGTATTAACTCAGTCACAGAGCCAGACTGAGTGAGTCACCCACCCAAGGTGGCAACCACCACGTCCCTCGAATGACCTTTTCTCGTGAACCATCCCAGTTGCTCTGGTCTCATGGTGCCTCAGACTCCTGGGCACTGCATGGAGTCTTTTGTCTGGCAGTATGTCGTCGTCAACATGTTGGATCTTGAATGTGGTGGAGCTCATCCTTCTCTGTGTTTCAGGATGCATGCTGGGTGTGTCACTCTGCCTGTGTCTGTCTGTCAGTCTGTCTCTCTCTCTCTCTCTCTCTCTCTCTCTCTCTCTCTCTCTCTCTCTCTCTCTCTCTCTCTCTCTCTCTCTCTCTCTCTCTCTCTCTCTCTCACTCACCACACACTCACACTCACACACACTCACACACACTCATGCACACAGACACACTCGCGCGCGCACATACACTCACTCACTCACTGACTCACTCACACACCCCACACACACACACACACACACACACACCACACACACACACACACACACTACACACACACTTCACACACACAACACACACAACACACATACTCACACACACACACACACACACACACACACACACACACACACACACACACACTACACACACACACCACACACACTACACACACACACACACACACACCACACACACACACAACACACACAACACACACACACACACACACACAACACACACACACACACACACTCTCTCTCTCTCTCTCTCTCTCTCTCTCTCTCTCTCTCTCTCTCTCTCTCTCTCTCTCTCCTCTCTCTCTCTCTCTCTCTCACTCTCTCCTCTCTCTCTCTCTCTCTCTCTCTCTCTCTCTCTCTCTCTCTCTCTCTCTCTCTTTCTCTTCTCTCTCTCTCTCTCTCTCTCTCTGAAGAAAGAAAAATGCCTGACAGGAGAGAATTGTCCATTCTGTGATCTCAGGTGATGAGACTGGTCAGACTGATCAAGGCCTCTCCTATGCTGGAGGGATTCTGCTACAAGGTGAGGGAATGAGTGAAAGAGTCTACCCTAGTCTCCCTCTCTCTCTCTCTCTCTCTGGGCTCTGCACCCATCTTCTGCCTTAGGATGTGGGGGGGGGGGTTCAGAGGTCATGGACCTACCTCTCTCTGGTCACCAGCCGGGAGGACGGGATAGCCTGGTTAGGTCAGAACATTGTGCTCGCAATTTGACGACCCGAGTTCGATTCCCGTTCCAGGGGATTTTTTTACTTGGAGTTAACAGCATCAGTGCTGACTCCATTCTTCCAGAAAGTTTTTCGGATGAGACTATAAACCAAGGCCCCGTATGCAAATGCATGCAGAACATCTTGTGCACATGTTAAATCCTGTTCCGCTTTTTGCAAGAGTAGGTCATTGTGTGCTGGTGGGAACAGATGACAATATTTACACAACTGCATACACATGGGAACTGGATGAAAAAAAAGCACATGAGTGCTTATTCCAGTATCCTTGATATAAAAGAATTTATTTTTAAAAAAATAATAATAATCCTGTCCTCCTGTTCCTCCAGTCCCCCCTCCCCCTTCCTCCTGTGGCATCCATCATCTAGGTCCAGGGACTATAAGCCATCTATCTCAGTCAGCCAAGGGGTCCATCATGTCTCCTCTCAACAACTCTCTTGTGTCAGGGAACTGACGATGATGACGATGACGGTGGTGGTGGTGGTGTTGATGATGATGATGATGATGATGATGATGATGATGATGATGATGATGATGATGATGATGATGATAAAGACAATGGTGATGATGATGTCAACAACGGCGATGATGGTAATGTGGACGATGATAATGTTGATGATGGTGCTATGATGATAAAAACAATGGTGATAGTGATGTCAACAACGACAATGATGATGATGTCGACGATGATGATGATGACAATGACGATGATGATGACAACAATGATGATGATGACAACAACGATGATGACAGTGATATTGAATGAAACAAGATCATGGATCGGAATCCTGCCAAAACCGGACCTCTTTTTTTTTTTTTTCCCCCTTCAGCTAAACACAGTGAGATGGTCTGGGTGCTTGTTAATAGATGAGGGGATTAACAAAGGCATGCGTTTATTTAAACTCACACACAAGACTGGCAGCACAGAGAGCCTTGGCCATGAAGAAGTGTAAAGGAGGAAATTTTGTCCCCTTAGGGTAAGATGGATATACATGCAAATGGGAAAAAGTAGGGAAGCGGAATGGTGCCATGTAGTGAGAATAGTGCCCTCGCTGGGAGAGCAGGTGAGAAAATTCTGTCCCCTAGGATAAGATGGTGGTGGAAGAAGAAGGAAGAAGGTGGTGGTCTAGGTGGTAATGCGCCTTGCCTAGAAAGCAAAAAGTCCGGGTCGGAGTGTGCAGTGGTTCGTACCCCGTTTGGGCCCAAAACTTTCTCCCCATCCATTAGACCCTGAGTGGTGGTCTGGGCGCTAGTCGTTTTGATGAGACGATAAACCGAGGTCCTGAGTGGTACACATCACTATTTAGCACATGTAAAAGAAAAAGAACCCACGGCAACAAGGGGGTTGACTCTGGCAAAATTCTGTAGAAAAAAGCCACTCTGATAGGGAAACAAATACAATTGCAGACAGGAAAAAGAAAAAAAAATGGGTAGGCGCTGCACTTGTGGCGACACACTCTCCCCAGGGAGAGCAGCCCGAATTTCACGCAGAGAAATCTGCTGTGACATAAAGTGGTACAAAATATAAGATGGATATACATGCAAATGGGAAGAACTAGAGAAGAGGAATGGTGCTGGCCATGTAATGAGAATGCACTCTTGCTGGGAGAGGCTGGTGAGTTTGGGGGGGGGTGACTTGATGGTTGCAGATTTTGGGTATAATAGGGGTGTGGGGTGACTTGATGGTTGCAGATTTCTGGTGTAAAAGGGGTGTGGGGTGACTTGATGGTTGCAGATTTCTGGTGCAATAGGGGCTGTGGGGGTGACTTGATGGTTGCAGATTTTAGGTGTAATAGGGGCTGTGGGGGTGACTTGATGGTTGCAGATTTTAGGTGTAATAGGGGCTGTGGGGTGACTTGATGGTTGCAGATTTTTGGTGTAATAGGGGGGGGGGGGACTTGATGGTTGCAGATTTTGGTGTAATAGGGTGGGGGGGTGACTTGATGGTTGCAGATTTTGGTGAAAGGGTGTGGGGTGACTTGAGGTTGCAGATTTTTGGTGTAATAGGGTTGGGGGGGTGACTTGAGTTGCAGATTTTGGTGAATAGGTGGTGTGGGGTGACTTGAGGTTGCAGATTTGGTGAATAGGGGTTGTGTGGGGTGACTTGACGGTTGCAGATTTTTGGTGCAATAGGGGTATGGTGTGGGGTGACTTGACGGTTGCAGATTTTTGGTGCAATAGGGGTTATGGTGTGGGGTGACTTGACGGTTGCAGATTTTGGTGTAATAGGGGTATGGTGGGGGTGACTTGACGGTTGCAGATTTTTGGTGCAATAGGGTATGGTGTGGGGTGACTTGATGGTTTGCAGATTTTTGGTGCAATAGGATGGTGTGGGGGACTTGATGGTTCAGATTTCTGGTAAGTGGGGTGATGCTGTTGCACATTTTTGGTTGCATGGGTCATTGGGGTGACTGCGGTTGCAGATTTTGCTGTTAATCGAGGTGTGTGGGTCTTGATGAGTTTTGCATCCTTGGTGCCCAATAGGGGTTGTGTGGGTACTTGTGTTCTGATTTTTGCCCCCCAAGCTGGCAGCCTGATCCTGTTTACTTGTCTGCTGATCTTGCCTCCTCTCCTGCTTCTTTGCTTCATCGGGGATTCAGAGTTTGCCACCTTCCCCCAGGTTTGAGCCTCTTCCCCTTCCTTTCCCATCCTTCTTCCTTCCCTTCCTTCCTTTCCTTCCTTCCTCCTCCCTTCCTTCCTTCCTTCCTTCCTTCCTTCCTTCCTTCTTCTTCCTTCCTTTCTTCTTCACTTCCTTTCTTCCTTTTCTTCCTTCCTTCTTCCTTCCCTCTTTTTCCACCTTTCTTTCTTTCTTCCTTCCTTCCTTCCTTCCTTCCTTCCTTCCTTCCTTCCTCCTTCCTTCCTTCCTTCTTCTTCTTCTTCTTTCTTCATTCTTCTTCCTTTTCTGTTGTTTATCCTGCACCTCTTTATAGTTTGTTTTAGTTAGGGGTGGTGTTTTTGTTATTGGATTTTGTGTGTGTGTTGTGTGTGGGGGGGTGTGTGTGTGTGTGTGTTGTGTGTGTGGTCGTGTGTGTGTGTGTAGTGTGTGTGTGTGTGTGTTGTGTGTGTGTGTGTGGTGTGTTGTGTGTGTTCTGCTCTGAGTGTAGGGAGGGTGGTTGGCTGAATGTGTGGATGTTGTTGGTTTAATGTTCACAGCAAGGCAGTAAAGACACACGCAGGCACACATTCTCACACACACACACACACACACACACACACACACACACACACACACACACACACACACACACAGACACTGTTCTCTGTTTATTTGTAGGCAATTTGTAGGGGGGGGGGGGGGGGGGTTGCTGTTATAGTTACTATATTTAACTGCCACTTTTATTCTGAGTTAATTTTCTGGTGCTGTTACATTGGCTTCATTGTTCTTAAGATTTACTGTAGATTGTGATGATGACGACAGTATTGTCTGTTTATATGTTTATATATTATGTTTGTATTGTTTGTTGACTATTGTCTGTTGCTGTTATGTTGACAGTATTGTCTGTTTTTTTTTTTTTTATTATTATTATTATCATCATTATTATTATTATATATAACTTTATTTCACAGCAGATTTCTCTGCTGAAATCAGGCTGCTCTCCCTGGGGAGAGCGCGTCACCACAAGTGCAGCGCCTACCCATTTTTTTTCTTTTTCATTTTCCTGTTTGTTTGTTTCCATTATCAGAGTGGCTTTTTTCTACAGAATTTTGCCAGGGAAACCCTCTTGTTGCTGTGGGTTCTTTAACATGCACTGAATAATGATGTGTAGTACACGGGACCTCGGTTTACTGTCTCATCCGGAAGACTTGTGCCCAGACCACCACTCATGGTCTAACAAATGGGGTAAAAAGTTTTGGGCTCAAACGGGGTTCAAACCACCACACACTCCGACCCAGACTTTTTCCTTTCTAGACAGGCACGTTTACCACTAGACTATCAACCCTCCAGGTGTTATGTTGGACTGTGTTTACTATTGGCGGATAATTTTATAAAAAAACCTTTACTTAGTATATCAGTCAGTAGATCATATATGTATGAGTCCTTTTACCTTAAGTAGAAAGATCATATTGCTTGGATATCAGTTACAGTAGCAGAGATCTATAACATATGAGTCATTTTTACCTTGAAGAAAGAACTGTAATTCTGGGTTTTTTTTCATTTATGAAAATCTGTTTCACGATTTTGACCTAACTAGATCTTCTGTGACTTGAGATGCCTGCCTAAGCATGCAGGTAAAGTTTGTATGAAGACTTGTTTGAAAAAAAAAGTGTTTGGTTTTGTGATAAGTGACTAGAGACAGGTATGGGCTTTTTACTCTTCATGATCCTGAAGTCGTTAATCACAGATCAGTGAAAATCTTCTTTTTTTTTTTCTTTTTTTTTCTTTTATATCGAGAATAATGGGATAAGCACTCATGTGGTTTTTTTTTCCTCCAGTCCCCATGTGTATGCAGTTGTGTAAATATTGTCATCTGTTCCCACAGGCACACAATGGCCTACTCTTACGAAAAGCAGAACAGGATTTAACGTGTGCGCAAAATGTTCTGCGTGCGTTCCCACACCCTTGGTTTATAGTCTCATCTGAAGGACTTTAGGGGAGAGTGGAGTCGGCACTGATGTTAACTTCAGGAGAAAAATCTCCTCAACCGGGAATCGAACCCCGGTCGTCAAATTGCGAGCGCAATGTTCTGACCACTAGGCTATCCTGTCCCCTTTGGCAGAACTAGGTACATGTGAGGTGGGAAGGTTTTGTTTTTTTATGATCTTCCAGGTCAGTTTTATTAGCATCCCTACCAGCGTCTTAGTCCCCTTTGTGTGTACAGACATATGTACAAGTACAGATTTATCAAGTATGCCTGTGAAAGGTCCTGCTGTTAGTGTCTGCACTTTTGTCTGCACTTGTGTAAATGTCAACAGTCCCAACATGCATCTTAAGGGCTTACCAGGGTTTGGGATTATGTGAATAAATTATGTAGTGTTTTGGATTTGGGGTTGTAGTTTTTTTTTCATTGATGATGTGATGTAGTGTGTGTAGAAGGTTTCTTTACTTGGTGACTTTCCAGCAGAAAACTGAAACTCCAGGTAAAAAATAAATTTGAAAAGCAAGATTTTTAAAAAAAAAAAAAGGGGTATACTTTGTCTTTCTGCGAATTGAATTTTTTTTTTTACTCGTATTCTGTTGTATCTAATGTGTTATTCATTTTGTTTAATGATATTTGATAATGTTTGCTTACATTGTCCCTTTATACTTAAGAATTCTTCTCTCTCCTGCTATATTTCATGAATTCTTCTCTCTGTCCTGCTTTATCTAATCTTCATTTTGCTCTCCAATGTTCGATTCATTTTTCTTTATATCCTACATTTCATGAATTCTCCACTTTTATTTTATTATTTCTCTTGAGTTCTTCACTTTGTCATGTTCTATCTACAATGAAATCTCTTCTCACTGTCTTGTTATATTTAATGAATTTATTTCTTTGTCCTTTCATATTTAATGAAATGTTCACTTTGTTTTGATATATGTCATGAATTCTTCCTTGTATTGTGCTGTATTAAAGTCTAGATGGTCCAAATCACTGTCCATCTATGTTTACCGCACACGGCTTCTCATTTCAGTCTCTTTAGTTCCCCAGTCAAAGTTCATGACCCGCAGCTGGCAGGGCGTTGATATAAATAAACGGGGAAAAAGGAAAGGCTGCACTAGGGGCTTGTGCTATAGCCGCGTTCAGCTGTAGATTACCATGGTTTCTTTCACACATCGTTTTGTACAGTGAATCGTCCAAAAAAAGAAAAACAAAGCATTCTTTATAATCAGCTTGAAATAAGCTTTCTTTTGACACCAAACTCCATATACTTTCTTTCACACTGGTTGACGTGAGAGCAGTCAAAACATAGATGAAGATGAACAGGAGAGCGACAGGCAGACACACAATCACAAAAATCAGTCATTTTTAACTCTCTCTCTAAAAAAACACATATTTATAATATACAAACAAAAAATGTAGAGAAGAAATTGAACATGTCTGCATGCAGACTAACTAGGTTTTTTTTTTGATGGTTTTGTTTCTGTGGGCACAGCGAAGCCATAGATGAACACACCGTAGTAGGCTACCACCTGCAGCGGGGCGTGAAGCAGCGCGATACAGAGCGTGGGGTGAGAGTCTGGCAGTCATTAGTGTCGGCTAGGTATCTCACTTCACTCTAAACACTACTGCATAGTCATGGCGATTCAGCACGTACACAGTCCACTGTTTCATCAGAATTTAGTGGTTTCCTGCTACAGCTGAAGGTTTACTTACTAAATCCAGTACAGCTTATAACCCCGAGCACACAGTAGAAAACAAATGTCTTCTCAGTGTCATCAGGCAGAAATAGCTCACAAATGACTGGGTTTTTTTCAAAATATATTTCATTGATGTTTCTGATACTATACAAAAAAATCTTCTGATCATGTTGAAAAAATGTTGTGATCAAAAGCGTGACTATTTCCGTGTAGTGAAAAAAGAACAAACCACACAGAAACCTACACTTTGACATCAAAGTAAAAACGAGAAAGAGAGAAACACACACACACACACACACACACACACACACACACACACACACACACACACACACACACACAAATACACATACATACATACACAGAGGAACAGTCTCTCCCTCTCTCTCTCTCTCTCTCTCTCTCTCTCACCTCTCTCTCTCTCTCTCTCTCTCTCTCTCTCTCTCTCTCTCTCTCTCTCTCCTCCCTCTATTGCTGCAGAAACACACACACACACACACACACACACACACACACACACACACACACCACACACACACACACACACAGAGGAACTCTCTCTCTCTCTCTCTCTCTCTCTCTCTCTCTCTCTCTCTCTCTCTGTGTATTGCCGCAGAAATATACATGCGCGTGGCGCGCGTGACACACACACACACACTCACTCACTCACTCACTCACACACACATGCCCGCGCACAAACATGCGCGCACATACATGCACACACACACTGATATGCGTATGCACGCAAGGCACGCAAGCACTCACGCATGCATGCGCGCATGCACACACACCAACACACACACACACACACACACACACACACACACACACACACACACACACACACACACACACTCACACTAACACTCACACACACACAGCAACAAGCTGACACTCGGGCTTTGTTTCTTGAGAGACCCAATGGTTTTAAAATATTTTTTTAAAATAGTTAACAAAAAATGTCTCCAACAAAGTTACCACAGACAGGTAAAGCAAGTATTGAAGTTTTGTTCACTGAAGTATGATCATTGTAAAAAATCATGGGAATCCGGCAGCTTATGGTAAAAAATGCCTTTATACAGAAATTTGCTCAGTGGCTAATAGACAGCAAAGAAGGAAAGTATAGCAGCATCGCTAGATGCTGGACTCTGACCCCTGACCGCGCGGTGCCCTAGATAGCAGTGGGATGGAATTTCGGGTTACGGAGTGCAGTGCCAGCCGCCAACTAAAGAGTCAGATTTTGCCTGTTTTGAGCAGCCGTGCGCATCATCTGTTTCCAAATTGTGTGTTCACATTCGAGCAGCCCCCACATGGTCCATTTCACTGACTCTCCCAGTTATGTTTACCCTTTGTCTGTGTTGAGTCCATTCCTGTTTCAGTTTGGTCCCCATCACTGACTGTCCTTGTTATTTTGACCAGACTGTGCAGTGTCTGTTCCCATTCTGGTATTGTCTGAATCACTGACATTTTGTCCAGACTGTACAGTGTCCGTTCCCACTTTGGTAATGTCCGAATCACTGACCATCCTTGTTATTTTGACCAGTGTCCATTCCCATTCCGATATCGTCCGAATCACTGACCATCTTTGTTATTTTGACCAGTGTCCATTCCCATTCCGATATCGTCCGAATCACTGACCGTCCTTGTTATTTTGACCAGTGTCCATTCCCATTCCGATATCGTCTGAATCACTGACCATCCTTGTTATTTTGTCCAGACTGTGCAGTGTCCATTCCCATTCTGGTATTGTCCGAATCACTGACCATCCTTGTTATTTTGTCCAGACTGTGCAGTGTCCGTTCCCATTCTGGTAATGTCCGAATCACTGACCATCCTTGTTATTTTGTCCAGACTGTGCAGTGTCCGTTCCCATTCTGGTAATGTCCGAATCACTGACCATCCTTGTTATTTTGTCCAGACTGTGCAGTGTCCGTTCCCATTCTGGTAATGTCCGAATCGCTGACCATCCTTGTTATTTTGTCCAGACTGTGCAGTGTCCGTTCCCATTCTGGTAATGTCCGAATCACTGACCATCCTTGTTATTTTGTCCAGACTGTGCAGTGTCCGTTCCCATTCTGGTAATGTCCGAATCACTGACCATCCCTGTTATTTTGACCAGTGTCCATTCCCATTCTGGTAATGTCCGAATCACTGACCATCCTTGTTATTTTGTCCAGACTGTGCAGTGTCCATTCCCATTCTGGTATTGTCCGAATCACTGACCATCCTTGTTATTTTGTCTAGACTGTGCGAATCACTGACCGATCACTGATCACATTCCCATTCTAGTATTGTCCGAATCACTGATATTTTGTCCAGACTGTGCAGTGTCCATTCCCATTCCGATATTGTCAAAATCACTGACCCGCTGTCCCTGTGTCTGGCCCCAGGCCTTCCAGTCCATGTTTCAGGTGTTGACGCAGGAAGGCTGGGTGGAAGTACATACCGATTTAATGAAAAAAGTGCCCATCGTTCCCCGAATTTTTGTGGCCATATATTTTTATCTCTTCCATTTTGTAGTGAATGGGGTGAGTGCTAGCCAGCCGGGGTTGTTCTGCTTTGTGCTGTGTGAGGTCCTCTGATGCCTGTGATGACTCACTGTCTGGTCCCCAGCTCCCTGTCGAGACTTTCTTTTGTGTATTTCATATATATATTCTCTGGATTGCTGCTGACTTGTCTTAACTCATGACGCTTTCACACACTTAACCGAGTTCTCTTTTTTCTCTGCTGCCTTCAATGAGCAATTTTTTTTTAGTTTCGGTAACAGACCAGGATAGATAGAGAGCATGGGGAATTGGGATAGTTAGGTTGTTGATTTGATTGTCTCTTTATTTTTGTTGATGAACTCAAACATTGAAAATTTATTCAGTCACATCATTCTCTGAGAAGAATGCCAATAGTTTGTGATGAAAAAAATTGTTCTGGTGTACTTTATAATTTTTTTTTTTTGTTAGCGCAAGAACCTTTTGCGATCATCATGATAGATTGCCTTTATTGAAATTTACTGCAGAAGCCTCGTTGCACCATAAAAACTGATCAGATTGACCAACATGTATATCTTTTTGGGGGGGGCAAGAGTCAGGGGATGATGGATAGGAGTGATGCCAGGACTGCTGAACTATTAACCCTCTTAGTCCTGATCCGGGATTTGCCGGGATTGAATAATTACCCCCCCCCCCCCCCCCCCCCCCCTTAGTCCGATCTGGGATTTGCCAGGATTTACACACAGTGCATATCCATCACGCTGTGACCATCACTAATTGCTACCACATGTTAAACCTCTATCAGGCTTGAAGGAGAAACCCTGTAGAGTGTCTTGAAGTAATTATAGCTGCTGGTATGTACTTAGAAGAGGAAAAAGCCAGCTAGCATGTGTGCCTGACCTGATTTCGTGATGGAATGCGAAATCTAGGGGCAGTTTGTGTTCAGAGAGTCCAAATGCAAGAGGGTTAAATATTTTCCATGACTGGCTCAGAACTTTTTTTTTATTGACGAGTAAAAGCTAGTGAAAGTGGACTGGTATACATTCTTGTCCATCAATCAGTCTGTTGATCTTTTTTTGTCGTTAGTTGCGTGGGTAAAGGTGTTCATAGTACAGTCGCTTTACTCACCTTTAGTACACAATTATTTGCCATAATTGTGCTCAATGGTTCTTTGTCCGTTGACAACAAGAGATTTGTTAATTTTGAACCAAATTTTGGGGGGGGGAATTCTATCCAGTTATAACATTTTACAGATAGTCAAAGGAGCCAGAAGGGTTAAAGAGGGTCATTGTAGAGAGAAAAAAAAAAAAGTATCGCTCATTGTCGGTGGGTTTTGCCTCTGTGTGTGTGTGTATCAAACCTCCTCTGTCTCCTATCACTAAAGCATTTTGAGTGCATAACTGTAGCCCTTGTACCATAGTATAGTGCTGATGGCAAAGTGAATGCAGTTTTCTTCTGTCTCTGGTGCTAACTTGGAGTATTTTCTCTCTTCATTCATCTCTTCAACATCAGCCCCATCTGTTGTCTTTCCGGTGTGTCTCCTTCATCCAGACTCGTTTGTTTCTCACTGATCTGAGTGCTTGCCTTCCTATCTGTTTGTGAAACTCTCTTCCTATCTGTTGGTGAAACTCTCTTCCTATCTGTTGGTAAAACTCTCTTCCTATCTGTTGGTAAAACTCTCTTCCTATCTGTTGGTGAAACTCTCTTCCTATCTGTTGGTGAAACCTCTTCCTATTTGTGAAACTTCTTCCTATCTGGTGGTGAAACTGTCTTCCTATCTGTGGTGAAACTCTTCCTATCTTTGTGAAACTCTCTTCTTTGTGAAACTTCTTTCTATCTACTGGTGAAACAGATCTGTTGGTGAAACTCTCTTCCTATCTACTGGTGAAACTCTTCTATCTTCTGGTGAAACTCTCTTCCTTCTGATGAAACTCTTCCTATCTACTGGTGAAACTCTTTCTTCTGGTGAAACTGTCTTCCTATCTACTGGTGTCAGTATTTCCAGTCTGTGTGGTTGAAACTATGTTCCTATCTACTGGTGAAACTCTTTCTTCTGGTGAAGAACTCTCTTCCTATCTACTGGTGTCAGTTATCTTCCAGCTCTGTGTGGTGAAACTATGTTCCTATCTACTGGTGAAACTCTTTCTTCTGGTGAAAGAAACTCTCTTCCTATCTACTGATGTCAGTTATGTTCCCAGCTCTGTGTAAACTTCTGCTCACCCTGCTGCTAGAGTGTTATTGCCTGGCCATATATATATATATATGTAACAGCATGGTATCGTGTGGACTTGGATCAGAATTTATTGTCAGCACCATTTCGATTAAGACGATAAAAGTTGTTCGTGCTTGTCTTCTGGGCACAGTTTTTATTTCAATAGCCTAGTGCCCTTTGGACAAATATGTACACCACTTTTCCCCCTAGGTGTGAACTCACACATAGCACCTTGTACATTGCAATTGGATTGCCCGTACGCTTTCTCTCATCAGACATTCCACTTTTAAGTCTATCACGAGAGGCACAGGCACGTGCAGTGTTGGTCAGATGATATTTGGACAAAAAACTGTCCAATGTGCATTCATGGAGGTAACGGTATTGGACAGCAAGATCCTGGTCTTCTCATTCAGTTGATAGTTGTTACATGTGGCTGTGGGTTGGTGTTGGCCAGGAGCTGAGAAGTTTGTACAGTCTGTGGCCTTGATGGGTTTGACCCATCAACCTCCCAAAAAAGAGTCTACCACAACAACCACTGTTCCAAAGCCAACAGTCCTACAGGATTCAGGTTTCAGTGTAGGTTATTCCATGTGATTTTGACATAAAAACAACAAACGGCAACAAAATTTTTAAAAAACCATGTTGTACTAACTGAGTATAAATGGCTCAGAAATCAGTTGAGCAATGTGAACCATTCTCTTTCTCTCTCTCTCTCTCCCCACTTATTCAGGGTAGTTTGATTCAAGGTATTTGAGATCTTGTTTACCTCACCACACCTTTTGTGCAATAACAGCTTGCTCAGTACTATAAATAAAAGGATTTGACGCGTGTATACCTTGCATGTTTTGGGTTTTTTTTTTTAGAGCGCATGAGGATACAGTGTCAAAGGTAGTGACACTTATGTAGCAGATCACTTTCAGTTCACTTCCCTCTCTTACCGTCTGCTCTGCACCCAAAATCTTACTTCGCTAGTTAGTGCTAACTTGTTTGATAGCTGACTTATATTGATCAGTACTTGCCATGCAGCAGAACTTTCCCCTTCATTGTACTACTGTGTGTCTGTCTTCTTAATTCATCTGCTTTTTCAGGTCTCTGTGTCTGCTGAGGTGGCTGTGGTTTGCTGACAGTGGTCCATCCCCTTGTGTCTTGATTGAAAATGTGTTCTTCAACTTCAGAAAAGGATAGATATTCTGAAGTTTTATTCTCTTAAAAGCAACAATGAAATTGTAGATGTAAAATTCATAAATTGTGAAGCTGAAAAAGCTGTAGAAGGGAAGGAAAGAAGAAAGAAGAAGAAGAGTGTAGAAAGAACACACTTTCATGTCGTTGTTGAAGTTGTTGACGATTGATGCCGACAGTCACTCATTACCTTTTCTCTCTCTCTCTCTTTTCCTCTTTTCTCTCCCTCTCCTGCTTTGCACTTGGGACTCTTCCAGGCTTTCATGTCCATGTTTCAAATCCTAACCCAGAAGGGGTGGATCGAAGTAATGCACGTTACAATGTATGAAACGGGAGACAAGGTGGCTCCGTGCGTGGCCATCTATTTTATTTGCTACCACCTTTTTGTCACCTTGGTGAGTGGAGCTCCTCCGCCCTGGCATGTTGTGGGCAGGGCTGGAGAGCGAGGGGCGTGGTTTGAAGCCTCTTGTGGCCGGGGAGAAGGTGCAGAGGAGAGGGGGCCATCTGCTTTGTTTGTGGACACAGGCTGCAGGAGACCCCGCTCTCCCCATGTCTGGGTTCGGACCTTGAGACTGCATGTCTTCAGGGGTCGGTCTCTCTTGAGCAACTCCTGCACACTTTGTTCGCCAATTTTGGGCAACGATACAGCCGTATTTATCCTAACACGGGTATACTTGTTTTTTGGCTTCGGAAATGAGAGTGTGTGAGTGTGCAGGAGTTGCTTGTCGTTGCATGTTAACCGTACGGTCCACAGACAGAGCATATTGGCCACTGTCTCTCTCTGCACGTCTCGGGGCGACTTTGTATTGGACAACAGTATTTCCGTGGTCATTCATATTGGTGTTGTGAGGATGGCTTTGTTTCTTTCTAGACCGTTTGATTTTTCCTTTTCTTTGTAGGTGGTTTTTCTTTTGCTACGTGTTAGCTGCCAGGCTATACTCTGGTTGTATATTCTGGAGAGGTGTATGACATGTCATACCAGCAGGATCAACAGCCCT
This sequence comes from Stramonita haemastoma, assembly GCA_030674155.1. Taxonomy (NCBI): domain Eukaryota; kingdom Metazoa; phylum Mollusca; class Gastropoda; order Neogastropoda; family Muricidae; genus Stramonita; species Stramonita haemastoma. The sequence continues at coordinate 39,717,333 of CM060335.1, read as the reverse complement.
TACACGGTCTTCATCTGAATGAGATGTGCTTGCTTCTCCATGTTTTTCTCTTACCATGATGCCTGTTTTTGGTGAACTGGTCGTAATTCAGGTAGGGTGAGATTGCTCAAATATTTCTGCACCATACCATTTCCTGACTCACAGTAGAAAGTGTTAAGGCAGGTTCTTTTTTTTTTTTTTAGAAGCTGCATACATTTTTACTCATTGCCTTTCTTATGTCTGAGAATGTTATTCATTAGAGAAGTTTTTAGTGCTTATTACACAGAATCTACAGTAATTGAGTACAGGGGAGTCTGAAAAGGACAAGAACATAGCATGCACCTTGTAGAGATATGCATTCCTTGTACATATCTACCAAAAGATGCCTTGTTGAAGTCGCATACTATCAGCCCCAAACTCATATTGAAAAGAGAGTCCTGTGGATTGCTTGCATCATTGTTTACATGTATACCAAACTGGAATCTTCCAGGTTTCCATTCTGTGGTGAGTAGAACAAGGGATGTTATCAGTGTAGTGTGGCTGAGTGAACTTTTTACCTGACACTCTTAATTTTTTTTAAGCCAACTCTGCTCAAAATTAGACATCTGTTGTATTCCCATCATTTTTTAAATACAGATGGTGACGTCATTTCATATCTACAGTTAGGAACAACATCCATCTATCTGAATGTTCATTTTAATTATAATGATTCTGGTTTAAATAGATTTTATTCAGAATTTGGAACAAACATGAAAACAACAGCATTTGGAACAACGAGCTTGTAGCTTATAGCGTGCTCAATTTAACAATGAAATTTACATGAAAACGACGGCCGTTGAGCTGCAATGTGATTCTCTTTAAGATCCTTTACATGTCAGCATTGGGTGGGTTGTGGAACCACGAAAATGCCTAACCAGCATGGAGCAGACGCTTTACCAGTGCATCATTAAATGTTGTTGATGAAGCATCTGCTCAGTTGACTTCTCAGCAGACATCGCCCAGCAAATATGGAAAGTAAATCCTCCATGTGAAAACAGTCGCATTTTTAGTCATGTAATGTTTGTCAACATTTTTTTTATTCTTGTGGATGTAAGGAACTTTGCTGTAAGTTGGCTATACATTTTGAAGCATGTTACTGACCCTTTTCTTTAAGAGTTCCTCCACATAATTTTACATTGCTAAAATGCACGCACTTCAAATGGTCGTTTATTCCAACCCAAAGCAAGGAGAAGGGAAATGTACACAGATATATTTGAGCATCTCAAGCAGCAATGTACTGTTTAGACAGTCAGCAAAGTCAATGACAGTCTTCAAGCTGTAGATCTGTGTCTGTGTTCTTCTCAGAACGTCTTTGTCTATGTTTTGTTTCACTTACCATTGGAATGCTCTTCTAGTTATGTCTACCTGTTATTCCTTTTTTTTTATATATATATAATCAACAGGTGTGTTTTTGTGTCATATTTTATAGTTCTGGGGCTTCTTCAATTATGTTTTTTTGTGTTTTTTGGTTCCACAATAAACATGGTTTTTTTACATTACATGGTTAATAACTTGATAAAAGTTTTGTTTTTTTTCAAGCTTCTGTGTGTGTTGTACTGTCATAGTAAGACTTGGCTGACTAAACACTGTGCAATTTTAAATTGCAGACAGACAAATATCTTTGATGGCTTCTGGCTTTGGTTTCAAATTGGGCATAGTTGGCTACTCTTTTTCTTCCCTTATATCGCGCTTTTTCCGTAGTCAGGCTGCAGTGTGTTAGACTTGTTCTGTGGATAAGTTATTGTACGTGTCACTGTGTGCATGGGCTAGACAGCATGTGTTCGCTGGTTGGTGTTTAGAAAGATCGTATCAAAATCATGTACATAACAACAGAGGATAGTCACTTTTCAAATGTTCTTCCTGTCGGAGATAGATGTATTGGTCTTATGAAAGACTGTAATGGAAAACAGTTCAACTGTTATGAACTGTTGTTTCCGAGTCTTCGGGGGTGTTTAGCATTGTGGCTTGTTTTGTTCTAAGATGAAAGTCTGTTTTGACTCTGAATGTAAGGGCACAGAAGCCATGATCAGAAGAGACTAGCTGGTATTCATTACACAATTACAAGCACCAACAGAGATTTAATGCCATTCACATTTTGCATTCGTACATTTATCAGGGTTATTCTGGCCAATTGTATGTGGAAAGAGGGTGGGTTTGAAGTTGTTTATGCACTCGAGGAATGGTGTTACATCCGTACTCACCTGTACTAAGTTCACATACTGAGATTTGTTTCTGTTCTTCTTGTCTTGGCTGTCTATGAAGGTTTGGAAATAATAACCTTTAAAAACAAAAAAAGCAAACAAACAAGAAAGCAGCAACAACAAAATCAGACAAACAACAACAAAAGCCCCTTCATGTTTAAACAGACCATTCTCTATCACATCTGTCATTGCAAAGACTGTCAAGAACGGTTTTCTCAGAGACTGCATCCATTGAATGTTTGTTTGTTTGTTTTTGTGTGTGGTTTCAAAATAGAGCCCAGGGTCTGGCTAGGTGTGACTGTTGCTGGTTTAGAGAGGGTCGGTCATAAGTCTGTCCTGTTCTGCATGCTGTTGGCAAAGCTGTGTTTGTTTTGAAGATATTTGTCTGCATTTAGGGGACAGCTTTTTGCCTTTACCTAGACCTTCTGAAATACACGAGAAAAATATGGAGAAGCTTACATCACACAGGGAGCTGTGAGGGCTGTTGAATGCATCACCGATGTCTTTTTTTTTTGGTTAAATTTTTGTTGCTTAATGATTGTTTGAAAAGTTTGTGAAATGTATAGATTGTTGGGTTTGGATCATTATCAAAGTATTCTTTTTTTATGCCAAACTTTTATTTTGAATTCTGAAGCCTAGAAATCATGTGTCTGTACACAGAGAGAGGAGGAAGATACTGTTCCAAAAACAATTTCTGATTTAAGTACTTGGAAATTTTAGTTATTGGCTATCTCTCAGGCACCAAAATGAATATTGAAAAAGAAGAAAGAAAGAAAAGGTGAAAAGTCCAAGATCAAAAAAAAAAAATTACTATAAAAAAACAAAAACCCAGTTTCACTGTGTAAAACACCATGGTGTGTTGCGGATATTGAAATCATTACTGAGATCTGTGCCTCGATTGACTTAACCAATATCTGCTTTGTATTGTTTTTGTGAAATGCCCAGAAACTGCATTTGTGCATTTTGTGTTTCATAGTGACTGAAGAAAATTTCTCAACTATCAAAACGATTTACATAATATATAAACAAAGCGCATATATGCACAATATTTTGTGAACTTTGTATTTATTAACTATTTTTGTAAAGAAAATAGGCAAGAAAAGCAGGTTTTTGATACTTTTAAGTTTTAACTCTCATGTACTTGGGTCAGTTATCTTTAGACTTAAGAAATATTTGAGTTGATGCTTTGTTACTTGCTTAAGGCGATTGATTTGATTGAGAGATGTTTGGCTGGAAATATTTTAGATAGTGTTAATGTTCTTTGGCTGTTACCATTTTTTTTTTTATAATTACTGCCTTTTTTAAAGCTTGTATTTTTTTGCTATTATTTATAATATGGATGGCTTGTGATTTTCATTTTTGTAAACGTTTTTTATGCAGAATGATTTTTTGTGTTGTTGCAGTATTTATGCTTTGATTTAAGAATTGAACACTACATTGATATAGGGAAGATTGCAAGATTGTGATTGTGAACTCCACTCTAGCAAGATATAAAATGAAAATCAAGAGGATGGTTTCGTCCTTTTTGTCTGTTGGAAAAGGGCCTCTGTGATCAATTTGTTTAAAAGTCAAGTATTAAATCTGTTTTGTCCCTGTCTGAGCCCTTTAATGGGCAAATCCATCAGAGAGTTTCATCTTTTTGATTGCATTAAGTCATGCTTATGCCAGATGTTTACTGCAAATGTATTAGATTATTCATCTCACAGTCATAGTATTGTCAGACGTATTTCAACATTGGAATGTTGTTTTCTTATTAAGGTACTAAAGTTACGCGACTGTAGATACATGATTGTTAGGCTTGTTAGCTGTGAGTCTGATGATTAGCTGTGAGTCTGATGAATGAGTCAGCCTGCCTAGGTAATGTTGATCAAATGCCCATGAATGGGTGGCATAAAATCTGCCATGTGTCAGTGTGTGTTGGGTAGATTGTCAGTGTGGGTGGCATAAAGTCTCAGTGTGTCAGTGTGTGTTGGGTAGAATGTCATGTGGGGAGCAGTGGTGTGGGTAGATTGTCAGTGTGTGTTGGGTAGATTGTCACAATGTCAGTTTGGGTGACATAAAGTCTCAGTGTGTGTTGGGTAGATTGTCAGTGTGTTGGGTAGATTGTCAGTGTGTGTTGGGTAGATTGTCAGTGTGTGTTGGGTAGATTGTCAGTGTGTGTTGGGTAGATTGTCAGTGTGTGTTGGGTAGATTGTCAGTGTGTGTTGGGTAGATTGTCAGTGTGGGTGGCATAAAGTCTCCGGGGCGTCAGTATGTGTCGGGTAGATTGTCAGTGTGTGTTGGGTAGATTGTCAGTGTGTGTTGGGTAGATTGCCACATAAAGTTTCCAGGGTGTCAGTGTGTGTTGGGTAGATTGTCAGTGTGTGTCGGGTAGATTGTCATTGTTTGTCATGTAAATTGTCAGTGTGGGTGGCATAAAGTCTCCAGGTGTGTCAGTGTGTGTCGGGATTAGATGTTTGTCCATAGATTGTGTGTCAGTGTCATGTCAGTGTCATGTTGTGGGTAGATGTAGGTGTGTTGGAATGTCATGTTGGTGCATATGTCATGTTGTGATTCAGTGTGTGTCGGTAGATTGTCAGTGTGGGTGGCATAAAGTCCCCAGTTTGTAATGTGTTGGTAGTGTGTAGTGTGTGGGTAGATTGTCAAGTCGTGTGTGTTGGGTAGATTGTCAGTGTGAGGGTAGATTGTCAGTGTGTGGGTATTTCAGTGTGTGCATAGTCCCAGGTTGTTGTTGTCAGTGTGTGTGGGTAGATTGTCAGTGTTGGGTAGATTATAGTTAGTGTGTCATGTGTGTGTTGGGTAGATTGTTGTTTGAATTGTCAGTGTGTGTGGATAGAGTCCAGAGTGGTGGTGTCAGGTGTGTGTGTGTGGGTGTAGTTTCGTGTGTTTTGGAGTGTGGTTGGTAGATTGTCAGTAGTGTGTGGGTATGTCAGTGTGGTGGTAGATTGTCAGTTGTGCTAGTTGTCAGTGTGTGTTGAGTGTGTTAGTGTGTCAGTGTGTTGTAAGTCAGTGTGTGTGGTGTTTTGTGTGTAGATTGTCATGTTGTTCGGTGTCGTGTTGTGTGGTGTGTCAGTGTTGGTGTGTAGTGTTGTCAGTGTGTGTGTAAGTGTGGTCAGTGTGTGTGTGGTAGATTGTCAGTGTGTGTGTGTGTGTGGATGTGTGTGTGTGCTGTGTGTGTTGTGTAGTGTGTGTAGTGTGTGTGTGGTGTTGTTGTGTGTGTGTGTGGTTGTGGTGTGTGTGTGTGTGTGTGTGTGTGTGGGTGAATGTGTTGTGGGTATAGTGTTGTTGTGTGTGTGTGGTGTTGTGTGTGTATGGGTGTGTGTGTGTTGTGGTGTGTGTGTGTGGTTTGTGTTGGTGTGTGGTGGGTAGTGGTGTGTTGGTGGGTAGGTTGTGTGTTTTTGAGTTTGTGTGTGTGTGATTGTGTGGTGTGGTGTGGGTGTGTGGGTGGGTAAGTGTTTGTGTGTGGTGTGTGTGGGTGTGGTGGTGTGTGTGTGTGGTGTGTGTGTGTGGTGTGTGTGTGGTGTGTGTGTTTTAAATTATTTATTTTTATTTTGTTCTTTTATATCGATGATAATGTGTGTGTGTGTGTGTGTGTGTGTGTGTGTGTGTGTGTGTGTGTGTGTGTGTGTGTGTGTGTGTTTAATTTTCATTTATTTTTATTTTATTCTTTTATATCAAGGATATAGTGTGTGCGTGTGTGTGTGTGTGTGTTTGTGAAGAGAGAGATTTGATTTGATTTGATTGATTTGATTTATTCTTTTATATCGAGGATAATGGAATAAGCACTCATGTGCTTTTTTACATCCAGTCCCGTGTGTATGCATTTTTGTTAATGTCATCTGTTCCCACTGGCACACGATGGCCTACTCTTATGAAAAGCAGAACAGGATTTAACTTGTGTGCAAGATTTGTTTTTACAAGAAATAGCGCTATACAAATTCCATGTATTATTATTATTAAGATTTCTGCATGCATTCGCACACGGGGCCTAGGTTTATAGTCTCATCATCTCATCTGTGTGTGTGGTGTGTGTGTGTGTGTGTGGTGTGTGTGTGGGGTGTGTGTGTGTGTGTGTGGTGTGTGTGTGTGGTGTGTGTGTGTGTGTGTCTGGTGCGTGTGTCTGTGGTGGTGTGTGTGTGTGTGTGTGTGCGTGCGTGTGTGTGTGGCATGTGTGGTGTGTGTGTGGTGTGGTGTGGTGTGTGTGTGTGTGATGTGTGTGTCTGTCTATTTGTCTGTCTGTCTGTCTGTCTGTCTGTCTGTCTGTCTCCATCACCACTGCTGTTATTGTTTCAGCTGAAGTTGAGGGAACAGAGTGCTGAGACCCAGGAGCAGCTTCCTCTCAGACTGCGCATTTTCTCCAAGTTTCCGTATGTATTATGTGTCATATTACTCCGTTATTATTGTTGTGTTGGGGCTGTGGTGTGTGGTATGATTTAATACTGTTATATATGTAGTGTGTGTCATTTACTCCGTTATTATTGTGTTGGGGTTGCGGTGTATGGTATGACTTAATACTGTAATGTATGTATTGTGTGTCATATACTTCGTTATTATTGTGTTGGGGCTGTGGTGTGTGGTATGACTTAATACTGTAATGTATGTATTGTGTGTCATTTACCCTGTTATTATACAATACTGAATACTGTAATGTATGTAGTGTGTGTCATTTTTTTTCCCTTATTATATTTTTGGGGCTGTTATGTATGGTATGACTTAATCCTGTAATGTATGTATTTGTGTGTCCCTTACTCCCTTATTACAATGTGGTGTTTGATACAGCTTAATCCTGTAATGTATGTATTTGTGTGTCCCTTACTCCCTTATTACAATGTGGTGTTTGATACAGCTTAATCCTGTAATGTATGTATTTGTGTGTCCCTTACTCCCTTATTACAATGTGGTGTTTGATACAGCTTAATCCTGTAATGTATGTATTTGTGTGTCCCTTACTCCCTTATTACAATGTGGTGTTTGATACAGCTTAATCCTGTAAAGTATGTATTTGTGTGTCCCTTACTCCCTTATCACAATGTGGATGTTTTGATACAGCTTAATCCTGTAATGTATGTAGTGTGTATCCCTTACTCCCTTATCATAATGTGGTGTTTGATACAGCTTAATCCTGTAAAGTATGTAGTGTGTATCCCTTACTCCCTTATCATAATGTGGTGTTTGATACAGCTTAATCCTGTAATGTATGTAGTGTGTATCCCTTACTCCCTTATCATAATGTGGTGTTTGATGCAGCTTAATCCTGTAATGTATGTAGTGTGTATCCCTTACTCCCTTATCATAATGTGGTGTTTGATACAGCTTAATCCTGTAAAGTATGTATTTGTGTGTCCCTTACTCCCTTATCATAATGTGGTGTTTGATACAGCTTAATCCTGTAATGTATGTAGTGTGTATCCCTTACTCCCTTATCATAATGTGGTGTTTGATACAGCTTAATCCTGTAATGTATGTAGTGTGTATCCCTTGCTCCCTTATCATTGTATTGAGCTGTGGTGTTTGGTACGACTTTACCCTGTAAGGTCTGTATTGTGTGTCTGTTACTCCCTTATTATTTATTTTTATTTATTTATTTATTCTTTTAAATGGAGAATAATGGAATAAGCACTTATGTGCTATTTTACATCCAGTCCCCGTGTGTATGCAGTTTTTGTAAATCTTGTCATCTGTTCCTACCGGCACACAAAGGCCTACTCTTCCGAAAGTGGAACAGGATTTAACATGTGCGCAAGATGTTCTGTGTGCGTTCACACAGGGCCTCGGTTTATAGTCTCATCCTCTTCACTCTGTTTGTGTAAATTTACCACTCTTGACTGAGTGACGTAAGATTTGCAGCCTGTGGTTGAACGCATTTGCGATGTCACCTACCCATGTTGCTACGTACTCACTCACACACACACATACCAAAAAAAAACCTCACCACCCTTTTCACCCATCCTGGGACACAGGAACCACCCGCAGATGGTGAAGGTGTACAAGATGCCCTCAGACTTTGACGTGTCGGACGTGCGGGAGAGCTTCATCCGGCAGTTCATCAACGTGGAGGGCAGCCTGAACCTGGTGGTGGACATGCAGAACACGGGCCAGCAGATCTCCCCTTACCTCAATGCCACACACATGCGGCTGGTCAAGTCCCCCAAACACGCCACGCGCTGCGGGGGCCCTGTGGAGAAGAAGAATGGCATCTCTATCATCCTGCAGTGAGTGGCTGGGGCTGGGATGGGTGGTGTTGGAGTATGTTGTGTGTTGTTGTTGTTGGGTTGGATTTTTTTGACGTTTTGGTGTGTGTGTGTGTGTGTGTGTGTGTGTGTGTGTGTGTGTATTTGTGTGTGTGTGTGTGTGTGGTTTGTGTGTGTGGTTTGTGTGTGTGGTTTGTGTGTGTGTGTGTGTTGTTGTTGTTGTTGTTGTTGTTGGGGGGGGGGGTTGGGGGGGTTGTTTTGTTTCTGTGTGTGTGTGGTGTCTGTGTGTAGTGTGTCTGTGTGTTGTTGTTGTTGGGTTGAAGGTTTTGGGGGGTTTTTGATGGGGTTTTGATTTGTTTTTGTTTGTTTGTGGGGGGGGGGGGTGAGAGGGGAGGTTGTATGTGGATTATGTGTGTGTGTGTGTGTGTGTAGTGTGTGTTGTGTGGTGAATGTGTGTGTGTGTGTGTATGTAGGTGTAATGAGTGCATGCATGTGTGTACGTAGTGTGTGTATGCAAATGTTTATGCATGCGTGTGCATGTGATGGAAACACTGTCCTCTGTGTGCAGGGAGTCACACCAGCAGAAGGTGATGAGTGGAGGATCGGCCCAACTAGTGCCTGCAGGCAGCCGCACTATGTCCCTCCTGGGCCATCAGCACCAAGTGCGCATGGAGAGAAGGTCATAATAATAATAATGAAATACATGGAATTTATGTGTGTGTGTGGGAGGGGGGGGGGAAACAGGGTGTTGTGTGTGTGTCTGTGGGTGGGTGGATGGGTATTGAATGTGTGTGTGTCTTTGTGTGTGTGTGTGTGTGTGTGTGTGCGTGGGTGAGCGGGTATTGGGTGTTGTGTGTGTGTGTGTGTGTCTGTCTGTGTGTCTGTGTGGTGTGTCTGTGTGTGTGTGTCTCTCTGTTGGGTCATCAGCACCAAGTGCACATGGAGAGAAGGTCTGTCAGTGTTGGTTGTGTGTGTGTGTGTGTGTGTGTGTGTGTGTGTGTGTGTGTGTGTGTGTGTGTGTGTGTGTGTGTGTGTGTTGGTGTGTGTGTGTGTCTGTGTGTTTATTCCATTACCCTCGAAATAAAAGAAAAAATAAAATAACATATATATATATATATAAAATATTTGTTTATATCAATGCAAACGAACCTTTTCCCTCTTCACACCTTTTTCCCACTCACCACACACACCTTAACATCCCACAGACACCAACACACACACACTGACACATGCTATAATGTTGCAGGAGCATGCGGGGGTCTCGGCCCAACAGCCTGAAGCTGAAGGCCCACCCCACCCTGAAGGAGAACGGAGACATCTCCATGCTCTCCGCCAACATGATGTCCTCGCGACGCATGGACGACTTCGACATCAAGACCCTGCAGCAGAAGAAGCAGCAGGCTGAGATGAAAAGGTGAGAGGAGGAGGAGGCACAGCGTTAGTTAGTTAAGATAAAGTCTGTCCCGAGCCTAAGGCTCATCAGGCCGTGCTTATCCGGTTTCTGTGGCGTTAAGCGACTGAGAGTCATAGACTCCCCCTGGATAGGACACCAGTCTATCGCAGGTTAACCGCACAATCAATTCGATTACTATTATCTCTAAAAAGAATTCTGGTGGGCTACAAGCTGTATAAAAACAATAACCACACAAAATAACATCAGTATATTCAATATACATCAATAAAATCCAACATCACGTAGTCAAGATGTTAAATTAATTTTTTTTTTTTTTCTCTTTTAAAATTTTATACACTTATGTCACAGCAGATTTCTCTGCATGAAATTCAGGCTGCTTCCTGGGTAAGTGTGTCGCCACAAGTCAGCACTACTTTTTTTTCTTTCCGTCTGCAACTGTATTGTTTTCCCTATCAAGTGGCTTTTTTCTACAGAATTGCCAGGGGCAACCTCTTGTTGCGTGGGTTCTTTCGTGTGCCTGAATAATGATGTTAACACACGGACTCGTTTATATCTCATCCGAAAGATAGCACCCGCACACTCAGTATGGATGGGAAAAGTCTGGCCCTGCTTAACACTTTGGGGGGTCACCCAGAATATGTACTCTGACTCTTTCATCACACACAGGTATCACTGTGAGATTGAAAAAGCAGCTGGATGAGAAGTTTGTGTGACTGACTGCTTTCAAGTACCTCACCATGTTGGCAGCCGTGCTCTGACTTCAGACGATTTTGTATGCTTAAACGAAGATCCTAGGTTATGTTAAATCTTGTCATGGCTGAAGTACATTGAAGGTGAAGGTGTCCCATAACTAGGCGGTCATAGGGGAGTGAGGCATCACAGACCTCAGCTTCTCTAGGGGCCAGCATATTGAAGGCGGCGCCCATCTCTTCTCCCTTGCTGCTTTACCTTCCCTGACCCTGAAGAGGGCAGGTACCCATTTCAGCTGGGTGAACTGGGGGTACTATATTGAAGCCAAGGCACATAAACGGTCACCCATCCAACTGGTAACCATGCTTGACACTGCTTAACTTGACTTAGGGAAAGCGAGCACTCTGACCACTTAGCTATCCTGCCTCCTAAAGTACAATATCAACATAATATTTTTACATGGTAATGTTCAGTGAATTTTTCTCCTTGCCGCAAATATATATACTTTATTGCAGGTTTTAGGGTTTGGTTTGTTTGGTTTTTTTTTTCTTCAAGGAATCAACTAAAAGTGAATAAATACATTACACTAAATGTTTCTTCTCATCACAGAAAATGCTGCCACTGAAAGACATTATTTCCCTAGAATTTATTTTTATTTCATTATTATTATTTTTTTTTTAATTAAATCTTTATAAGTCATTTTCAAAATGATGAAGAATTTGGTACCTGCACTTTGTTTTTCCTCCACTACTTTTTTCCTCAATATCACAGAAAATGTACCGAGAATTTTCATCCCTTTTTGCTTTTCATCTTCTTCTCTTGTTGGCTAGGAACCAGATAGAAGTGGATCTGAGAGAGAACCACCCGTTCTTTGACACCCCGCTCTTCCTGGTGGGTCGCGAGAGCAAGCTGCGGAAAATCTGTTCCCTGGTGGTCAACGCCAAGTACAACTATGTGCTGCGGGACCCCATCACAGGCAAGGAGATCAAGTCCAAGTACAAACAGTTCCAGTGAGTATAGTGTTGTGTATGTGTGTGTGGTGTGTATGGGGTGGGTGGGGGGGGGGGGGGTGGAGGGAGGTAGGGGGGAGGTGGAGGGGGGGGGTGTGTGTGGGGGGGGGGGGTATGTGTGTGTGTGTGTGGGGGGGGTGGGGGGGGGGGGGGGATGGGATAGACTAGTGGTCAGAACATTGCGTGCGCAATTTGACGACCCGGGTTTGATTCCCGTTCGATGGGATTTTTCCCATGGATTTAACATCAGTGCTGACTCCACTCTCCCCAAAAGTCCTTCGGATGAGACTTTAAACTGAGGCCCCATGTGTGAATGCATGCAGAACATCTTGCGCACATGTTAAATCCTGTCCCACTTTTCGCAAGAGTAGGCCTTTGTGAGCCGGCAGGAACAGATGACAATATTTACAACACTGCATTAAACAGCATACACACGGGGACTGAATGAAAAAAAAGCACACGAGTGCTTATTCCATTATCCTCGATATAAAAG
>CM060335.1:39635316-39702816 GCA_030674155.1 Stramonita haemastoma | reverse complement strand
CTACGAGCTGGTCAGAGGCTTCAAGGAAATTCTTCTGGTGGGTACAGTTAGGGTCAGCTTTGTGTTGAAAGTATACAGTGCAGGGCGCGACTGGTTTGCAAGTCTAAAGTCTGGACGAACTTGTGTAGTAGCTCTGTGTGTGTGTGTGTTGTGTGTGTGTGTGTGTGTGGTGTGTGTGTGTGTGTGTGTGTGTGTGTGTGTGTGTGAGTGCGTGCTGCGTGCGTGCGTGCGTGTGTGCACATGCTCATTGTGCTCCTCTGTCTGATTTTCTTTTCTTGGTTTTTTCAATGGGGGGTGGGGGGGTCCTCTTTTTCCAGGAGAGGTTAAAAGCACATGTATACATGAAAGTATTAACTAGAACCAGAATAACTCTTGCAGACAAAAAGATACATACAAGACAACCGAGACGTAGTGAATAAAGAATAAGAACTGCAGACATAAAGATACAAGACAACCGAGACTCAGTGAACAAAGAATAAGAACTGCAGACATAAATGAATAAAAAATACGAACTGCAGACATAAATGAATAAAGAATAAGAACTGCAGACATAAATGAATAAAAATAAGAACTGCAGACATAAATGAATAAAGAATAAGAACTGCAGACATAAATGAATAAAAATAAAAAAAAGAAGAGAACTGCAGACATAAATGAATAAAGAATAAGAACTGCAGACATAAATGAATTAAAAAAAAAAAAAAAAAAAAAAGAACTGCAGACATAAATCAATAAAAAAAATAATAATAATAAAAAAAAAGAACTGCAGACATAAATGAATAAAGAATAAGAACTGCAGACATAAATGGAAAGAAAAAAAAGAACTGCAGACATAAATGAATAAAGAATAAGAACTGCAGACATAAATCAATAAAAATAAGAACTGCAGACATAAATCAATAAAAAATAAGAACTGCAGACATAAATGAACAAAGAATAAGAACTGCAGACATAAATGAATAAAGAATAAGAACTGCGGACATAAAAGGAAAAAAAAGAACTGCAGACATAAATGAATAAAGAATAGAACTGCAGACATAAATGAATAAAGAATAAGAACTGCAGACATAAATGAATAAAGAATAAGAACTGCATACATAAAGATACAAGACAACTGAGACTAAGTGAATAAAGAATAAGAACTGCAGACATAAATGAACTAAGAATAAGAACTGCAGACATAAAGTTACAAGACAATGAGACTAAGTGAATAAAGAATAAGAACTGCAGACATAAATGAACTAAGAATAAGAACTGCAGACATAAAGTTACAAGACAACTGAGACTAAGTGAATAAAGAATAAGAACTGCAGACATAAATGAACTAAGAATAGAACTGCAGACATAAAGTTACAAGACAACTGAGACTAAGTGAATAAAGAATAAGAACTGCAGACATAAATGAACTAAGAATAAGAACTGCAGACATAAAGTTACAAGACAACTGAGACTAAGTGAATAAAGAATAAGATTGTGTTGATGTTCACCTTTGTGTTGTGTGCAGGTATCAGTGTTGCTGATTGTGTTGATGTTCACCTTTGTGTGTGTGTGCAGGTATCAGTGTTGCTGATTGTGTTGATGTTCACCTTTGTGTGTGTGTGCAGGTATCAGTGTTGCTGATTGTGTTGATGTTCACCTTTGTGTATGTGTGCAGGTATCAGTGTTGCTGAATGTGTTGATGTTCACCTTTGTGTGTTTGCAGGTATCAGTGTTGCTGATTGTGTTGATGTTCACCTTTGTGTGTGTATGTGTGCAGGTATCAGTGTTGCTGAATGTGTTGATGTTCACCTTTGTGTGTGTGCAGGAATCAGTGTTGCTGAATGTGTTGATGTTCACCTTTGTGTGTGTGCAAGTATCAGTGTTGCTGATTGTGTTGATGTTTACCTTTGTGTGTGTGCAGGTATCAGTGTTGCTGATTGTGTTGATGTTCACCTTTGCCATCTGTGGTGTGCACCTACTGGGAGGAAAACTGGCCAGGTGTAACGACCCTAAGATCGACGGGAAGGTAAGGGTTCCCTGTCCCAGTCTGTTTACACTGAATCCATCATCAGTTTGGGGTTTTTGTACGTTTCAAGTCAAGTCAAGTCAAAAACATTTAATCGTCCCTGAAGGGCAAATGCAAGAATTGTTTGTTCATTTCTTTTGCTTGTTCATCATATTGCCAGCGAATCCATCTTGGTTCTGATGAGCTTGAAGTCATGTAGATGTTAAGAAACCAAACAAAACAAACAAAAAAAAGGCAGGGGGTAGGAAAACCTAGTGGTTAGAGCTTTGAGTTAGTGTTCCGATGGCCTGGGTTTGAATCGTCCACCACCTAGGCACCTGTTGGAAGGAATTTTTTTTTTTGTCTGTGCAATTAACATCAGTTCTGACTTCACTCCTCTGAAACTCCTTCTTCAGTAAAGGTAAAGGTGTCCCATAACCTGTGCGGGTCGTAGGGGAGCGAGGCATCAGAGACCTCAGCTTCTCTAGGGGCCAGCATATTGAGGGCGGCGCCCATCTCCTCTCCCTGGCTGCTTTACCTTCCCTGACCCTAAAGTGGGCAGGTACCCATTTACAGCTGGGTAAACTTGGGGACTGTACTGAAGCCAAGGCGCACAAACGGTCACCCATCCAACTGGTAACCACGCTCAACGCTGCTTAACTTTGGCTGTGGGGAAAGGGAGCGCTCTGACCACTGAGCTATCCCTTTTTCAGATGAGACTTTTAAACCAAGGTCCTGTGTGTGAGCTCATGCAAAGCATCTTGTGCACACATCAAAACTTGCTCTGCCTTTTTGGAAGAGTAGGCCGGTAGGAAAGGATCACAAAATTGTAAATTAAAAAAAAAAAAAAATTTTTTAAAGCATGCACACTTGTGTTTAGACATCATCTCCAAAGCGGGAATTGGGCTACTTCAGTAAGGTAATGGTAAAGGTGTCCCATAACCTGTGTGGTCTTAGGGGAGCGAGGCGTCAGAGACCTCAGCTTCTCTAAGGGCCAGCATGTTGAGGGTGGCGCCCATCTCCTCTCCCTCCCTGCTTTACCTTCCCTGACCCTAAAGAGGGCAGGTACCTCAGTGATGGACAAAAAAAATGGAGGCATCTTTGTTCTGTAGGCGGGAAAAAATGTCTAGAAAATGGATGGCTGTCTTCGGGTCTGTTGTTTATTTTATCAATTTATTTATTTATTTATTCTTTTATATCAAGGATAATGGAGTAAGCACTCGTGTGCTTTTTTACATCCAGTCCCCGTGTGTTAGCAGTTTTGTCAATCTTGTCATGTGTTCCCACCGGCACACAATGTTCAACTCTTACTAAAAAGCGGAACAGGATTTTAATGTGTGCGCAAGATGTTCTGCGTGCGTTCGCACACAGGGCCTCGATTCATAGTCTCATCCGAAAGACTTTCAGGGAGAGTGGAGTCGGCACTGACGTTAACTCCAGTGGAAAAAAAATCCCTTCGAACAGGAACCGAACTCGGGTCGTCAAATTGCAAGCACAATGTTCTGACCACTAGGTGTTATCCCGAGGGAGGGACAGGTGAGGACCTGAGTGCTTTGTGCCAACAGGTGGGCTGCAAGGGGATGTTCTACAGCAGAGTCCTCATTTCCAAGATGATGCTGACCGAGGACGATTCGGAAATTCCTGGCTTCTGGTGCCAGGTCTGGTAAGCTTCTTCGTCTGTGAACCTTTCCTCTGAAGTGTGTGTTGTGGTAGTGTTGTGTGTGGTGTGTGTGTGTGTGTGTGTGAGGTGTGTGTGTGTGTGTGTGTGGTTGTGTGTGTGTGTGTGTGTGTGTGTGAGTATGTGTGTGTGTGTGTGTGTGGAGGGTTGTGTCTGGTTCTCTCTCTCTCTCTCTCTCTCTCTCTCTCTCTCTCTCTCTCTCTCTCTCTCTCTCTCTCTCTCTCTCTCTCTCTCTCTCCATCTCTCCCTCCCTCTCCCCCCTTCCACCCACCCCCTCTTTCCGTTCCCTTTTCCTCCCCCTTTCCACCTTTCCAGTGTCCTTTGACCCTTGTCTCTGACCTTCTCACTCCTCTGCAGGGCCAATCCACGCAACTTCAACTTTGACAACATCCAGAACGCTATGCTAGCCCTCTTCGAAGTGCTGTCCCTTGAGGGCTGGCTGGAAGTCCGAGACGTCATCATTGATCGAGTAGGACCGGTACGTAACAGCGTGCTTTCATAGAGTGCTGTATACAGTTAAGTTAAAGTTAAAGTCTGTCCCAAGCCTAAGGCTCATCAAGCCGGTGCTTATCCCGGATTCTGTGGCATTAAGCGACTGAGAGTCATAGACTCCCCCCTGGATAGGACGCCAGTCTTTCGCAGGGTTAACCCCCAACACAAGGTTGGTACCCCTTTTACACCTGGGTGGGGTGAGAAAATAGCCGTAAAGTGCCTTTTCCAAGGGCACAACGCCATAGTCGAAAGCTGGGATCGAACCCGCAACCTTGAGATTACGAGTCCGACGCCCTAACCACTAGGCTACAGCGGCGGCTCATCAGAAGAAGAAGGGGAGGAAACAAACAGCTCTTGCGCACTCAATGTGCTCTCCCCAGGGAGAGCAGCCGGAATTTCAGGCAGATAAATCTTCCGTGACTTAAAGTGGTTTACAAATATAGCTCAGAGTTTCCAAAGACGAACGATTGAAACTGACAAAACGAGGTATCGTAAACATAGAGGACAATAATACCTTGTTAATCACACATCTCTGCCCAAGCATTCTGGCCAAGATAGATACCGTATTACAAGTCCAGACATTTTTTGTAAACAAACCGTATTCCAATAATGTTGATTTATTTTTGTTGCAGACATAAAAGTTTGATCAGTAATGGACTGATTCTGTGATGACATGTACATGATTCACTCTTTCATCCTGAGATGTGTAATCCTTAGCTTATAGCCTGAAAGAATTTCTATGTTTGAAATGATAAAGTATTTGAATTGAGGTTTTGTTGTTCATTGGCTACATGATTGAATGAATTTCTCTGTTTGAGATGATAAAGTATTTGAATTGAGGTTTCGTTGTTCATTGGCTACATGATTGAATGAATTTCTCTGTTTGAGATGATAAAGTATTTGAATTTGAATTGAGGTTTCGTTGTTCATTGGCTACATGATTGAATGAATTTCTCTGATTGAGAGGATAAAGTATTTGTGTGAAGGTTCATTGTTGTGTTTGTTGTGTGTGGCAGGCAGAAGCAGTCTACATCCACCTCTGTTTGAAATGATAAAGTATTTGAATTGAGGTTTTGTTGTTCATTGGCTACATGATTGAATGAATTTCTCTGTTTGAGATGATAAAGTATTTGTGTGAAGGTTCATTGTTGTGTTTGTTGTGTGTGGCAGGCAGAAGCAGTCTACATCCACCTGTTTGTCTTCATTGGCTACATGATTGGCCTGACCCTCTTTGTGGGGGTGGTCATCGCCAATTACAGCGAGAACAAGGTAAGTTCAACATGTGGATTTTTGGTAGCGATTTTGTGTGTGTGTGTGTGTGTGTGTGTGTGTGTGTGTGTGTGTGTGTGTGTGTGTGTGTGTGTGTGTGTGTTTTCGTGTGTGTGTGCGTGTGTGTGTGTGTGTGTATGTGTTTGTGTGTGTGTGTTTGTGTGTGTGTGTGTGTGTGTGTGTGTGTGTGTGTGTGTGTGTGTGTGTGTGTGTGTGTGTGTGTGTGCTTGCGTGCGTGCGTGTGTGTTCCAAACATTTCTTTTCAAGTATCACTGGAAAGGTATACTGTCGTAAAGTTTCTCAACATGTAAAAATCTCAAATAATGAAATGACACCTGATGTACCTTTCATAAAGACCCATCTCTTTTGATGTTTTTCAGTCTAACCTAAATTTAAAAAACATTTTTTGGAGCGCTTTTTAAGCTTTTGACTTTTTGCTCACAGCATTTTTGGGCATATTAAACATGGGTTGGGGTTTTGGGGGAGAATAATAAACACCTCTTTAAAGCAAATATCTTTTCTTTGTCATATGTTTGTTAGAGAAAGTGTGAGTTAGCAGCAAGTCAGAGTGACAACAGGACCCAGCAAGAAGTCCTTGACAAGAGTCAAGAAAATGTAACAGCCATCCACCCAAACATCTTAACCTGAGTGTTCGTGCAGTATCACCATGACTCCTATTTATTTTATTTATTTATTTATTCTTTTATATGGAGGATAATGCAATAAGCACTCATGCATTTTTTTACATCCAGTCCCCGTGTGTATGCAGTTTTGTCAATTTTGTCATCTGTTCCCTCCAGCACACAATGGCCTACTCTTACGAAAAATGAAACAGGATTTAACGTGTGCGCAAGATGTTCTGCGTTCGTTTGCCCATGGGGCCTTGGTTTATAATCTCATCCGAAGGACTTTTGGGGAGAGTGGAGTCAGCACTGATGTTAACTCCAGGGGGAAAATCCCCTCGAACAGGAATCAAACATGGGTCGTCAAATTGCGAGTGCAATTTTCTGACCACTGGGCTATCCTGTCCCCTAGGTGTGACGAGTAAGGCAGCGTGCATATTCTGGGCGACTCCCAAGGGTGTTAAGATGGGGAATGCCCAACAACTTCATTATTAGTTCTGTTGAAGGCTTACCTGACTCTGCAGTGGTTAATACTTTTTTTTTTAATTTAAAAAAAAAAATACACCCACTTTCCACACAAGCAGAGGTGTCTGCTAGAAAGTATTTTGTTGATTTTTTTTTTTCAAGCCAAGAACAAATTGAATTGTCTTGTTAAATGAAAATATTGGTTCTTCCAAACCACTGTTATGATGGCGTCAGTCTCACCAGCCTCAGAAACCATCCTCAACACTACGACCTCTAACAGATAAAACCTGAGATAGATAGTGTTCATTTGTCTACAACTCTAAACATCCAGATTAACCCTCTTGCATTCAGTGTCTCTGAACACAAACTGCCCCTAGATTTCGCATTCCATCACGAAATCAGGTGAGGCACACATGCTCCCTTGCCTTTTCCTCCTTCTAAGTACATACCAGCAGCTATAAGTACTTCCAGACTCTCAGCAAGGTTTCTACCTCTAGCCTGATAGAGCTTTGACATGTGGTAGCAATTGGTGATGGTCACAGCGTGATGGAAATCTAATGTGTGAAATTCCCGACAAATCCCAGTTCAGGACTCAAGGGGGGCAATTATTCAATCCCGGCAAATCCCCATATGGGACTAAGAGGGTTAAAGTCAGCTGATCTTTTGTGTTCTGGCCTCTATAGCCTATCCTATCTACCAGGAAGGTCATCTGTCAGTGCATAGTGCATCCATAGAGTGAGGTGGTGTGGTGAACTTGTGTGTGTGTGTGTGTGTGTGTGTGTGTGTGTGTGTGTGTGTGTGTGTGTGTGTGTCTTTGTCGACAGGGGACAGCACTCTTGACAGTGGACCAGAGGCGATGGCTGGACCTGAAAGGAAGAATCAAGTTGGCTCAGCCTCTCCATATTCCACCCAGACCTGGTGTGTGTGTGTGTGTGTGTGTGTAAGTGTGTGTGTGTGTGTGTGTGTATGCACGTGTGTGTGTGTATGTGTGTGGGTGTGTGTCTGTGTGTCTGTGTGTGTGTGTGTGTGTCTGTGTGTGTAAGTGTGTGTGTCTGTGTGTGTAAGTGTGTGTGTGTCTGTGTGTGTGCACGTGTGTGTATGCACACATGTGTGTGTGCATGTGTGTGTGTGTGTTGTGTGTGTGTGTGTGTGTGTGTGTGTGTGTGTGTGTGTGTGAGAGAGAGAGAGAGAGAGAGAGAGAGAGAGAGAGAGAGAGAGAAAGATTCTCTGTATGTGTCATTCTGTGTGTGTGTCATTTTTTATGTTGTGTGTGTGTGTCATTCTGTATGTGTGTGTGTGTGTGCGTGTGTGTATGCATGCATGCATGCATGTGTGTGTGTTTTCAGAACGGAGCGCTTTCCGTGCGCTGATGTACGACATCACTCAGCACCTGTACTTCAAGCGTTTCATCGTCTCCCTGGTCATCGCCAACTGCCTCATGCTGTCTGTGCCTGTAAGTTTAAGTTAAAGTCTGTCCCGAGCCTAAGGCTCATCAGGCCGGTGCTTATCCCGGTTTCTGTGGCGTTAAGCGACTGAGAGTCATAGACTCCCCCCTGGATAGGACGCCAGTCTATCGCAGGGTTAACCCCCAACACAAGGTTGGTACCCCTTTTACACCTGGGTGGGGTGACAAAACAGCCGTAAAGTGCCTTTTCCAAGGGCACAACGCCATAGCCGAAAGCTGGGATCGAACCCGCAACCTTTAGATTACGAGTCCAATGCTCTAGCCACTTGACTACAGTGGCGGCTGTGCCTGTAAGGCTGCTGGAGAATTCACACTCCCTCTTTCTCTCTCTTTTGTTTTGCTTTGGGGTTTTTTCATTTACACAGTGCACAAGTCAAGTCTTTCGGATGAGACAATAAACCGAGGTCCCGTCCGTGTGTTACACATCATATTTAGCGCACGTAATAAGAATCGACGGCAACAAGGGGGTTGACCCTGGCAAAATTCTGAAGAAAAAAGCCACTCTGATAGGGAAACAAATACAGTTGCATACAGGAAAAAGAAAAGAAAAATGGGTAGGCGCTGCACTTGTGGCGACGCACTCTCCCGAGGAGAGCAGCCCGAATTTTACACAGAGAAATCTGCTGTGACATAAAGTGGTACAAATACAAATGCAACACCACTCAGTAAAGGGTACTATATTTAGCGCGCCCTTCCCTTTTACCTAGTCCAACTGTGGTCAGTTCCTGCTATAAATAGCACCAGCTGGGCTGGGATGGGTTGGATTGATTAGCAGCTGAGAGGTGCTGAAAGTGGGGGAAACTGACAGCTGTGTTTAATGTTCCTCAGTTAGAGCTTGGAGGTTCACCAGTGGTGAGATTTTTGTGTATAATGCAAGAGTTCTTGCTCACCATTAACTTCTGAAAGTTAAATAGTTACATTGCTATTTTGTAGGGAAGTGAGGCATCAGAGACCTCAGTTTCTCAAAGGGCCAGCATATTGAGGGCAGCAACTTGTAGCTTGTAGGGTACAACTTCTAGCTTGTAGGGTACAACTTCTAGCTTGTAGGGTACAACATCTAGCTTGTAGGGTACAACTTCTAGCTTGTATGATACAACATCTAGCTTGTAGGGTACAACTTCTAGCTTGTAGGGTACAACATCTAGCTTGTAGGGTACAACATCTAGCTTGTAGGGTACAACTTCTAGCTTGTAGGGTACAACTTGTAGCTTGTAGGGTACAACTTGTAGCTTGTAGGGTACAACTTGTAGCTTGTAGGGTACAACTTGTAGCTTGTAGGGTACAACTTCTAACATGAGCTTGTAGGGTACAACTTCTAGCTTGTCTTGTAGGGTACAACTTCTAGCTTGTAGGGTACAACTTCTAGCTTGTAGGGTACAACTTCTAGCTTGTAGGGTACAACTTCTAGCTTGTAGGGTACAACTTCTAGCTTGTAGGGTACAACTTCAGCTTGTACGGTGCAACATCTAGCTTGTAGGGTACAACTTGTAGCTTGTAGGGGACAACTTGTAGCTTGTATCAGACAACTTCTTGCTTGAATGGTACAAATTCTTGCTTGTATCGTACAACTTCTAGCTTGTAGGCTACAATTTGTAACATGGGCTTGTATGGTACAACTTCTAACATGAGCTTGTAGGGTGTAACGTCTAGCCTGTAGGGTACAAATTGTAACATGAGCTTGCCAAAAGAAAGAAGCAATGTGATGATGTGGAGTAAAGACCCTGATCCATTTTCTGTGTTGACAGTGGAAAGATTCGGGGGACAAAACCACCATTCTTGCTGGTTTCTCCACCTCCTTCACCCTCCTCTTCCTGGTAGAGGTCAGTGTGTGTGTGTGTATGTGTGTGTGTTGTGTGTGTGTGTGTGTGTGTGTGTGTGCGTGTGTATTGTGTGTGTGTGTGTGTGTGTGTGTGTGTGTGTGTGTGTGTGTGTGTGTGTGTGTGTGTGTGTGTGTGTGTGTTGTGTGTTTGTGTGTGTGTGTGTGTGTGTGTGTGTTGTGTGTGTGTGTGTGTGTTGTGTGCGCGCGTGTGCATGCGTGCGTGCATGTGCATGTATGTGTCAAAGTCAAGTTTTTATTTTCAGATGGTACCTTGAATAAGCATTGATTTTTTTTTTTTATCAAGCCATCTATCTAAGGGGAAAAAAAAACTCCAAAATTATTTACTAACATGATTTCAACAGCCTTAAAATATAAAATAACCTATAGTTAAAAACAAGAAGAAAAAAACACCAAACAACCCACCCCCCAAAAAACAAACAAAAATGCACTCAAAAGTCACGCATACACTCAAACATACACACACACACACACACACACACACACACACACACACACACACACACACACACACACACACACACACACACCTTCTGCACAGTTAAAAAAAAGTTAAAGTCTGTCCCGAGCCTAAGGCTCATCAGGCCGGTGCTTATCCCGGTTTCTGTGGCGTTAAGCGACTGAGAGTCATAGACTCCCCCCTGGATAGGACGCCAGTCTATCGCAGGGTTAACCCCCAACACAAGGTTGGTACCCCTTTTACACCTGGGTGGGGTGAGAAAATAGCCGTAAAGTGCCTTTTCCAAGGGCACAACGCCATAGCCGAAAGCTGGGATCGAACCCGCAACCTTGAGATTACGAGTCCAATGCCCTAACCACTAGGCTACAGCGGTGGCTATTCTGCACAGTGGTTGGTGACAATGTGTTTCAGGTGATCATGAAGATGATAGCATTGTCCCCCATGGGGTACTGGACCAGTCGCAGGAATCGCTTTGACATGCTGGTGACCTTCCTGGGGGTCATCTGGATCGTGCTGAACTATGGGCTCGACACCAAGAACGACTCCATGGTCAGTAATACTTTTTTTTTTTATAAATATTTTATACCACTGTATGTCACAGCAGAATTTTTCTGCGTGAAATTCAGGCTGCTCTCTCTCTCTCCCCGGGGAGAGTGCATGGCCACAAGTGCAGCATCTACCCATTATTTTTTTTTCTTTTTTACTGTTTGTAACTGTATATGTTTCCCTATCAGAGTAGCTTTTTTCTTCAGAATTTTTCCAGGGACAACCCTCTTGTTGCCGTAGGTTCTTTTACGTGCTCTGAATAATGATGTATAACGCACAGGACCTCAGTTTATCGTCTCATCCGAAAGACTAGCACCCAGACCACCACTCATGGTCTAATGGATGGGGGAAAAGTTTTTGGCCCATACGGGATTCGAACCTCCGCACACTCCAACCCGGACTCCCAATGTTCTGACCACTAGGCTGTCCCGTGTGTTTTTTTCTGACTGTGTGTCTTTATTTCAGATGCACGACACCATCAACTCACTGGGCTACTTTGTCATTGTACTGCGTTTCTTCACAATCACAGGCAAACATGTGAGTAACAGATCTGCTTTGTGGGGAAATAAACTGGTTCTTTTGTTCTGTTGTAAAAAATAAAGTTTACTGATCCCTCACCATTTTCGTTTAGTCCTTTTCTTTTCTTTTTTTTTCTTCTGTATAATGGTTGATTTTGAACACATGAGTCACATGATTAAAAAAAAAAAAAGTAGACATGTGACAAGACCAACAAAAAAATATAAAGACAGGCTGTGTTATCACTATGAAACATGAGAGAAAAAAAAAAAGCTTTGAATATGAAATAGGTTTGTCAGTGCTTTTGCCTTAAGTCACCATTTACAACATAGTATGTATAGCATAGGTATAACTGCTGAAAAGATCAGTTTTCTTAGGACTATTCCAAACCACACAAAACGCTATGTACATTTAAAAAAAATTCTTTTATTTAGAGGATAATGGAATAAGTACTCGTGTGTTTTTTACATCCAGTCCCCATGTGTATGCAGTTTTGTAAATGTCATCTGTACCCACCAGCACACAATGGCCTACTCTTACGAAAAGCGGAACAGGATTTAACGTTGTGCGCAAGATGTTCTGCGTGCATTCGCACACAGGGCTTCAGTTTATAGTCTCATCCGAAGGACTTGTGGGGGAAGTGGAGTCGGCACTGATGTTAAACTCCAGAGGAAAAATCCCCTCGAAAGGGAATTAAACCCGGGTCGTCAAATTGCAAGCGCAACGTTCTGACCACTTGGCTATCCCGTCCCCCCATTAACCCTCTTAGTCCCGATCCAGGATTTGCCGGGATTGAATAATTACCCCCCCTAAGTCCCGATAAAGGATTTGCCAGGATTTACACACATTAGATATCCATCACTCTGTGACCATCACTAATTGCTAGCACATGTCAAAGCTCTATCAGGCTAGAGGCAGAAACCCTGTAGAGTGTCTGGAAGTGATTATAGCTGCTGGTATGTACTTAGAAGGAGGAAAAGGCGAGGGAGCATGTGTGCCTGACCTGATTTCGTCGTGATGGAATGCAAAATCTAGGGGCAGTTTGTGTTCAGAGAATCCGAATGCAAGAGGGTTAATGTTGGGAGGGGGGGAGAAGTGAAAAATCCGTATTGTGATGGTGTGTGGAAAAAAAAAATGTGTGGGGAGAAGATAAATCCTCCACCTCCCCCCCCCCCCCCCTCTGCTGGTTGTTGGGCACAGGCCACGCTGAAGATGCTGATGCAGACGGTGGTGATGTCGGTGTTCAAGAGTTTCTTCATCATCATGGGCATGTTCCTGCTCATGCTCTTCTACGCCTACATGGGGGTCATTCTCTTCGGCTCCGTCAAGTATGGCTACAACCTGGGCAGGTGGGGGCAGTCTTGGACGCTGTTTATTATTTGCTTTTGTTCTCTTGTTACTGTGTGTGGATTGTTTGCCTCTTTTTTTTGTTCTGTTCTGTTCTCTGTCATTGTGGATTCATTCTCCGTCACTGTGGATTCATTCTCTGTCACTGTGGATTCATTCTCTGTCACTGTGGATTCATTCTCTGTCACTGTGGATTCATTCTCTGTCACTGTGGATTCATTCTCCGTCACTGTGGATTCATTCTCCGTCACTGTGGATTCATTCTCTGTCACTGTGGATTCATTCTCTGTCACTGTGGATTCATTCTCTGTCACTGTGGATTCTTGCCTCTTTTTTGTTCTGTTCTCTGTCACTGTGGATTCTTGCCCCTTTTTTGTTCTGTTCTCTGTCACTGTGGATTCTTGCCTCTTTTTTGTTCTGTTCTCTGTCACTGTGGATTCTTGCCTCTTTTTTGTTCTGTTCTCTGTCACTGTGGATTTTTGCCTATCTTTTTGTTCTGTTCTCCGTCGCTGTGGATTTTTGCCTCTTTTTGCCCCTTTTATATCGAGGATAATGGAATAAGCAGTCCTGTGCTTTTTTTACATCCAGTCCCCATGTGTATGCAGTTTTGTAAATCTTGTTATCTGTTCCCACCGGCACATGATGGCTTACTCTTATGAAAAGCGGAACAGGATTTAATGTGTGCGCAAGATGTTCTGTGTGCATTCGCACTGGGCCTCGGTTTATAGTTTCATATGAGGACTTGTTGGGAGAGTGGAGTCAGCACTGATGTTAACTCCAGGACAAAAATCCCCTCGAATGGGAATTGAACCCGAGTCGTCAAATTGCGAGTGCAATGTTCTGACCACTAGGCAGCTATCCCGTCCCCCTGTGTGTGTGTGTGTGTGTGTGTGTGTGTGTGTGTGGTGTGTGTGTGTGTGTGTGTGGAACACATGTACATGCCTTAAGCATCAAGAGATGTTATGTATATGCCTTAGTCTGTGTTAATGCAAGACAAGTGCATGTGAATATCTATTATTTTATTAAGTTTACTACAAGTTTATTAAGTTTGCAGATGGGATAGCTCAGTGGTCAGAGTGCTTGCTTTCCACCAGCCAGTGTTAAACAGCATCAAGCATGGTTACCAATTGGATGGATGACCGTTTGCGCGCCTTGGCTTCAGTACAGTTTCCCCAATTCACCCAGCTGTAAATGGGCACCTGCCCTCTTTAGGGTCAGGGAAGGTAAAAGCAGTGAGGGAGAAGAGATGGGCGCCGCCCTCAATATGCTGGCCCCTAGAGAAGCTCAGGTCTCTGATGAGTTACTCCCCTTTGACCACATAGGTTATGGGACACCTTTATCTTTACTAAGTTTGCAGTTCTGCTCAGGTATAATTCTTGCTCTAAAGGATCAACATGTGTTGTTGTTTTTTTCCAACAGACATGCCAACTTTGAGACAGCACCCAAGGCCATTATGTTGCTGTTCCGCATCGTTACTGGGGAAGACTGGAACAAAATCATGCATGATTGTATGGTAAGTTCACTTCAGTTTATCTTTTTGTGTGTGATTATGATGCTTTTCCTCAATATCTTTGTCATCCTGACATTTGTCCTTAAACCTGTCAACTGCGTCTTCATTCTCACTTTAGCGTATTTTATTTTATCTATTCTTTTATTTCGAGAAAAATGGAATAAGCACTTGTGTGTTTTTTACATTCAGTCCCCGTAGGTATATAGTTTTGTCAATTTTGTCATCTGTTCCCACCGGCACACAATGGCCTGCCTACTCTTCCGAAAAGGGGAACAGATTTTAACATGTGTGTAAGATGTTCTGCATGCATTCGCACATGTGCGTGTTTGTGTGTATATATATATGAATGTGTGTGTGTGTGCCTGCCTGTATGAGTGTACTTGTGTGAACAGATTTTAAAATGTGCGCAAGATGTTTTGCGTGCGTTCATACATGGGGACCTCAGTTTATAGTCTCATCTGAAGGATGTGAGTGTTTGTGTCTATACATGAGCAAGTATGTAGATGTGTGTCTAAGTGTGTGTGTCTAAGTGTGTGTGCGTGTTTGTGTGCGTGTGGGTGCGCACGTGTGCACGCATGTGTGCTACGATCCTGGCATCGATTGTAACTAAAAGAAAGAAGAAAGGTATGCTGGGACTGGAATTTGTTTGTTTGTTTTTCATTTAAAGTCTGTTCACTCTAGGTGATATTAGACTTAAACAAGCATTAAAAGTAGCTAAAACAAACCCAACAAATAAAACAAATTCAAAAGAAAACCTAGAACAGAACATTAATAGCAGACTGAGAAATAACTTTAGCAATATCAACGATTTCTGGTCTACGAGTGAGTAAACCCACTGGGACTGGAATCCTTTCCCACAGGTACAACCTCCGTTCTGCACCCCGGGTGGCAACTTTTGGGAAACGGACTGTGGCAACTACCACGCCTCCATCGTCTACTTCTGCACCTTCTACGTCATCATCACCTACATCGTCCTCAACCTGCTGGTCGGTCAGTATCTTCATCATCCTCCTTCCTTCAGGCGCTCTGAGAGAGAGAGGAGAGGAACCCCTCTGTGTGTGTGTGTGTGTGTGTGTGTGTGTGTGTGTGTGTGTGTGTGTGTGTGTGTGTGTGTGTGTGTGTGAGTGAATGAGTCTTGCTGGTCAGTATCATCGTCCTTCAGGTGCTCTGAGAGAGGAGAGGGACCCAGCCTGTTGCTCTGTCTGTTGTTTGCCATGGCTGTTGGGGGGGTGGGGGGGGGGGGAATGAATAAGTGATGCCAGAAAGCAAGCAATGGCTTGATGATGATGATGATGACAATGGTGGTGATGGTGGTGGTGTTGGTGGTGGTGGTAATGATGATGATGATGAAGTTGATGAATCAGATGATGATGATAAATCAGATGACAACGATGATGATGATGAAGAATCAGACAATGACGGACGACTTTCTCGTTTTCCTCACCAGCTATCATCATGGAGAACTTCTCCCTGTTCTACTCCAACGAGGAGGACGCTCTGCTGAGCTACAACGACATTCGACAGTTCCAGAACACCTGGAACCTGGTAGACATCAACAGAAAGGTGGGTGGGGAGGGAGGGAGGGAGGTGGGTGGGTGGGTAGGGAGGTGGGTAAAAAGGTAGGTGGGTGGGTAGGTAGGTAGGTATAAAGGTGGGTGGGTGAGTGGGTAGGTAGGCAGGTAGGTGGGTGGGTAGGTGGGTGGGTGGGTAGGTAGGAAGGGAGGGAGGGAGTTAGGTAGGGAGGGAGGGAGGTAGGTAGGTAGGTAGGTCAGAGAAAGGTAGGTCAGGGAAAGGTAGGTGTGTTGGTGAAAGGTGGGTAGGTCAGGGAAAGGTAGGTAGGTCAGGGAAAGGTGATAGGTCAGGGAAAGGTGATAGGTGAGGAAAAGGTAGGTAGGTCAGGGAAAGATGATAGGTCAGGTAAAGGTGATAGGTCAGGTAATGGTGATAGGTCAGGGAAAGGTGATAGGTCAGGGAAAGGTGATAGGTCAGGTAATGGTGATAGGTCAGGGAAAGGTGATAGGTCAGGGAAAGGTGATAGGTCAGGTAAAGGTGATAGGTCAGGCACCTAGTTCAGGGAAAGGTAGGTGGGTCAGGGAAAGGTGATAGGTCAGGGAAAGGTATGTAGGTCAAGGACAGCCAGCAAACTTCAACACCTTCAAGGGATTGTATCTCCCTGCACATAACATCAAGCTGACTCCACGCCCCCAAAAGGTCTTTGGATAGGATTAGAAATTAAGATCCTATGTGCAAAGGCGCAATTTGGGGACATGTTAAAACCTGTTCCACCTTTCAGAAGAGTAGGCCATTGTGTGTGCTGGTGAGAATGGCTGACAGATTTTACAAAACTGCATGCACATGGGGACTGGATGTACGAAACGAGTATTCATTCCACTATCCTTGAAATAAAAAAAATACACATGAATAAAACAACATTTTTTTAATGAGAGTAAAGAATAGGTTTTTAAAAAAAGCCAAAAAACATAACAACAACAAAAAAAAGAAAGAAAATAAGAGGAGTGTTGAAATACTGCATATTCTTAAATGCAATCCCACAGCTGTCAGTGTCCCCCACTTTCAGCTCTTCTCAGCTACTAATTAATCCAAGCCATCCAAGCCCAGATGGGGCCAGCTGGTGCTAATTATAACAGGAACTGACCACACATGCACTATGTAAAAGGGAAAAAAAAGTATAAAGTCTGTCCCGAGCCTAAGGCTCATCAGGCCGGTGCCTATCCCGGTTTCTGTGGCGTTAAGCGATGAGGAGTCATAGACTCCCCCCTAGATAGGACACAGTCTATCGCAGGGTTAACCCCAACACAAGGTTGGTATCCTTTTACACCTGGGTGGGGTGAGAAAATAGCCGTAAAGTGCCTTTTCCAAGGCACAAACGCCATAGCCAAAAGCTGGGATCGAAACCCGCAACCTTTAGATTTACGAGCCCAACGCCCTAACCACTAGACTACAGCGGCGGCATGTAAAAGGAAAGGATCCGCTAAATATAGCACTCTTGACTGAGTGATGTTGGATTTGTGCACTGTGATCCAAATGCTGCTTATGAAGATAGTGAGGGGGGGGGCAAAGAAAAGTGGACATAATGGTGCGGTGTCTTTCTTCAGGGGCTGATTCCGGCACACCGAGTGCGTTCCTGCTGCGACTGCTGAAAGGTCGCCTGGAGGTCGACCTGGAGAAAGACCGTCTGCTCTTCAAGCACATGTGCTACGAGATTGAGAAACTGCACCCCAGCGGGGAGGTCACCTTCCATGATGTGCTGAGGTAGGGGAGAGAACCCTGTCTCGTTTAGGGGGTGGTGGCTGTTTGTCTCTCTCTCTCTCTTCTGTCTCCCTCTCTGTCTCTTTTTCTCTCTCTCTCTCTGTCTGTCTGTCTCTCTTTCTGTCTCTGTCTGTCTGTCTGTCTGTCTGTCTGTCTCTGTCTCTGTCTCTCTTCTCTCTCTTCTCTCTCTGTTCTTTTCTCTCTCTCCTTCTCTCTCTCTCTCTATCTCTCGCCTCTCTGTCTGTCTGTCTATCTGTCTGTCTGTCTGTCTGTCTGTCTCTCTCTCTCTCTCTCTTCTCTCTCTCTCTCTCTCTCTCTCTTGTCTGTCTCTCTCTCTCTCTCTCTCTCTCTCTCTCTCTCTGTGTCTGTGTCTCTGTCTCTGTCTCTCTCTGTCTCTCTCTGTTCTCTCTCTCTCTCTCTCTCTCTCTCTCTCTCTCTCTTCTCTCTCTCTCTCTCTCTCTCTCTCTCTCTCTCTCTGTGGATTTTTTTTTTCTCTATGGCCCTTGCCTTGATGTGAATGGATCATGACAAATATACTGCTCACCTTCTTGTAACAAATGCAATGTAAAAATGCATATATGCTTGCAATGGCGCTGTTGCTTAAGAATTGTACTATTTTTAGGGTTGGCCAGGGCGCATAGGTGGGATAACTACAGTCCCTAAATCAGAAATTTCTACTGGGATTGTAATACAACCTCAACAGCAACGATGTGACTAATATACTGCTCCCTTTCTCTTCCCTGTCTTTTTGCATTATGTGGGTTGTATTGACATCAACAGCTGGAATGTTGGATATTAAGATTTCTGCCATTTGTTTTGTTGTCATCCACCTCTATGGGCACGCAATGGCTTGCTCATCTGAAAGGCAGAACGGGTTTTTAATGTGTGCACAAGATGGTGTGCCTATGTTTGCACATGGGGCCTCAGTGTATGGTCTCATCTGAATGATTCATTGGATAGATAGATAGATAGATAGATAGATAGATAGATAGATAGATAGATAGATAGATAGATAGATAGAGACAGACAGACAGACAGACAGACAGACAGACAGACAGACAGACAGACAGACAGACAGACAGACATATATATATATATATATTATATATATATATATATATATATATATATATATATATATGACTTTATATTGATATATATATATATGACTTTAAAAATTAGATACTGGGCTATAAAATGTGATGCTAGTATATGACTATATTAACTTTACCACTATGTACCACATCAAATGTGGACACTGTGATGATGCAAACTATGGTAACTGACAAACTGTGGTAACTGACAAACTGTGGTAACTGACAAACAGACTGTGGTAACTGACAAACAGACTGTGGTAACTGACAAACAGACTGTGGTAACTGACAAACAGACTGTGGTAACTGACAAACAGACTGTGGTAACTGACAAACAGACTGTGGTAACTGACAAACAGACTGTGGTAACTGACAAACAGACTGTGGTAACTGACAAACAGACTGTGGTAACTGACAAACAGACTGTGGTAACTGACAAAGACTGTGGTAACTGACAAACTGTGGTAACTGACAAACAGACTGTGGTAACTGACAAACAGACTGTGGTAACTGACAAACTGTGGTAACTGACAAACTGTGGTAACTGACAAACAGACTGTGGTAACTGACAAACAGACTGTGGTAACTGACAAACTGTGGTAACTGACAAACAGACTGTGGTAACTGACAAACTGTGGTAACTGACAAAACTGTGGTAACTGACAAACAGACTGTGTAACTGACAAACTGTGGTAACTGACAACTGTGGTAACTGACAAACAGACTGTGGTAACTGACAAACTGTGGTAACTACACTGTGGTAACTGACAAACAGACTGTGGTACAAACTGTGGTAATGACTGTGGTAACTGACTGGTAACAAACTGACTGTGGTAACAAACTGACTGTGGTAACAAACTGACTGTGGTAACAAACTGACTGTGGTAACATGACTGTGGTAACAAACTGACTGTGGTAACATGACTGTGGTAACAAACCGTGGTAACAAACTGATTGTTTTACCTGACATGCAGCATGCTGTCGTACCGCTATCATTATTAACAAACTGTGGTAACTGACTGTGTTAACTGACAAACTGTGTTACCTGACAAACTGTGTTACCTGACAAACTGTGTTACCTGACATTTTCAGCATGCTGTCTTACCGCTCTGTGGACATCCGCAAGTCGCTGCAGCTGGAGGAGCTGTTGGCGCGGGAAGAGCTGGAGTACACCGTGGAGGAGGAGGTGGCCAAACTACCATCCGCAACTGGCTCGACAAGTGCCTCAAACGCATCCGCGCCGTGAGTCCTGTCATGTTCACATGTTCATGTAGTAGAGGGGTTGTTTATTTATTTATTTATACCACTTATGAAATTTGGGGCAGCTCTCTCTCTCTCACTGGTATATGGCCAAACTCACCATCCGCAACTGGCTCGACAAGTGCCTCAAACGCATCTGCGCCGTGAGTCTGGCCCCTGTCCCCATGTTCACGTTTATTTATTTATTTACAACCACTTTATGTCAGTAGATTTCTCTGTGAGAAATTCAGGGCTGCTCTCTCTCTCTTTCGCTGGTATATGGTCAAACTCACTGGCTCGACAAGTGCCTCAAACGCATCCGCGCCGTGAGTCTGGCTGTCCTGTCCCCATGTTCACTTAGTAGAGGGGTTGTTTATTTATTTATTTATTTATCACTTATGATTCAGGGCTGCTCTTCTTCTCTCTCTCTCTACTCTCTTCTCTCTTCTCTCTCTTCTTCTCTGCTTCTCTCTCTCTCTCTCTCTCTCGCTGGTATATGGCCAAACTCACCATCCGCAACTGGCTCGACAAGTGCCTCAAAGCATCGTCGCTGTGAGTCTGTCCTGTCCCATGTTCACCTTAGTACAGGGGTCGTTTATTTATTTATTTATTTATTTATTATTTATTTATGTCAGAGCAGATGTCTCTGCGTGAAATTCGGGGCTGCTCTCTCTCTCCTGGGTAGATGGCCACTCCAATCGAACTGTGAGGTCTGTCCATGTCATGTGGGGAGATCGGGGGTCATTAGTTAGTTAGTTAGTTAGTTAGTTAGTTAGTTAGTTAGTTAGTCATACCACTTTATGTCAGAGCAAATTTCTCTGCGTGAAAATCAGGGCTGCTTTCTCTCTCATTCGCTGGTATATGGCCAAACTCACCATCTGCAACTGGCTCGACAAGTGCCTCAAACGCATCTGCGCTGTGAGTCTGTCCTGTCCTGTCCCCATGTTCATGTAGTTGTACAGGGGTTGTTTATTTATTTATTTATTTATTCATACCACTTTATGTCAGAGCAGATTTCTCTGCGTGAAATTCGGGGCTGCTCTCTCTCTCCCTGGGGAGAGCACATCGCCTCTTCTCAGAGTGTAAGAAATTGAGGATTGAAATCATGGCTACCAATAGAGGGGAGGGGGGGGGGGGGGGGGTAGGCATTCTCTGATACCAGTTCTCTGAACATCTACTGTCCAGCTCTCTCCCCAACAGTGTTTTTTTTTATCATCTTCTCAGATTATGTGATTTCTTTTTTTTCAATTTTATGTTTGGTTTTGTTTTTGTCAGTGTTGTTTGTTGTCACCAGGGCAAGTTTGGTCTGCTTCATTCACGTCCAGGAAGAATTGCCATTGTTGTGTTTGTCTTCCTGTCTGCCTGGTTTTGTTTTGTTGGGTTGTTTCGCTAGTTATTCCTGCACAAAAAGATGTTTTTTTAAAGCTTAGCCTTTGGTCACCTGTGTTTTAATGTGTTGCTGAAACATGAGCAGGGCTTCTTTCTCCATGGCACAGTATGGGGATTCAGTTTGAAAAGTGCGAACCTACTGGTAGGAAAGAAAGACCTGTGCATTAGTTGATTATTGCGTGACAAAATTTACAAAACTGCACACGCATAGGGACTGAATGTGAAAAAGTACATCAGTGCTTGTTCCATTATCCTCGGAATAAATGAATAAAATAAAGAAAGAAAAATACACATTTAAACTGATGTAGGAAAAAAACACACTATCCTGTAGACCCTCTAACAGAATGGATAATGGTAAACTAAACTAAACTGTGACTATAATGGATAATATGCCTGCCTGTATTTCTTGAGTCCACTTCTTTGTTGTTAGATCCTCTGTGCAAGAGCTGGTTGATTTACATATGGTTGGGTGGGGTTTGGGGTTTTTTTTGTTGTTTTTTTAAGTCATACAATGCAACAGGAGAGAGATAGGCAGTTTTGCAAGTCTCATTTATTAGATGAAAAACAAAATGTTGTCTGTATGGGTTATTCATCCATTGAGAACTCGCATTACAGAAAATAGGATGCAGTCTATGGTATCGTTTCCGGTTATAGTTGATGAAGTGTTTTCACTGTTTGTAGTGTTTGGATGATTTTTTTTTCTAGTCAAATGATTGTTTTTATGTTCTGACTTTTGTTTTTGGATGTCTTCATCTATATTCCATTTTATTGCCTTTCCTTGTACCTTGTTAAACTCTGCTTTCGTTTCCTTTTTTTTTTATAGCAAAGATTTGGGGGGGGGGGGGGGGGGTAGATTTGTTTGCAGCTCTCATTTGGTGTGTGTTTTTTAGCTTTGTGGTTTTTTGTGTGTGTGCAACACGCTTTGTTTTTGCATCTCAAGAGAGGAAGTGTGTTTATGCACTTCCAATCCCCCCATCTAGCCTAATTTACAGACTGTAAGGTGTGTGTCTTCAGCTCTGTTTACAGACTGTAAGGTGTGTGTCTTCAGCACTGTTTACAGACTGTAAGGTGTGTGTCTTCAGCTCTGTAGCTCTGTTTACAGACTGTAAGGTGTGTGTCTTCATCTCTGTTTACAGACTGTAAGGTGTGTGTCTTCAGCTCTGTTTACAGACTGTAAGGTGCGTGTCTTCAGCTCTGTTTACACACTGTAAGGTGTGTCTTCAGCTCTGTAGCTCTGTTTACAGACTGTAAGGTGTGTGTCTTCATCTCTGTTTACAGACTGTAAGGTGTGTGTCTTCAGCACTGTTTACAGACTGAAAGGGTGTGTCTTCAGCTCTGTTTACAGACTGTAAGGTGTGTGTCTTCAGCTCTGTTTACAGACTGTAAGGTGTGTGTCTTCAGCTCTGTTTACAGACTGTAAGGTGTGTGTCTTCAGCTCTGTTTACAGACTGTAAGGTGTGTGTCTTCAGCTCTGTTTACAGACTGTAAGGTGTGTGTCATCAGCTCTGTTTACAGACTGTAAGGCAGCTCTGTGTCGTCAGATCTGCCAAGTGCCTGTTAACATCATGCCATGTTACCACAGCATGGTTAGGGTCTGTCAAAATGCCTCTGGGAATCAGAATTGTATCAAGGCGATATTTAGTCAAAGCTTTCAGTAAAGATTATCAGATTGGATTTGATAGATATAAATGAACTGATTGATCATAGTGAAATTGCTGAAAGGGACAGAATGTAAGTGAAATTCTTCAAACAGTCCATCCTTTTTTTTTTAATTAAAGAGGAGGAAACAGTTGATCAGAAAACCAACAAACTGAAGCCAGCAGAAGCCAAGAACAGCTTCACTAGATGAGATATGATATATGCAGATTTTCTTCTTGTCTTTTTTTTTATTTGCATAAACTTTTACTTTTTTTGCCTGGGTTTTAACTTTGATATATCATTTCAGGTCTTATTCCTTTTTTTTTTTTTTTTTTAAAGTATTTGGGGGTTTTGTTGTTTTTTGTTTTCATGTTCACTTTCAGCATCTGTGTTTGTTTGCATTTGTTTATGCTGGTTCCTTATAAGTTTTTATTTTGTTCTGTTTGTTCAGGCACAAGCCCAGGTAAATAAGTGTGATCTATGTGGACTATGCTAACATTTAGAAGCATCACTATTAATGAGTGATATGTATTTGTATATAACAACAATCAGTAGCTTATATGATGGTCTACTCACTGACAGTATTTTCATGTAATATCTGTCATCTTTGTAACAGACTTAGCTGATAACACTTTAAAGTATTTAGTATTGAATAAAAAAAATATATAACAAAGGGTATGTCATATGGAAAATATAATTAATCATAAAAATATAGGTTTGTGTGAATACATGTACTGATGTGCATCTTCCATTCCAAGTTTACACACACACACGCACGCACGCACGCACGCACGCACGCACGCACACACACACACACACACACACACACACACACACACACACACACACACACACACACACACATCAACATACAAATTTTAACCGAGTTGTTTTGTTTGACACTCTCGACCTAAACAGGATCACAAAAGCATGTTTGTGAAAGTTATCATTGCATTATACAGAGGAGCATAGCTCCATTTGTGACAGCAATGTTCTCTATGTGTATCAGCAAGAGAATGTTCATTCTTCTGTGGTAAAGGATTGTTTTGTGGAAGGGTTACAATATTGTATGAATTAGTAGTGTGATGTGTTTGTGTGTGTTTGGTGTGTGTGTGAAGTGTGTGTGTGTGTGTGTATTAGTGTGAAGTGGTGTGTGTGTGTGTGTGTGTGTGTGTGTGTGTGTGTGAAGTGTGTGTGTGTGTGTGTGTGTGTGTGTGTGTGTGTGTGTGTGTGTGTGTGTGTGTGTGTGTGTGTTAGTGTGAAGTGAGTGTGCGTGTGTGTGTGTGCGTGTGTGTGTGTGTGGGGGGTGTATAAAGTATGTGTGTGTGCGTGTGTGTGTGTGTGCATGCATGCGTGTGTGTGTGTGTGTGTTTTTAATGTGTGCTCACCCATGCACACATGCATACATTATACATGCATGCCTGCGTGTATGTGCACAAAAACATTCTATACTCATTGCTATTTTTTCTCTATCTTGACCTCTCTATGTGGTGGTGGTGTGTTTCTATCTAGGCTCAGGCTCAGGTAACACTGAAAGTGTAGCAGAACTCACCCCCCCCCCCCCTCTTTCCACTGTTGTTTGATGCTTGATAGAGGGAATGAGGAAAGTAGGCAGGCAGGCCCCAGCAGACAATAATGTAACCTGGCCCTCTATAACCCTAACCAGCATCTATGCTCTGTCCATGCATTGCCTACCATCTTTGTGCTAACCACACGGCTTCACTTTGCACCACGCTGTAGTTGATTCAGGCTGAATTGAACCTGTTTTCGCTGCTGCCTTATTTCACGCTTTTTTATTTATTCATACTTATTTCTTGCTTTTTCATTTAATGGTACTACCTTATTTCTTGTTTTTTAGTGGGTGGAACTACCTTATTTCACGCTTTTTATTTAATTGTATTACGTTATTTCTTGTTTTTGTCATTTAATGGTATTATGTTGTTTCTTGCTTTTTCATTTAATGGTACTAATTTCTTGGTTTCTTATTTAATGGTACTGCCTTATTTCTTGCTTTTTTATTTATTGATACTTATTTATTGCCTTTGCATTTAATGGTACTACCTTATTTCTTGCTTTTTTATTTAATGGTACTACCTTATTTCTCGTTTTTCATTTAATGGTATTACCTTATTTCTTGTTTTTCATTTTATGGTACTACCTTACTTCTTGCTTTTTCATTTAATGGTACTACCTTATTTCTTGCTTTTTATTTAATAGTACTACCTTGTTTTGTGCTTTTCATTTAATGGTATTACCATATTTCTTGCTTTTTTATTGGATGGTACTACCTTATTTCTTGCTTTTCATTTAATGATACTGCCTTATTTTTGCTTTTCATTTAATGATACTACCTTATTTCTTGTTTTTCATTTAATGGTACTACCTTATTTCATGTTTTTTAATGGATGGTACTACCTTATTTCATGTTTTTTATTTAATGCTCCTACCTTATTTCACGCTTTTTATTTAATGGTACTACCTTATTTCTTGCTTTTTCATTTAATGGTTCTACCTTATTTCTTACTTTCTAGTGGATGGTGCTACCTTATTTCTTATGCTTTTTCATTTAATGGTATCTTATTTCTTGCTTTTCATTTAATGGCACTACCTTATTTCTTGCTTTTTCATTTAAAGGTACTACCTTATTTTGTGCTTTTCATTTAATGGCACTACCTTATTTCTTGCTTTTTCATTTAAAGGTACTACCTTATTTTGTGCTTTTCATTTAATGGTACTACCTTATTTCTTGCTTTTTCATGTAATGGGACTACCTTATTTCATGCTTTTTAATGGATGGTATTACCTTTTTTCATGCTTTTTATTGGATGGTACTGCCTTATTTCACGCTTTTTTATTTAATGGTACTGCCTTATTTCACGCTTTTTTACTTATTGATACTTATTTCTTGCCTTTGCATTTAATGGTACTACCTTATTTCTTGCTTTTTCATTTGATGGTATTACATTATTTCTTGCTTTTCATTGGATGGTACTTATTTTATGTTTTTCATTGGATGGTACTGTCTTATTTTGTATTTTTCATTTAATGATACTACCTTATTTCTTGCTTTTTTATTTAATGGTACTGCCTTATTTCTTGCTTTTTCATTTAATGGTACTATCTTATTTCACGCATTTTATTGAATGGTACTGCCTTATTTTTTGCTTTTTCATTTAATGGTACTACCTTATTTCATGATTTTTATTTAATGGTACTACCTTATTTCATGATTTTTATTTAATGGTACTACCTTATGTTTATTGGATGGCACTACATTATTTCTTTTTATTTAATGGTACTATCTTATGTTTATTAGAGGGTGCTACTTGATTATTTGCTTATTATCAAATGGTACTACCTTTTTAAAAAAAAAATTTGATGATGCCTGGTTTCATGCTGATAATTTTATTTACTTTTTCATTTATTTGTTTTCTTCTTTATTGATTTATTTGTTATATTCTTTTTTGATTTATTTGTTTTGATCAAGGGGTGTGTTTCCCTTGAATTCATGATTTGCTTGGGGGAGTTATGAGATCTGTTGCCTCTTGTCTGCTTGACTTTTTTTTCCTTTTTTTTTTGTCACTGCTTGAAACAATTGGTTACTTAAAATTGAGTTTGGTAATGCATTTTTATGTTTTCAACATACATCAGTCTGTTAAAAATTTTGTTGGTACACATGAGGAATGCAGGACAAAAAGGTTGGGGGCTGTAAACAGAGAGAATGGTCAGACAGTGCAGGAATATCAGAGTGAACTAAACTGACCAACAGAATGGCTGTTTACCTTCAGCAGTAATATGAGAGGGGGATGGGATAGCTGAGTGGACAGAGCGCTCGCTTTCCCCAAGTCAAGTTAAGCAGTGTCGAGCGTGGTTACCAGTTGGATGGGTGACCGTTTGCACGCCTTGGCTTCAGTACAGTTCCCTCAGTTCACCCAGCTGTAAATGGGTACCTGCCCTCTTTAGGGTCAGGGAAGGTAAAGCAGCGTGGGAGAGGAGGTGGGCGCAGCCCTCAATATGCTGGCCCTTAGAGAAGCTGAGGTCTCTGATGCCTCGCTCCCCTACGACCACACGTTTTGGGACACCTTTACCTTTTACCTTTACCTTAGTAATATCAGTGTTGACTAATCTGACTGATAGAATGGCTGTTTACCTTTAGTAGTAATATCGGTGTGGACTTAAGTGACAGACAGAATGGCTGTTTATCATCAGACTGAATTTGATTCTGTAGTGGATTGACATACAAACTGACTCCCATCAGAAGACTGTGTGCGTAGTTCTTGTACTTTCTCAGCCTCATTTTCAATCTCAAAGAAAGGAATTCTTTTTCTTTTCTTTTTTTTCAAATTTGGTTTTTGAGGGTGGGGTTTTCTTTGTTGTTGTTTTTTTTCTAAATTTCCCCACATGAATAATTCTGCATGAAGTGAAGACAGGTTACTCACATGTGGGAATGGATGTCAAAGAAAGGAGGTCTTTTTTTGTTGGTTTGGAAAAAACATTTTAAGAAATTATTAATGTAGTCCCCAGCTGTAAATGGGTACCTGCCCTCTTTAGGGTCAGGGAAGGTAAAGCAGCGAGGGAGAGGAGATGGGCGCCGCCCTCAATATGCTGGCCCCAAGAGAAGCTGAGGTCTCTGATGCCTCGCTCCCCTGTGACTACAAAGGTTATGGGACACCTTTACTTTTACCTTACTAATGTAGTCAGTGTCAGGTGTGCAGAGCATGAATGAGTCATCAGGCATGCAGAAAGACGTCTGGTCCCCACACTGTTATACTGCCATCCTCAGTAAATAGATCAAGAAAGAAAGAAAAAAAAAAAAAAGAAAGAAAGAAAGAAAGAAAGAGAAGGAAGGAAGGAAGGAAGGAAGGAAGGAAGGAAGGAAGGAAGGAAGGAAGGAAGGAGAAAGGAAGGAAGGACGGAAGGAAGAAGAAAGAAAGAAAGAAAGAAAGAAGGAAAGAAATCCAATTTCAACCTTTAACAGATATAAGGCAATGAAATTGCACACAAAGTAGATTGCACATCGTGGTTGCTTTCTAGTTGGAGTGTAGGGTGAAGGATGGTGTGGGAGTGTATTCTAACAATGAGAGTGATTCTTGACAGTGTGTG
Source organism: Stramonita haemastoma (assembly GCA_030674155.1). Classification (NCBI taxonomy): domain Eukaryota; kingdom Metazoa; phylum Mollusca; class Gastropoda; order Neogastropoda; family Muricidae; genus Stramonita; species Stramonita haemastoma. The sequence goes on along the minus strand of CM060335.1, from coordinate 39,674,891 downwards.
CATACAGTGTGAACTAACACACATTGTATTGACTAATCAACCAGTGATTATAAGCAATGATGCCTTTTTTCTTGTCATAGAGGAGTGTTCTTGACATTTGATGTAAAATATATGTGAAAATATATTAATGCCTTTTTTATTTTTAATGATGCCAGTTGATTTTATGAGTTTACTTGATTGGGCAGATGCTATAAGAGATTGATGATGATGTAAAGAATTCTGTGCACATTGTTTCATATTTTTACTGTAAATTGTTAGTTAAGGACAGACAAGTATATGTTATGTTTATACTTAATGCGGAGGTTTCACTGTGACAGATATTCATTCTGAAGAAAGCAGAGTAGCTGTAGATGTCATGCATATAACAATTCTTTATGGATTGAATTTATAAAATAGCCAATCTTTTTGGAAAAAAATGCCCTTTGTAAATGCCCTGCATATAACAATCCGTATGTACTTCAACACTTTTCAAAGAAATCTTATGTCAACTTGCTTTTCTAGTTTCTTAGTTTTTCATGTTTCCTTTTTATGAAATAAAAAGCACAGAGTACAGGTGGAAGTTTAGCATATTTCATTACAAAAAAAAAAGACTGTTTGATTCTTTTTGTGTTTGTACCTGTTTTTTTATGTGTGCCAAACCTGTGAAATGGAATAGAATACATCGTACCACCTTTGGGTGTGGGTTGAACAATATGGTTGTTTTCATTCATTGCTTTATTGTAAGTTGTTTATGAAATAAACAAATTTACAGACATTCATAAATGCGCATGCACACAACTACTTGTTAATCAAGTCACGATTTTTCCCTTGTTTTTACATGTTAGCGGACATAGAGTTGTATACATATATGGAAACATGTTAATTTACAAACATAATAGCAAAAGATGTATGTTTCAACACAAATTTGTAGATAGATTTTCAATGTTTTTAATAAGACTTTTCTTTTTACACTCATTCAGGTTGTCACACACATGCACACACACACACACACACACCACACACACATGTCTACACTCATACACACTCTGTCTCTCTCTCACACACACATACACTCCATCCCTCTCACTCACTCACTCATATGCATGCACGCACGCATGCATACACACACACATACACACACACACACACACACTACACACACAACACTCACATGCACACACTCACGCACACACGCACACACTACACCCCCCCCTCACACACACACACACACACACACACACACACACACACACACACACACACACACACACCACACTACAAAAATTTTTTTAAAAGGGTGACCAAAATACACATGGAGACTATTTTGCTGTGGTATCTGCCCTGCAGAAGGAACATTCCAACATCATCTCGAACCTGAGGGCCACCAACGAACCCCTCTTCACCGTGACCGAACTCAGCGCTGGCCTCGACCCCAAAGAGGAGGCCAAGGAAGAGGGGGCAACTCCTGTCCCCACACGCATCCGCAAGAAAGGGCATGTGGAGTTACGTAACCCTGTCATTCAGCCTCCAAGCGGTTTACAGGTAAGAGGACCAGTCTGGATGGTGGTTTTTTTTTGTGTGTGTGTGTTGTATCTGTTGTGGGGATGGGATAGCTCAGTGGTCAGAGCACTCGCTATCCCCCAGCCAGGTTAAGGAGCATTGAGCATGGTTGCCTACTGGATGGGTGACCGTTGGCACGCCTTGGCTACAGTACAGTTCACCCAGCTGTAAATGGGTATCAGCCCTCTTTAGGGTCAGGGAAGGTGAAGCAGCGAGGGAGAGGAGATGGGCGCCGCCCTCAATATGCTGGCCCCTTGAGAAGCTGAGGTCTCTGACGCCTTGAACTGGGGAACTGTACAGAAGCCAAGGTGTACAAACGGTCACCCATCCAACTGGTAACCATGCTCATTGCTGGTGACAAATGAGCTACTTTGGAATAGGTGTGTGTTGTGTGTGTGTTGTGCATGCATGCCTAATGTGTACTTGTATTAAATAGGTGTGGGTGTGCTTGTGTGGGTGTGTGTGGGTGTGTGTGTGGGTGTGCGTGCGTGCGTGCGTGCATGTGTGTGTTTAGTGCATGCATGGCTAATGTAATGCATTTGTGTGTTGAATAGGCGCGCGTGTGTGTGTGTGTGGTGTGTGTGTGTGTGTGTGTGTGTGTGTGTGCGGTATGTATTATCTGTTCTTGTGTGGAATAGGTGTGAGTTGGGCATGCATTCCTCATGTATGCATCACCTGTACTTGTGTTCAGGGTGCCTCTGCTCGCAAGTTCCTGACTCCGACTCTGAGTGATGGAGCGACTCGCGGTGACAAAGAAAGAACCAGCATACGAAAACGCAGCAACAAGATCAACACAGGTCAGTCTCAGGCAATTAGTTCAGAGTCAGTTAGTCAGTGAAGCCGCCGCTGTAGTCTAGTGGTTAGGGCGTTGGACTCGTAATCTAAAGGTTGCGGGTTCCATCCCAGCTTTCGGCTATGGCGTTGTGCCCTTGGAAAAGGCACTTTGAGGCTATTTTCTCACCCACCCAGGTGTAAAAGGGGTACAACCTTGTGTTGGGGTTAACCCTGCGATAGACTGGCGTCCTATCCAGGGTGAGTCTATGACTCTCAGTCGCTTAACGCCACAGAAACCGGGATAAGCACCGGCCTGATGAGCCTTAGGCTCGGGACAGACTTTAACTTTTTTCTTTTTTTTAACAGTCAGTCAGTAGGCACCAGCAGTCTCGGAAGACTGTGGAGTTGCGCTCTAGTCTTTAGAATGCAAAGCCTGGGTAAGTAAGTACGGAGGCAAGCTGTTACCCATGCAGCAGAACCCCCTCTCCACGCCACTGGAAGGATCCATTGGAAAGGCAGTTCAGAGTGACTTTGATGTATGAAAGAGAGAGAGAGTGTGTGTGTAGTGTGTGTGTACTTCCCTTTAATGTCCTTCACTTAAGTGATATTAGATGATAGGAGAAAGAGGGAAGAATGAGTAAGAATGGTATGTGAGTGATGGAGTATATGTGTATTTTGTTCTTTATTTCAAGGATAATGGAATAAGCACTCGTGCTTTTTACATCCAGTCCCAGTGTGTATGCAGTTTTGTAAATCTTATCTATTTCCACCGGCACACAGCGGCCTACTCATGAAAAGCAGAACAGTGTTTAATGTGTGTGCAAGATGTTCTCTGTGTGTTCGCACACGGGCTCGGTTTCTAGTCTGAACCGAAAGACTTTTGGGGAGAGTGGAGTCAGCACTGATGTTAACTCCAGGAGAAAAATCTCCTGCATATGTGAGTGTGTTGACATATGTGTGTGTGTGGTGTTTGTATATGTGTTGATATATGTCATGTGTGTGTGTGTTTGTAAATGTGTCTGTGTTGATATATGCACGTGTGTGTATGTTTGTATATGTGTCTGGTTGATATATGCACTCGTGTGTGCGTGTGTTCTCCAAATATCACAAGCTATAAATAATGTCTGTTCACTGAACACATCCTGCTTACATTCCCTTTCTTCCAACAGGAGGCAAGCCTTTACCGCTGGTGTCAGAGTTTTCTGACGACACCAGCCCCCCTCTCCCCACCTTCCCCACAGACTCAGCACTGGTGGGCAGGAACGTTTCCACGGACATTGGAAGCTGGTGGAAGGAGCAGTGCATCCACAGCCACAGTGACGAAGGCTCCCCCTGAGCAGCATGTGTGGGTTTGGACAGTTCCAGCCAGACCCAGGCATAGCCTGGGCAGTTAAGTTCTGGCATGGCTTCAGCCGGTGAATGTGAGCCAAGGGTTTCTAGGACAGTTCCAGGACATCCAGGGATTTCTCATCTAGCTAGATCTTAGGATCTTTAAGGACAGTTTCAGTAGGTATCATGGATTTCTCAAATAGCTAGATCCAAGAATCTTAAGGACAGTTTCAGCCGGATATCCTGGGATTTCTCATATAGCAAGATCCAAGAATCTCAAGGACAGTGTCAGCGGGATATCCTGGGATTTCTCATATAGTTAGATCCTAGGATTTTTAGGACAGTTGCAGCCAGATATCCTGGGATTTCTCATCTAGCTAGATCCTAGGATCTTAAGGACAGTTTCAGCCAGATATCCTGGGATTTCTCATCTAGCTAGATCCTAGGATCTGTAGGGCAGTTTCAGCTGGATATCCAGGATTTTTCATATAGCTAGATCCTAGGATCTCTAAGGCAGTTTCAGCTGGATATCCAGGATTTTTTATATAGCTAGATCCTAGGATCTCTAGGGCAGTTTCAGCCCTGATATCCAGGGATTTCTCATATAGCAAGATCCTAGGATCTTTAGGACAGTTCAGCCGGATATCCAGGGATTTTTCATATAGCTAGATCCTAGGATCTTGAGGACAGTTTCAGCCTTTTAACCCCACTGCATGTTGGCCACAGCCTTGTGCTCTGTCTTATATTCCAAGTTGACAGTGAAACCAAGAGGGAAAAGAGGTGAAAAATCTGGCTGAACATGACAAGATTCTCTTTCTGAAAGGATGGTTGATTTTTTCCAGACTTCTGTGATGGAACCGATAACCATTGTACTGTGTGCGAGTTTAGTTGGTATGATTTTTGCCCCCAGTAAATGTTTGCCTGTGAATGAGAGTAATAGATAAACATTATCGGCTGCTGCCAAAAAGACTTTTTTTTTTTTTTTAAATCAGGAAAATATGAAAACTTTTTTGTTTACATAAAGATGCTAGTATTATGGTCTTTGCTATGTATTTATCAGCATGAATAATGTGTGTTTTTGTGCCACATGTGTGGGCATTAGCATGTGTTCACATGTGTGCGTGTGTATGGGCACTAGCATGTGTTCGTGTGTGTGTGTGTTATGGGCACTAGCATGTGTTCCTCTGTGTGTGTGTGTGTGTGTGTTTTATGGAAACAAATGAAGGTAACTGATTGATGTCAAGTAAGTTGACTAGTGTATAGCACATGGAGTCTTGCATGTAAGAGAATAGCTCTGCAAAAAATTCTTCATCATGGTGACAACTAATGTGAATTATGCTGTTCCAAGGAGAGATTGCACCATTATGGTGACACACTGCTGTGAGGAAGTTTTGGAAGTGATCCACAAGAGTGTACAGCATTATCTTTGTCTTAAAGAGACAAAGAAGACTGTGTGTTGATTGTACATAATTTTAGCAGGCTTTATATACGGTCTTTCCTAACCAGTGAAAAGAGCTGATAAAGTGATCTTTTTTGTGATGCATGTAAATCAATTTATTGATTTGTTCAGGAAAAAAGATATCTTGGTTGTTCTGTCATGTTGTCAGCGTTTTGCATTTTGTCTGCGTTTACACCTCATGTACTTTCGTATCCATGTCTGTCTTTTTTTAAAATTTAAATGTATACCTTGCATCCTTTTCTTCAATGTCAAATCGTTGGTTTTTCGGGTATGGTTGCTGAACATTAATGCCATTGGCATTTGCATTCCATTCAAACTTTATTCTTGTCAAAGGTGTTTTTTTTTTTCAAAGTTTGTAGTTTCATTTGTTTTTATTCTAAAATGTGGGGACGGGATGGCTCATTCGTCAGAGCACTCGCTGGCCCCCAGCCAAGGTTAAGCAGCATCGAGCCTGGTTACCAATTGGATGAGCAACTGTTTGTGCACCTTGGCTTCAGTACAGTCCCCTCAGCTGTAAATGGGTACCTGCCTCTAGGGTCAGGGAAGATAAATCAGTGAGGGAGAGGAGATGGGCGCCGCCCTCAATATGCTGGCCCCTAGAGAAGCCGAGGCATCCTCGTTCCCCTACGACCACATAGGTTATAGGACACCTTTACTGTAATGCTGATAAGATTTATTTGACAGACCAACATACAACAAATTGGGTGTGTTTGCACAAGCAGTGATGTAGGTGTTATGACAGGTTATGAAATGAATATATGGACATTTTGTATATAACCAATGGTGAATCATTGCTATTGTTGTGTCTGAGAAGGGCCCGACTTGTTATTGGTCGAGGACAGATGACCTCTGTATTGTTTTAATCTATGATTGTTCAGCATGTGTAGTCTACATACACAGGTGATTATCTCCAAGTTGTTTCAGGTAGTCAACCCATTATTGTTCGGCATGTGTAGCCTAAATACACAGGTGACCTCTGTGTTGTCCGAGATATTCAATCTATGATTGTTCCGCATGTATTGTTTAAATACATTATAAACATGTGTACATACTTAGGGATTTATTAATTCGAGATGCTGGAACATGTGTAAGAATGAAACGTTGTATCCTTGGTAATGATGAACCAGATATTCCTGTAATATCAACAAGTGCAATATCTTCAGTGTTTCGTGGTGGGTAAAAGTTTTAATGTGGATGGGAGGACAGTCCTTAAGTTATAACCAACCTCTCCCAACTTACTTCCAATAGGTGTGCAGTAGTCAGAAATTTCTACACGTTTGACAAGTCATTGTTGGCTTATGTGAAGTACAGGACCCTAGACCACAAACATGTGTTGAATACAACATTACTGATGATGAATGTTATTTATTTACTCTATGGAAACAGTGCAACCAACAAGCAGAAAACTCATTGTATTTCAAAAAAGATTTCTATATACGTCACTGGGATAACATAATTTGAAATACAGACTCTAAAGCAAATTTTAACTGCTGATCCCCAGTAAGAAATGAAACAGTTAACTATGAATTTTCCCCTCCTGCACGATTGTTACTTTAACTGGAGAACGTGGCTGTATTGTTGTTGGTAAAAAAAACAAACCTGCGAGACATTCTCTCACCCGTCAAATAGGGATAATAACAAATAAGATGTTTACTAACTGTCAAACAGAGTAGCCAGAAGAGTCTGTGCACTTTCTGTAGCAATTATTACCAACTGCAAGCTCTAGTCATTGTTCACACCTATTTCAAAAGACTGTTGGGCTGCAAGCCAAAATTACAAAATGTATTTTGTTCCTCCTTTTTTTTGTTTTGTTGAGATACTGTGTCAGTGTTATTACTCCAATCTGTGTGATGAAGATGTACACATGGCTTGTTGAGGATGTTTGAAGAGGAGGAGTGGGCAATAAACATTAACTGGTGTTGAATGCCTTACCTGAATGACTTGAAAGTACTTTTATCCACATCCAAATGTTGGGGTTGTGCACTTTTGTGAACAGAGTTACTGGACATGGAGGGGGGGGGGGGGGGGGGTTGAGAGGGCTTTTCTTTAAATGGAAAGAGGAATATTGGCATTTGAGAATCTCTTAGTTTGCCCCTATTTAAAAAAGAAGAAAAAAAGAGAGGACAGCAAGCCTGTAAGCAAAACCATTGTGAAGTGATACTTAAAGCCAATGCTTGCTTTATCTCGTAACTGCCTGTTTGGAGAGGCAGGAGAGCAGTCTTGACAGAGAAACGGGGTAGAAATGCTATCTTTAAACTGAACATTCCTGTATGTGGATGTAACTACATACATATACTGTGCTGAAAGCATGTCTGAGGATTTACTACAATGCAAGTATGTGCATGCCTATTCTGCACAAATGTGCGTATTTCTACATTGGCACTCGCATGTTCAAGAACTCTTTCACACACACACACAAGTGCACACACATAAATGTGTGCGTGTGTGAGTGTTTATTTTTATTTATTTATTCTTTTATATCGAGGATAATGGAATAAGCACTCGTGTGCTTTTTTACATCCAATCCCCGTGTATGTAGTTTTGTAAATCTTATCTGTTCCCACCGGCACACAATGGTCTACTCTTCCAAAAAGCAAAACAGGATTTAACAGATGCGCAAGATGTTCTGCGTGCATTCGCACACGGGGCCTTGGTTTATAGTCTTATCCAAAGGACTTTTGGGGAGTGGAGTCAGTACTGATGTTAACTCCAGGAGAACAATCTCGAACGTGTGTGTGTATGTATGAGCACTCTCTTCTTCCCACAGACACTTCCTCACATGCAACTGTCAATTTTCCTGAAGTTTGACAGAAGAAAACCTAAGTCATAAATTTCTGCATAGTCAAACAGCAACCAATACAATTTAAGTCTGCACCCCCAAAAAAAATTTTTTTCACTGTGGTGTTTATGCTATTCACACCTTGCTGTGAATTTTGCTGTGGGTTGTACAAGTTTGATCCACACCGCAGCAAACGAAAAGAGAGCCAAGCGGAAGGCATGTACTCCAGCCACCTCAACAAGCCACATCTGCATCAGATGCAACAGAGACTGCCACTCCAGCATTGGACTGACCAGCCACAGCCAACGCTGAACAAATGACCTGGCGCGAATTCCATAGTCAACACCGACTGACGGAGGCCTACTGCACAAGTTTATATTTGTGAATGTGGGAAAAAAAAGGAACACTGTTGCATGTATTGCCCAGCACTGAATGGTGGCCGATGGTGACTATGTCTGCCAACACCTGTTACAATGTGCACCCACCTTGTTCAGCTCTCCAGTAAAGAGACGAACATGTGGAGGTGTGATCATCGTATTGTGCAGCTTTCTTTAAAGAAAGAGAGTGAGGGACTGATAAAGAGAGAGAGAGTGGTGTGTTGTGGTGTGTGCTGGTTTTACCACAGAACCAAGAGTATTGCTTTAAATATGTCATGGCTGCAGATCCGTGATAATTCTTGGTAACACCAAAACAGATTTGCTCTCTCTCTCTCTCCCTCCCTCACACACACACACTCACAAAGAAATGACAACTAGAAATCATACACTACCTACTGATAAGCTAACTACCAATTCCACACACAAAACCATACCCAAAAAATTTGTGTTGCTTTGATATCTGTGTTACAGTCAAATCTGTCATGGCATTATCAGTTTTAAGCCTAAGGATTTGCCCACAACATAATTTATTCTGTTCCTGCCCACATCAACGGTTACTTCAGGGCTACAATCTTTTTTAAACACATCACAATAAACATCATTTCTGAACTATAATAGTAAACACAAAAATTCAGCCAGATCAAAATGACAAAGCACTAGCTACTTAAAAAGTTAAAAAAGTTAAAGTCTGTCCCGAGCCATAAGGCTCATCAGGCCGGTGCTTATCCCGGTTTCTGTGGCGTTAAGCGACTGAGAGTCATAGACTCCCCCTGGATAGGACGCCAGTCTATCGCAGGATTAACCCCCAACACAAGGTTGGTACCCCTTTTACACCTGGGTGGGGTGAGAAAATAGCCGTAAAGTGCCTTTTCCAAGGGCACAACGCCATAGCGGAATAGCTGGGATCGAACCCGCAACCTTTAGATTACGAGTACAACACCCCAACCACTAGGCCACAGCGGCGGCTACTAGCTACTTAGGAACTGCTTTTCCATTAATAATGTTACACACACAATTGATGCTGATTGTAAGGCTCCATTACAAAATCTGTCAACAAGCACTACAACTTTGGTGCTGTTTTCACAAATTACAATTGGTCCAGCCCATGTACAAAAAAAAGGTTCAGTGGACAACGGAACAGATTTCATTATTTGAAATACGATTTAAAAACTGACTATAAAGTGTATAGATGGCAACGTTACAGCCACACACAGAGTCAGACATACTGTTTTGTTTGGTTTTCTTAGTGAGGCATCCAACTTTCTACTTTTCCCCACATTATCCTTTTCTTTTTTTGGGTGGGTCGGGGTGGGATAGGTAAGTGGTCAGAGTGCTCGCTTTCCCCCCAGTCAAGTTAAGCAGCATCGAGCATGGTTACCAGTTGGATGGGTGACCGTTTGTGTGCCTTAGATTCAGCACAGTCCCCCCAGCTCTAAATGGGTACCTGCCCTCTTTAGGGTCAGGGAAGGTAAAGCAGCGAGGGAGAGGAGATGGGAGCCACCCTCAATATGCTGGCGCCTAGAGAAGCCGAGGTTTCTGATGCCTCGCTCCCCTACGACCACATAGGTTATGGGACACCTTTACCTTACTTTTACCTCCAATGACTGTTTCTTTTTCCCATTCCCTTTTTTCCTGTTGTGAGTTCTGCCATCCTCCTCTTTTTCCCCACTTCTATTTTCATTTTCTGACATCCAAAATCCATGTCAACTACAGACACTCATCAAAAAAGCAAAAAGAAGAAGAAAACACACACAACATAGTGATGCACCAATTATCTTTTTAAAAAAAAATATATATTAAAATCCACATAAAAAATCCTAATAAAACTCCACATGAAAAATTCATTCAAACTGAAGCACCATCAGTAAGACAGGAGCATTCTGTTATGAAGAGGCATGTACATTAGTGATGCAACTGTGGTGCTAGTTAATCATAATCACAATATTGTTTATAGCCCTACCGACCATGAAAGCCATACCAGGGCCGTCACCTCACTCAGTTTCAGAGGCTGCAGTAACCCTCAACTTCAGGTTCAAAACTAACACCTCCTAGTACCTTCAAATGTCTAACACCATCCATCTGAAAACAGCAACATTTAATGACACAATACCTAAATTACTTCATTCCTTATGGCAAATAAACCAGACTGTGCTGAGGACGGCAGCCATTCCGCTCAATTTATCATCCCCAGATTTATAAAAAAAAAAAAAAAAAAAAATTTTAAACGTACAAAAGGATAACAAACACGGTTCAAAAATATACCTAAAAAGTGCCACATGGGCAAATATCACTGCAGAATGGACATCCTGTGCCCATCCCAGTGTCTAAGTCTCACTACCTGATCACCAGAACAAAAAACCACAGGCAGAGTGTCATATAATGAAAACAGAAAATTGAAAGAGTTGCTTGAAAAAAGGCAGGAGAATGGACTGGGAAGGCAGAAAATAAGCACAAGAAATTATGGAAAAATGAGGAGAATGAAACAAAGAGAAAAACAGAAAAATGAAAACGTCTAGCACAGAATTTCCAGAAGGTGGAGATGCTATTTATACTGAAAGACCCCCAGCATCCCCACCGGGGTTGGTGCTGTTTTACAAAAGAACCAAGAGTGTTGCTGCAAATATGGTATGGCAACATATCTGTGACAATCCGTGATAACACCAGTCCACAGATTTGCTTTGCTTGCAGTACAAGCTATTCCTCACATACACACACTTGTTTGCACCATTCCCTTTGACCTATGCATAACTTGCGTCTTCCTGAACACCTCTTTCCCTAAACTTCCTTCACCTCTGACTCCTCTACCCATTGCATACATGCATATTCATCCCTCTGGCCATTTTGTTTTTTATTGGAACTTTTTCTTCTAAGTTCCCTCAGTCCTTCAAATAAACAAAACAGCTTGCTCCCCCACCCCACCCCTCAGAGGTCCCATTGTGACTGCACACAGAATATCTTGCACACATGTTAAAACCTGTTTAACCTTTTGGAAGAGTAGGCCCTCGTGTGCTTGTGGGAACAGATGAGAACATTTACAAAATCAGAGGCACTTGATGTAAAAAAAAAAAAAAATTTTAAGCACATAATTGCTTGTTCATTATCCTCAAATTAAGATCATTCTTCGTTCAGTTTTTGGTTTTTGGTGTGTGTGTGTGTGTGTGTGTGTGTGGGGGGGGGGGGGGGGTTGTTTTGGGTTGTTTTGGGGTTTTTTTGGCCATGAACCTGAATGAATCAAAATCCCATTCATTTCTCCTAAATATCCAATTTTCTCAAATTTCGTCACTCCTCAATTCTCTATTGGTTTTGGGACACAAAAGTGACCATTATGTCCACGTAGCATTGCATCCATCTGCCAGCTTGTTCACATGCAGGGTAAGGGTCAGGGTAAGTGTAAAGAGTTAGTATCAGGTTAGAGTTAAGATTAGTAGAACTTTGGGACAGGACCTGTCAGTCTGTATGTATGCATGAATATATGCTTGTGGATACAATGGTATGTGGACATCATGGTTTTTAGACTGTTTTCTTTCACACACAAACTACCATTCCCATCAAAAGCAGATGGTATTTCTACGTTGTTTTAAAATTTTTCCTCCAAGTTTGAGCCCCAACAGCAAAAAAAGGCTTCAGGGCTTAAGTGTTTTGATAAGGAACGTGGCAGGAACGGTTTAGACATTCACCTGCTAGACAATCAAACAGCCTTCCTCTTTCTTCCAATTTTTACAGTAAAATAAAAATGAATGTCACGTTTTTCAGATGAGACTAACAAGTCACACCCATGTTCTTACAGACTTGTGCACATCAAATGAGCCCATGACAGTTGGAAATCAGAAAAAAAACTGGGAGATAAATCCTGTCCTGGCAAAATTGGTAGATTTAATTCTCAACTGTACCCCTGAAGTTGGAATGTGGCTCTGGCAGAACATCTTGCACACATGTTAAATCCTGTTCTGCTTTTCGTGAGTAGGCCATTGTGTGCCGGTGGGAACAGATGACAAGATTGACAAAACTGCATACACATGGGGACTGGATGTAAAAAAGCACATAAGTGCTTATTTCATTATCCTTGATATAAAAGAATAAATAAAACAAGAAAAGTTTACAAGAAAAAATCTATCAAAAAAAAGAAAAGATCAAATGTGACATGAATCATTTTCTCAAACCTTATATATAATTTTCCCTTAATTACTGATGTGAATCTATAATATCCTTCCCCCTCCCTCAAATACCCCTTTCCCTTGAATTACTGTCCTACAAAATCATGATATAATGCTCACCCACCCCTTCACCAAGCACGCACGCACGCACACACACATCCCTAACACCATCTAGCTGATAATCATGTTGTTCTCAGGGAAGGAAAATTAAGTGGTTAAAGCCTTGTGCTTATGATCTGACGGCCTCGGTTTTGGCCACCACAAAGGCACCTGGTTTAGGGGGTTTTCCCCTTAGTTAACTTACTGATTCCATGCCCTCTTTTGATAGGATCATGCATGCAGAACATCTTGCACCTATGTTCAAAAATAGTTCTGCCTTTCAGAGAAGGTCATTTCACACTGATAGAAATGGCTGACAACATTTTCAAACAGGTGCACTGTACTTAACACACACATTTTATGCGCACACACACTTTTCCTACCCATCACCAGGTCTATATTTTCCACAGGAAACAAAAAACAGCATACACACACCCCTTTGTTGTGTTGGCCTTGGTGGATACCATTGTATGGTTATGTCAACAACACCTTGTGCTGTTGTAAAACAGGCTATGGCATACCAGCACTAATATTTATCAGCCCTGGTTGTTTCCAATCTCGACAGCATATAAATCTGATCTGAATTTCATTTCGAAAGCATAATAAACCATGAAAACAGCAAAAAAAATACAATGCATATTTACAAATATTATAAATATTATACTTAAAATTGTGCAGCATATTTTGAGGTGGTTTTTTCCCCCCCATTTTACCCTTTATTGAGACTGAATTATATTTTCAATGGCCTTATAAACTTCAATCTTAAAAAAAGATGAAAGGTACATTACATACATACAGTAAAAACATTATTATTCTCTTTCTGTCTTCTTGGATGGTTCCAACTTTCTTTGTTTCAAGGGTGGCAAGTGAGGGGGGGGGGGGATAGTTCTTTTGTTGGGGGATGGGGTATAGTTGTTTTTTTTGGGGGGAGGGGCATTCTTTGTTGTTGTTGTAAGGCTTCCTACCTATTTTTGTTCAATATTATTTTACTGTTTTTTTCTTTGGGAGCTGGGTGGGGGTGGGGATTTTTCTTCCTGGCAAAAAAAAAGGCAAAGACAGTCCTGGTGCTGAAGAAATCATCATAATGAAAAGCTCCCGATATCATGACCATGCACAGTATTCTAAGCGACAATGAAAGTCTAGTAGAGATATTTTGGTGATGATTTTTAAGTCCCAACACTGATGATGTCTTCTTGTATTTGAACTCTTAACAATGATGAAATCTTTTTGTTGAAGAAGTCCCAGTGATTATGGATTCTTTGTGTTGATGATGAAGTCTTTGCACTGATGAGTCTTGCGTTAATGTAGCATTTGCATTGATGATGATGATGAAGTCTTGAGATGATGAAATCCTGGCCTTGATGAAATCTTGGTGATGATGCAGATATTGAAGACTTGGCAAATATCTCTGGCGATCATGAAGTTTTGAAGTCCTGAGGATGATAAACAAAAAAGTAAAATATCATATCTCAAAACAGACAAAAAATCTATCTTCATAATCATAAAGAATTACATAGTTTTTAAGATATAAACGATCTTCACAGAAAATGGTGCAATACGGCATTAGTGTCTCAAGAATTAAAAAACCCTCTTTTTTTTTTTTTATAGCGATGTTTTCATAAAAATGCATATAAACATAAGATCTGAGGGGCAGGATAGCCTAGTGATCAGAGGGTTGCACATGTGATCTGATGGTCTGGGGTCAGGCCACCACAGAGATGCATGTTTAGGGATTTTGCCCTGGAGTTAACATCAGTACTGACTCGTTCTCTCCACAAGCCTAGTGGTCAAAACGTTGAACTCACAACGTGATGGCATAGACTGGACCCACCACCAAAACACCAATTCAACAAAACTTTTCCCTAGAGTTAACATCAGTACCAACTTCACTCCCCTGAAATTCCTTCACACGAGACTATAACTTGAAGTTCCCTGTATGAACACATAACACCTTGCGCACACATCAAAGCCCATTCCACCTTTTGGAAGAGTAGACCAGGCATGCTGGTAGAAACAAATGACAATTTTTCTTTTTAAATGCATGCACACTGGTGTGCTTATACGTCATCTTTGAGCCCTGAATGCAGCTACCTTAGGTTGTATACACAAAATCTCACCACCTTGGGGCTCTACCCAGAGAACAAAGAAAATTCCTGTACATTATTCATTTGTATAAAAAAAAAAAATGTAAAAAGAAGTTGACAGATCTGTACCTTGCAGGGAACCAGTAAATGACTTTTTTGAAGTTCTGACAATAATGATGACCTTGCAGCAATGAAGAAGTCCTTGCAGTGATGAAGAAGTCCTTGCAGTGATGAAGAAGTCCTTGCAGTGATGAAGAAGTCATTGCAGTGATGAAGAAGTCATTGCAGTGATGAAGAAGTCATTGCAGTGATGAAGAAGTCCTCATGGTCTTGTGGAAGTCCTTCAGGCAATGGTGAAGAAGATCTGGCACAGATATAAATACAAATACTTCATTATTTTAAAACATATAGGTGTGTGTAGCTAATGACCAAGCCCTTTAAGAAAATAATAAATGCATGAAAAAAATCCAGAAAAAAGAGACAAATCGTCAAAAGAGTAATCCTCCAACTTGTTCAAAATACACACAATGTCAGTCACAAATCTAGAGCAGTGTCCTCAGAGAACTTTTTCAACAGTGTGGCATCAGATCCATGATGGATGCTATAGCCAAGTGGTTAAGTCCATCCGACTTCAATGCTGTGGGCTCATAAAGCCCTTGGGTTCAAATCTCAGAGATGGCATCTTGTGATTTATGGGTGTGCTTTTTTTCCAATCTCCCAGGTCAAGTTCAAGTGCAGACCTGCCAGCACCTTAATTTTTTCCATTTATATATGCATGCAGAAGATTAAATATGTACGTTAACGGTCTCATAACTCATATCAGTATTCAGTGGGTTATGGAAATATGAACATAACCAACATGCATCCTGAACAGAAAAATGACTTTTTCTAAAGCCAGTGGGCAGACCTGCAAAATCACAAGCACAAAGAAAAAACAGGCACTATGCACCCCATGCTGTAAGGGAATGGGGAAGAGAGAGAGAGAGAGAGAGAGAGAGAGAGAGAGAGAGAGGAGAGAGAGAGAGAGAGAGAGAGAGAGAGAGAGAGAGAGAGAGAGAGAGAGAGAGAGAGAGAGAGAATCAGATCCAGCACAGTATAAACTGTTTGCTTAAAAAAATGAATACAAAGGGTGACAGAGCCATGCCTTTAATGGAACAAGTAAAAGTTGACTTCTGAAGTCCTGGTGTTGATGAAATCCTGGTGTTGATCGAGTCCTGGTGTTGATCAAGTCTGGAGGATGATATAGTTCAGGCAATGATGATGACTGAAGTCCAAGAGATAATAAAAGTTCTTGTGGTGATGAGATTCTGCACACAAAAAACAAAAAAGAATACATCATTATCTCAAAAGAGAAAATAGGAGCAGCTTCTAAGCAAGGCAATCAAAAAGAGATGAATGAAATGGCATCACAAAGAAATAGAAATAACTCGTCACAGAACATTGTACAGCATTAACATTAATATATCCTGACTTCATGCAGTATACTATCTCCCTACATAGAAATAAATCGTCACAGAACATTGTACAGTATTAACATTAATATATCCTGACTTCATGCAGTCTACTCCCTACAGAGAAATAAATCATCACAGAACATTGTACAGTATTAACATTAATATACCCTGACTTCATGCAGTCCACTATCTCCCTACATAGAAATAAATCATCATAGAGCATTGTACAGTATTAACATTAATATATCCTGACTTCATACAGTCTACTTTCTCCCTACATATTTTTTTTACAATTTTATTCAGTACATTTCTATCTATATGGGACACTTTTCTTTACATTTCTATATATAAAGTTCAACTTCTTCAGAATATACACAACATCGATTTTATTAACCTCCAAGAGCAGTGTCATCAAGGTACTTCAGTGTGGTATCAGATCCAGTACACTTTAAACTGTATTAAAAATGAAGATGGTAGAACCTTACCTTGCAGGGAGCAGTTAAAGTCCACTTTTCAAGACCTGCTGATGTTGAAGAGTGCCCATTCTGGTGATGTTCAAGTCTTGGTGATGATGAAGACTGAAGTCCTGGCAAGGAAAACTGAAGTCCTGGGGATGATCCAATTTGGGCGATGGTGAAGTTCTTGTGATGATGAGTTTCTGTTAAAGACACAAAAAGGAAGAGAGTAAAAAATAAAAAAAGAAAGAAAGAAAGAAAAATATATCAAAATAATCTTAATTAAAAAAGAAAGAAATAGAGTATTATCTCTATAGAGAAACGGGACTAGTTCACAAGCGAGATTAAGTTCTGTAAAGAAATCAATTTCTGTAAATAAAAAAAGGAATAATCAAATCATCAAAGAACACAGCACAGTATAACATTAATGCATCACGACTTCATGCAGACTACTTTTGAGTTACATTCTGCAAAATTTTAGTCGGAACATTTCAGAAGGATGGTGGCAGAATGCTTCAGATGTCCACCTGCCTAACAAGCAAACTGTGAGGTTCCAGGTTCAATTCTAAGCCTTGCCCTTGCTTCTCAGTTTGACGTTCTAATAAAAGATATATGCCAAGTCTTTCTTAAGACTCTGAACCAGTCATACCAGTGTTCTTATGGTCTTGTGCACATCAAAAGAATCCATGACAGCTGAAAATCTGGAAGAACAGGGAGGTTCCTCCTGACTGTCCTGGCAAAGTGACAGGTTCAATATCCAACAGTATCCCCAAAGTCAAAATGCTTCTACATTAGTGGGGGGGGAACGGTTGCATTTGCAAAACTCTCACCATTGGTAAACCTCAGACCTCTAGCTGAAGAACTGGTAAAAGATCACAACATTTCTATTCATAGAGAACTCCTCAACTTGTTCACAATACACACAGCTTCAGTTTCATGAAAAGATCACAACATTTCTATTCATAGAGAACTCCTCAACTTGTTCACAATACACACAGCTTCAGTTTCATATATCCTCAACAGCAGTGTCATCAGGGCACTTGATCAACAGGGTGGTATCAAATCCAATTAAATCACGTATATATATATAAAGAATGAAGAGCACAAGCGACAGAACCATACCTTGAAGGGAACCAATGAATGTGGACTTCAGTCCTGGCAAAAAAGATGTCTGTGTAGAAATGAAAAAGTCCTTGCAGAGATGAGATTCTTGAAGCAATTTAAAAAAAAGTGTTTGTAATGATGAAGTCCTTGCAATAATGAAGACATCTTTTCCACAATGAAGAAGTCCTTTCGGCAATGAAGAAGTCCTTTCAGCAGTGAAGAAGTCCTTGTGGCGATGAACAAGTCCTTTCAGCAAAGAAGTCCTTGTAGTGATGAAGAAGTCCTTGTGGCAGTGAAGAAATCCTTGCAGTGATGAAGAAGTCCTTGCAGTGATGAAGAAGTCCTTGTAGAGATGAAGAAGTCCTTTCAGCAATGAAGAAGTCCTTGTGGCAAAGAACAAGTCCTTGTAGAGAGGAAAAACTCTTGCAGCAACATAGAAGTCCTTGCATTAATCAACAAGGCTGCAGTGATGAATGAGTCCTTGCAATGATGAAGAAATCCTTGCAGCAAATAAGTCCTCACAACAATAAAGGCCTGAATTTCTCAGCGGATGTAAACTCTGTCAGTAATAGATCAATACACAGATTTTTAGCCAGAAACGTCAACTACGCAGCCATTGCAAGACCCTGATTTTTTTTTTCAATGGACAAGCTACCATACTTATGATCTGAAATATGAATTTCAAACTCAATACAAAATATACATTTGGCGACCAAAACACACTGAATCAGACACTTTTTGCGAGGCGTCTAACTTCCTCTTTTTTCCCCATATTTTCTTTTTCTCTTCTTTTTTGTTTTGGCTTTTTTAAAAATCTTTTTTCTTTTTATGTGTGGGGCCTCCAACCACCTTTTCTTTTCCCCCTTTTTTGTTTGTTTGTTTTGTTTTTTGTTTTGTTTTTTTGTTATTTTCTTTTCTTTTCTTTCTATGTGTGGAGCCTCAAACCACCTTTTCTTCTCCCCCTTTTCTTTTGGTTTATTTTTGTCTTTTGATGGGTTCTCCAATCTCCAAACCTTTTCTTTTCCCCATTTTTAAAATTATTTTTTGTTGGGTCCTTCAATCTCCTCTTTTCCAACTTTCCTTTCTAGTTTCAGTTTCTCACATCCCAATTTCTGTCACCTACATACACACTCATTCAAAAAGCAATAATAAAAAAACAAAACAATCAAACTAAGTGATGTACCATGTACCAAGTAACAGGACTCAAAACAAAAATATAAAAAAATAAACCCTGATGCAAACTGAAGCAGCAGCATTAAGACAGGAGCATTTTGTTTTGAAGAAGCAACTGTGGTGTTTATTTGAAACCAAAACCAAGAGTGTCGCTTCAAATATGTCATGGCAACATGTCCGTGAGAATCTGTGATAACCCTTGTGCACAGATTTGCTTCCTCCCTCTCACACACACACATCAATACAAACTGAAAACCATACAGTACCCACTGGTCAGCTAACTGCCAATTCCACACACAAAACCATACCCAAAATTCATGCTGCTTTCACATCTGTGTTGCAGTCCAATCTGCCATGGCATTATCAGTCTTATGGCCACAGCAAGGATTTGCCCACAACACAGTTCATTTTGTTCATGCCCACAATTCATTCTGTTCATGCCCACATCACAGTTCATTCTGTTCATGCCCACAACAGTTCATTTTGTTCATGCCCACAACAGTTCATTCTGTTCATGCCCACAACACAGTTCATTCTGTTCATGCCCACATCAACCCTTACTTCAGAACCACCATCTTTTTTCAACACATCACAACAAACATCATTTCTCAACTGTAATATTAAAGACAAAAATCCAGTCTGATCAAAATGCCTGATAAAGCACTCGCTACTTAAGTTAAAGTTAAAGTCTGTCCCGAGCCTAAGGCTCATCAGGCCGGTGCTTATCCCGGTTTCTGTGGCGTTAAGCGACTGAGAGTCATAGACTCCCCCCTGGATAGGACGCCAGTCTATCGCAGGGTTAACCCCCAACTCAAGGTTGGTACCCGTTTTACACCTGGGTGGGGTGAGAAAATAGCCGTAAAGTGCCTTTTCCAAGGGCACAACGCCATAGCGGAAAGCTGGGATCGACCCCGTAACCTTTAGATTACAAGTCCAACGCCCTAACCACTAGACTACAGCGGCGGCTACTCGCTACTTAGGTAACTGCTTTTCCACTAAAAACATCATACACACAAGTGATGGTAATTTTAAAGTTACATTACAAAATCATACAAATACTAAAAACTTTGGCGCTGCTATCACAAATTACATATATCCAGTCCAGGCTATGAAAAACAAGTTGATGGTATAAAAAATATATAAATATTTACCCCCTTCCTCAGTAAAAATGGAACAAAACAAAAACAAAAAAGGAAACACATTCCATGTACACACAGACAAACACCTGCTACTCACAACACATTTTGCACTTTGCAATATTCATATTCACATCATGTTCTGCAATCCATCACGTATATGCACATTTTATCCATTTACTCCACTTGTGTATCTTCTAAATCTCCCAGTGGATGTAACATCTATCATGGATACATCAATACACACATTATTTACTCCACTTGTATATCTTCTAAATCTCCCAGTGGATGTAACATCTATCAGGGATACATCAATACACACATTATTTATTCCACTTGTATATCTTCTAAATCTCCCAGTGGATGTAACATCTGTCAGGGATACATCAATACACACATTATCAGCCAGCAACACAGAGAATACTGCTATATCAAGACCATGTTGTTTTTTCAATGGACATCTGAACAGATTTTATGATTTAAGTCGTTATCTAAGACTTTGAAATAAAAAGTAATAATGGCGACTTCCACACACACACACTCAAATGTACTTCTTTTCTTTTTTTTTTCTTTTTTTTGGTGGGGCCTCCAACCACCTTTTCTTTTCCCCACATTTTTTTTTTTCTGGGGACTCCAACCACCTTTTCTTTTCCCCACTTTTTTTTTTCTTTTTTTTCTGGGGTCTCTAACCACCTTTTCTTTTCCCCAAATTTTTTTCTTTAATTCTTTTTTTTCTGGGGCCTCCAACCACCTTTTCTTTTCCCCACATTCTTTTTTTTCTGGGGCCTCCAACCACCTTTTCTTTTCCCCACATTATTTTTTTAATTCTTTTTTTTCTGGGGCCTCCAACCACCTTTTCTTTTCCCCCCATTCTTTTTTTTCTGGGGCCTCTAACCACCTTTTCTTTTCCCCACATGGGGCCTCCAACCACCTTTGCTTTTCCCCTTATTGGTGGGTCCTCCATTCTCTTCTCTTTTCCCACTTTTTTCTTCTATTTTGATTTTCTGACATCCAATATTCATGTCACCTAGATAAACACTCATTCAAAACAATGTATTAAAAAAATTTTTTTAATTCAACGAGATAAAAAATTATTTGTATGTAAGTGCTTATAGTATACGATATTCAGCACTATAGAAACTCCATACATTATTATTGTCCTGTACCAAACAGCAGGCTTACAAAAAACATACAACAAAATATCCACTCAAAATGATGTTCAATCATTAAGACAGGAGCATTCTGCTTTGAAGAAGCATGTAGATCAGCAACTGCGGAGCTGGTTTTACAACAGAAACATGAGTGCTGCATAAAACACTGAAGACTGAAATCCTGGTGATGATGAAGACTGAAGTCCTGGTGATGATGAAGACTGAAGTCCTGGTGATGATGAAGACTGAAGTTCTGGTGATGATGAAGACTAAAGTCCTGGTGATGATGAAGACTGAAGTCCTGGTAATGATGAAGACTGGAGTCCTGGTGATGATGATGAAGACTGAAGTCCTGGTGATGTTGAAGTCCTGGTGATGATGAAGACTGAAATCCTGGTGATGTCGAAGACTGAAATCCTGGTGATGATGATGAAGACTGAAGTCCCGGTGATGATGATGAAGACTGAAGTCCCGGTGATGATGATGAAGACTGAGGTCCTGGTGATGATGAAGTCCTGGTGGTGATGAAGACTGAAATCCTGGTGGTGATGAAGACTGAAATCCTGGTGATGTTGAAGACTGAAATCCTGGTGATGATGAAGACTGAAATCCTGGTGATGATGATGAAGACTGAAATCCTGGTAATGATGAAGACTGAAGTCCTGATGATGATGATGAAGACTGAAGTTCTGGTGATGATGAAGACTGAAGTCCTGTGATGATGAAGACTGAAGTCCTGGTGATGATGGAAATTCTTGCAAATAAGCAAATAAGAAAACATCATTATCTGAAAAGAGACAAATGGAGCAGCTTATGAGCGAGGCAATTAAAAAGAAAAGCATAAAATGACATTAAAAAAAAGACAAGTCTGTGTAGGTGATGAACATACTATTCAAAAATAAATTAGTTAAAAATATCAAGAAAGAAATCATCCCAGAAAACAGTACAAAACTTCACTAATGAATCATGACCATCACTCTATCCACTATGTGGCTAAAGTTTTTTTACAATTTTAATCTCTACATTTGAACACCACCACCCCCAAAACCCCAACTTGAGAATATACATACTGTAAATTTCCCAGAGCAGTATCATCACAGAACTTCAGCACACAGTGCTAGTAGATCCAATACAGACTTGACATTTGCATGAAAAATGAATACAATGGGTGATAGAACCTTGCCTTGAAGGGAACAAGTAAAGTTGACTTCTGAAGTCCTGGTGTTGATGAAGTGCTGGTGTTGATGAAGTGCTGGTGTTGGTGAAGTGCTGGTGATGATGAAGTGATGATGAAGTCCTGGTGTTGATGAAGTCCTGGTGTTGAAGTGTTGATGAAGTTCTGGTGTTGATGAAGTCCTGGTGTTGATGAAGTCCTGGTGTTGATGAAGTCCTGGTGTTGATGAAGTCCGGAGGAGGATGTAGTTCAGGCAATGATGATGACAGAAGTCCAAGAGATGAGAAAAGTTCTTGTGGTGATGAGTTTCTGCACACACACAAAAAAAAGAATACATCATTATCTCAAAAAAGAAAACAGGAGCAGCTTATAAGCATGGCAATCAAAAAGAAATGAATAAAATGGCATCAAGAAGAAATAGAAATAAATCGTCACAGAACATTGTACAGTATTAACATTAATATATCCTGACTTCATGCAGTCTACTATCTCCCTACATATTTTTACAATTTTATTCAGTACATTTCTATCTATATGAGACACTTTTTTTACCTATCCATATGTAGAAAGTTTAACTTCTTCAGAATATACACAACATTGATTTTATTAACCTCCAAGAGCAGTGTCATCAAGGTACTTCAGTGTGGTATCAGATCCAGTACTGTTTAAACTGTAGTAAAAATGAAGATGGTAGAACCATACCTTGCAGGGAGCAGTTAAAGTCCACTTTTCCAGACCTGCTGATGTTGAAGAGTGCCCATTCTGGTGATGTTCAAGTCTTGGTGATGATGAAGACTGAAGTCCTGGCAAGGAAAACTGAAGTCCTGGGGATGATCACATTTGGGCGATGGTGAAGTTTTGGTGATGATGAATTTCTGTTGAAGACACAAAAAGGAAGAGAGTATTATCTCAAAAGAGAAACTGAAATAGCTCATGAGCAAGATAAAATTCTGTAAAGAAATCAGGGTTTTTTTTTAAAATCCAAAATGAATCAAATCATCACAGGACACAGTATAACATTAATGCATCACGACTTCATGCAGACTACTTTTACAGTCTGCAAAATTTTAGCCAGAACATTACATTTTAAGGAGGATGGTGGCAGAATGGTTCAGATGTCCACCTGCCTAACAAGCAAACCATGAGGTTCTGGGTTCAATTCTAAATATAAACCTTGCCCTTGCTTCTCAGTTTGACGTTTAAATAAAAAATAAATACCAAGTCTTTCTGAAGACTCTAAACCAGTCAGACCAGTGTTCTTACGGTCTTGTGCACATCAAAAGAATCCATGACAGCTGGAAATATGGAAGAACAGGGAGGTTCCTCCTGACTGTCCTGGCGAAAGTGACAGGTTCAATATCCAACAGTATCCCCAAAGTCAAAATGCAAGTGACAGATTCAATATCCAACAGAAATCCCCAAAGTCAAAATGCTTCTACCTTAGTGGTGGAGGGAAAAACAGAGTTGTATTTGCAAAAATCTCACCATTGGTAAACCTCAGAGCTCTAGCTGAAGAGCAGGGAAAAGATCACAACTTTTCTGTTCAAAGAGAACTCCTCAACTTGTTCACAATACACACAGCTTCAGTTTCATGAAAAGATCACAACTTTTCTATTCAAAGAGAACTCCTCAACTTGTTCACAATACACACAGCTTCAGTTTCATATATCCTCTACAGCAGTGTCATCACGGCACTTGATCAACAGGGTGGTATCAAATCCAATACAATTAAATCATGTATATATATAAAGAATGAAGAGCATGAGGGACAGAACCATACCTTGAAGGGAACCAATGAACGTGGACTTCAGTCCTGGCAATACAGAAGTCTGTGTAGAAATGAAGAAGTCCTTGCAGAGATGAGTTCTTGAAGCAATTAAAAAAAAGTGTTTGTAATGATAAAGCCCTTGCAATGAAGATGTCCTTGCAGTGATGAAGATGACTTTTCAGCAATGAAGAAGTCCTAGTGGCAATGGAGATGTCTTTGTGGTTATGAAGAAGTCCTTTCAGTAATGAAGAAGTCCTTGTGGCAATGGAGATGTCTTTGTGATGATGAAGAAATCCTGTGATGAAGTCCTTATAGTGACAAACAAGTCCTTGTGGTAATGAAGACATTTTTGTGGCAATGAAGAAGTCCTTATGGTGATAAAGAAGTCCTTTCAGCGATAAAGAAGTCCTTTCAGCGATGAAGAAGTCCTTGCGGAAGTGAAGAAGTCCTTGTGGCGATGGAGACGGCTTTGTGGTGGTGAAGAAGTCCTTGTGACGATGAAGTCCTTTCAGCAGTGAAAAAGTCCTCATGGTAGTAAGTCTTTGCAGAGATAAAGAAGTCCTTGCAGAGATGAAGAAGTCCTTTCAGCAATGAAAAAGTCCTTGTAGTGATGAAGAAGTCCTTTCAGCAATGAAAAAGTTCTTGTAGTGATGAAGCCTTTGTGCCAATGAAGAAGTCTTTGAGAGATGAAAAACTCTTCCAGCAACATAGAAGTCCTTGCAGCAATTAACAAGGCTGCAGTGATGAATAAGTCCTTGCAATGATGAAGAAATCCTTTCAGTTGCAGCAAAAAAGTCCTCATGACAATAAAGACCTGAATTTCTCAGCCGACGTAAAATCTGTCAGTAATAGATCAATACACAGAATTTTAGCCAGAAACGTATACTACACAGCCATCATAAGACCCTGATTTTTTGTTTCAATGGATAAGTTATACTTATGATCTGATATATGAATTTCAAACTCAATACAAAATGTACAATGGCAACTAAAACACACTGAATTTTTAGGGGTTTTTTTGTGGGGCCTCCAATCTCCTATTTTCCCCCATATTTTTTCTCTTTATTTTTGTTTTTTTGTATTGGCTTTTTTTTTCCCTTCGTTTTATGTGTGGGGCCTCAAACCACCTTTTCTTTTCCCCATTCAGTTTTTTTTTTTTGGGTGGGTCCTCCAATCTCCTCTTTTCCTACTTTCCTTTCTAGTTCCAGTTTCTCACATCCACATTTCTGTCCCCTACATACACACTCATTCAAAAAGGTATAAGAAAAAAAAGCTATCAAACAAAGTGATGTACCAAGTAACAGGATTCAAAATAAAAATACAAAACACAAAAATTCAGTCTGATCAAAATGCCTAATAAAGCACCTGCTACTTAGGTAACTGCTTTTCCACTAAAAACATCATACATACAAGTAATGGTGATTTTAAAGTTACATTACAAAATCATCCAAATACTAAAAACTTTGGTGCTGCTATCACAAATATCAAGTTCAGCCTATCAAAAATCAGGGTTGTTTTAAACTACAATAAGTTGATGGTATTTAAAAAAAATTCATTATCTACCCCCTTCCTCAGTCAAAATGGAACAAAATAAAACAAAAACAAAAAAGAAACACAATCCATGTACACACAGACAAACATCTGCTACTCCACAACACATTTTGCAATTTACAATATTCACATCATTTTCTGCAATTCATCACGTATGCGCACATTTGATCCATTTACTCCACTTGTATATCTTTTAAATCTCCCACTGGATGTAACATCTATCAGGGATACATCAATACACACATTATTTACTCCACTTGTATATCTTCTAAATCTCCCAGTGGATGTAACATCTATCAGGGATACATCAATACACACATTATTTACTCCACTTGTATACCTTCTAAATCTCCCAGTGGATGTAACATCTATCAGGGATACATCAATACACATTATTTACTCCACTTGTACATCTTCTAAATCTCCCACTGGATGTAACATCTATCAGGGATACATCAATACACACATTATTTACTCCACTTGTATATCTTCTAAATCTCCCACTGGATGTAACATCTGTCAGGGATTCATCAATACACACATTATTTACTCCACTTATATATCTTCTAAATCTCCCATTGGATGTAACATCTATCAGGGATACATCAATACACACATTATTTACTCCACTTGTATATCTTCTAAATCTCCCATTGGATGTAACATCTATCAGGGATACATCAATACACACATTATTTACTCCACTTGTATACCTTCTAAATCTCCCACTGGATGTAACATCTATCAGGGATACATAAATACACACATTATTTACTCCACTTGTATATTTTCTAAATCTCCCACTGGATGTAACATCTATCAGGGATAGATAAATACACACAATATCAGCCAGCCACACAGATAAGATTGCTATATCAAGACCATGTTGTTTTTTCAATGGACATTTGAACAGATTTTATGACTTAAGTCGTCATCTAAGACTTTGAAATAAAAAGTAATAATGGCCACACACACACACACACACACACACACACACACACACACACACACACACACACAAACTCAAATGCACTTATTTTTTCCTTTTTTTTCTGGGGCCTCCAGCCACCTTTTCTTTTCCCCATATTTTTTTTTTCTGGGGCCTCCAACCACCTTTTCTTTTCCCCAGATTATTTTTAATTCTTTTTTTTCTGGGGCCTCCAACCACCTTTTCTTTTCCCCACATTCTTTTTTTTTTCTGGGGCCTCCAACCACCTTTTCTTTTCCCCACATGGGGCTTCCAACCACCTTTTCTTTTCCCCACATGGGGCCTCCAACCACCTTTTCTTTTCCCCACATGGGGCTTCCAACCACCTTTTCTTTTCCCCACATGGGGCTTCCAACCACCTTTTCTTTTCCCCACATGGGGCTTCCAACCACCTTTTCTTTTCCCCTTATTGGTGGGTCCTCCATTCTCTTCTCTTTTCCCACTTTTTTCTTCTATTTTCATTTTCTGACATCCAATATTCATGTCACCTAAATAAACACTCATTCAAAACACTGTATTAAATTTTTTTTTTAATTCAACGAGATAAAAAATTATTTGTATGTAAGTGCTTATAGTATACGATATTCAGCACTATAGAAACTCCATACATTATTATTGTCCTGTACCAAACAGCAGGCTTACAAAAAAAATACAACAAAATATCCACTCAAAATGAAGTTCAATCATTCAGACAGGAGCATTCTGCTTTGAAAAGTATGTAGATCAGCAACTGTGAAGCTGGTTTTACAACAGAACCATGAGTGCTGCATAATACACTGAAGACTGAAGTCCTGGTGATGATGAAGACTGAAATCCTGGTGATGATGAAGACTGAAGTCCTGGTGATGATGAAGACTGAAGTCCTGGTGATGATGAAGACTGAAGTCCTGGTGATGCTGAAGACTGAAGTCCTGGTGGTGATGAAGACTGAAGTCCTGGTGATGCTGAAGACTGAAGTCCTGGTGATGCTGAAGACTGAAGTCCTGGTGATGCTGAAGACTGAAGTCCTGGTGATGCTGAAGACTGAAGTCCTGGTGATGATGAAGACTGCAATTCTGGTGATGGAGACTGCAATTCTGGTGATGGAGACTGCAGTTCTGGTGTTGCTGAAAGTTCTTGCAGTGATGAGATTCTGTCCACACACAAATAAACAAGAATGCATCATTATCTCAAAAGAGATGATTGGAACAGCTTATGAGCGAGGCAATTAAAAAGAAATGCATAAAATGACATCAAGAAAAAAACAAATCACCACAAAACCCTGCAGAAGATAACATAATGCATCCCAGCTTCATGCAGTCTGACTTTCTTACTACTCATTTTCACGATTTTCCTACATACATTTTCATTACGAGAAATCTCTTCACCTTGTTTAGAGTATTCAGAATGCCAATTCTAAAAATCTTCAAGAGCAGAGTCATCAGAGTACTTCATCAACTGGGGGTACCTGATCCAATACAATTACAGTTCTATGTACATAGAACTAACAGGAAAGGTGTCAGAACCATACCTTGAAGGGCTTTTCAAGTCCTGGGGATGAAGACATTGTTGGGATGAGAAAGTCCTTGCCGCTGTGAAGAAGTCTTGTGATGTCATCCTGGCAAAGACAAAGTTCTTGCAGTGATGAAGTCTTGTGATGTCATCCTGGCAAAGACAAAGTTCTTGCAGTGATGAAGTCTTGTGATGTCACCCTCGCAGACACAGTTCTTGCAGTGATGAAGAAGTCTTGTGATGTTATCCTGGCGAAGACAAAGTTCTTGCTGCAGTGATGAAGAAGTCTTGTGATGTCATCCTGGCAAAGACAAAGTTCTTGCTGCAGTGATGAAGAAGTCTTGTGATGTTATCCTGGTGAAGACAAAGTTCTTGCTGCAGTGATGAAGAAGTCTTGTGATGTCATCCTGGCAAAGACAAAGTTCTTGCTGCAGTGATGAAGAAGTCTTGTGATGTTATCCTGGCAAAGACAAAGTTCTTGCAGTGATGAAGAAGTCTCTGCCATCAAAAAATTCTGGCGAAGATCCTGGCAATCACACAAACAGTAATATATTATTATATAATAAAAATAAAGACAAATCTGTGAAGGTGATGAACATACTATTAAAAAAAAGACTTTTAAAATATCAAGAAAAAAATAATCCCAGAAAACGGTACAAAACTTGACTAATGTATCATGACCTTCACTCTATCCACTATCTGATGACGTAAATTTTACAATTTTAATCTGTACATTTTTAACAGCCCCCCCACCCACCCCAAAAAACAACAACACCACAACTACTTAAGAATATACATACTGTAAATTTCCCAGAGCAGTATCATCACACAACCTTAGTACACAGTGCTAGTAGATCCAATACAGACTTAATGTTTGCATGAAAAATGAATACAATGGGTGACAAAACCATACCTTGAAGGGAACAAGTAAAGTTGACTTCTGAAGTTCTGGTGTTGATGAAGTGTTGATGAAGTCCTGGTGTTGATGAAGTCCTAGTGTTGATGAAGTGAAGTCCTGGTGTTGATGAAGTCCTGGTGTTGATGAAGTCCTGGTGTTGATGAAGTTCTGGTGCTGATGTAGTCCTCATGTTGAAGTCTTGGTGTTGAAGTAGTCCTGGTGTTGAAGTAGTCCTGGTGTTGAAGTAGTCCTGGTGTTGAAGTAGTCCTGGTGTTGAAGTAGTCCTGGTGATGATGAAGTCCTGGTGTTGATGAAGTCCTGGTGTTGATGAAGTCCTGGTGTTGATGAAGTCCTGGTGTTGATGAAGTCCGAAGAACAAAGTAGTTCAGGCAATGATGATGACTGAAGTCTGAGAGGTGATAAAAGTTCTTGTGATGATGAGACTCTGCACACAAAAAAAACAAATAAGAATACATCATTATCTCAAAAAAGAAAACAGGAGCAGCTTCTAAGCAAGGCGATCCAAAAGTCATGAATGAATTGGCATCAAGAAGAAATAGAAATATTTCATCACAGAACATTGTACAGTATTAACATTGATATATCCTGACTTCATGCAGTCTACTTTCTCCCTAGATATTTTTACAATTTTATTCAGTACATTTCTATCTATATGGGACACTTTTTTACAATTATATATATATAGAAAGTTTAACTTCTTCAGAATATACACAACATCGATTTTATTAACCTCCAAGAGCAGTGTCATCAAGGTACTTCAATGTGGTATCAGATCCAGTACTGTTTAAACTGCATTAAAAATGAAGATGGTAGATGGTAGAACCACACCTTGCAGGAGCAATTAAAGTCCACTTTTCCAGACCTGCTGATGATGAAGAGTGCCCATTCTGATGATGTTCAAGTCTTGGTGATGATGAAGACTGAAGTCCTGGCAAGGAAAACTGAAGTCCTGGGGATGGTCAAATTTGGGCGATGGTGAAGTTCTGGTGATGATGAATTTCTGTTGAAGACACAAAAAGGAAGAGAGTTTATACTCAAAAGAAAAACTGGACTAGCTCATGAGCAAGATAAAATTCTGTAAAAAAGTCAAGTGTTTTTTTTTACAAATCCACAAAGAATCAAATCATCACAGAACACAGTATAACATTAATGCATCATGACTTCATGCAGACTACTTTTGAGTTACATTCTGCAAAATTTTAGTCAGGACATTTAAGAGGGATGGTGGCAGAATGGTTCAGATGTCCACCTGCCTAACAAGCAAACCCTGAGGCTGAGGTTCTGGGTTCAATTCTAAGCCTTGCCCTTGCTTCTCAAATTCACGTTCAAATAAAAAAAAATATACCAAGTCTTTCTAAAGACTCTAAACCAGTCAGACCAGTGTTCTTACGGTCTTGTACACATCAAAAGAATCCATGACAGCTGAAAATCTGGTAAACATGGAGGTTCCTCCCAAAGGTCCTGGCAAAAGTGACAGGTTCAATATCCAACAGTATCCCCAAAGTCAAAATACTTCTACTTTAGTGGTGGTGGTGGGGGGGGGGGGGGGGCAGTTGCATTTGCAAAAATCTCACCATTGGTAAACCTCAGAGCTCTAGCTGAAGAGCAGGGAAAAGTTCACAACTTTTCTATTCAAAGAGAACTCCTCAACTTGTTCACAATACACACAGCTTCAGTTTCCTATATCCTCAACAGCAGTGTCATCAGGGCACTTGATTAACAGGGTGGTATCAAATCCAACACAATTAAATCACATATATAAAGAATGAAGAGCACAAGTGACAGAACCATACCTTGAAGGGAACCAATGAACGTGGACTTGAGTCCTGGCAATAAAGATGTCTGTGTAGAAATGAAAAAGTCCTTGCAGAGATGAGATTCTTGAAGCAATAAAAAAAAAAAAAAGTGTTTGTAATCATGAAGTCCTTGCAATAATGAAGACGTCTTTTCAGCAATGAAGAAGTACTTTCAGCAATGAAGAAGTCCTTTTGGCAATGAAGAAGTCCTTTCAGCAGTGAAGAAGTCCTTGTGGTGATGAACAAGTCCTTTCAGCAAAGAAGTCCTTGTGGCAGTGAAGAAATCCTTGCAGTGATGAAGAAGTCCTTGCAGTGATGAAGAAGTCCTTGCAGTGATGAAGAAGTCCTTGTAGAGATGAAGAAGTCCTTTCAGCAATGAAGAAGTCCTTGTGGCAATGAACAAATCCTTGTAGAGATGAAAAGCTCTTGCAGCAACATAGAAGTCCTTGCAGCAATTAACAAGGCTGCAGTGATGAATGAGTCCTTGCAATGATGAAGAAATCCTTGCAGCAAATAAATCCTCACAACAATAAAGACCTAAATTTCTCAGCAGACATAAAATCTGTCAGTAATAGATCAATACACAGATTCGTGGCCAGAAACAAACTACACAGTCATCACAAGACCCTGAATTTTTTTTTCAGTGGACAAGTTAGCATACTTATGATCTAAAATATGAATTTCAAACTCAATACAAAATGTACAATGGCAACTGAAACGCAATGAACTAGGCATTTTTTTTGTGGGGCCTCAAACCTCCTATTTTTTCCACACATTTTCTTTTTCTCTTCTTTTCTTATTTTTTTCTCTTCTTTTCTTATTTTTTTCTCTTCTTTTCTTATTTTTTTCTCTTCTTTTTATGTGCAGGGCCTCCAACCTCCTTTCCTTTCCCCCCCCCTTTTTTTGAGGGTCCTCCAATCTCTTCTTTTCCTACTTTCCTTTCTAGTTTCAGTTTCTCACATCCAAATTTCTGTCACCTACATACACACTCATTCAAAATGGAATAAGAAAAACTATCAAACAAAGTGATGTACCAAGTTACACGATTCAAAATAAAAATACAAAAAATAAAACCCTGATACAAACTGAAGTAGCATCATTAAGACAGGAGCATTTTGTTTTGAAGAAGCAACTGTGGTGTTTCTTTGAAACCAGAACCAAGAGTGTTGCTTCAAATATGTCATGGCAACATATCCCTGAGAATCTGTGATAACCCTTGTGTACAGATTTGCTTCCTCCCTCTCACACACACATCAATACAAACTAAAAACCATACAGTACCCACTGGTCAGCTAACTGCCAATTCCACACACAAAACCATACCCAAAATTCATGCTGCTTTTACATGTGATGGTTATTGTAAAGTTACATTACAAAATCATCCAAATACTAAAACTTTGGCGCTGCTATCACAAATTACAAATATCCAGTCCAGGCTATCAAAAACAAGGGTTGTTTTAAACTACAATGTTTTTTAAAAACAAGTTGATGGTATAAAAAAATCAGTATCTACCCCTTCCTCAGTAAAAATGGAACAAATTTTTTTTTTTAATTAAAAAACCATTCCATGTACACACAGACAAACATCTGCTACTCACAACACATTTTGCACTTTACAATATTCATATTCAAATCATTTTCTGCAATTCATCACATATGTGCATGTTTTATCTATTTACTCCACATGTATATCTTCTAAATCTCCCACTGGATGTAACATCTATCAGGGATACATCAACACACATTATTTACTCCACTTGTACATCTTCTAAATCTCCCAGTGGATGTAACATCTATCAGGGATACATCAATACACACATTATTTACTCCACTTATCTTCTAAATCTCCCACTGGATGTAACATCTATCAGAGATACATCAATACACACATTATCAGCCAGCAACACAGAGAATACTGCTATATCAAGATCATGTTTTTTTCAATGGACATTTGAACAGACTTCATGATTTAAGTCGTTATCTAAGACTTTGAAATAAAACATTATAATGGTGACTTCCACACACACACACTCAAATGTACTTTTTCTTTTCTTTTCTTTCCTTTATTTTTGGGTGGGGCCTCCAACCACCTTTTCTTTTCCCCACATTATTTTTTTATTCTTTTTTTCTGGGGCCTCCAACCACCTTTTCTTTTCCCCACATTTTTTTTTTCTGGGGCCCCCAACCACCTTTTCTTTTCCCCACATTTTTTTTTTCTGGGGCCCCCAACCACCTTTTCTTTTCCCCACATTTTTTTTTTTCTGGGGCCTCCAACCACCTTTTCTTTTCCCCACATTTTTTTTCTTTTTTCTTCTGGGGCCCCCAACCACCTTTTCTTTTCCTCACATTATTTTTTTATTCTTTTTTTTCTGGGGCCTCCAACCACCTTTTCTTTTCCCACATTTTTTTTCCTGGGGCCTCCAACCACCTTTTCTTTTCCCCACATTATTTTTTTATTCTTTTTTTCCTGGGGCCTCCAACCACCTTTTCTTTTCCCCTCATTTTTTTTCTTTTTTCTTCTGGGGCCCCCAACCACCTTTTCTTTTCCCCACATTATTTTCTGTTTTTCTGGGGCCTCCAACCACCTTTTATTTTCCCCACTTTATTTTTTTATTCTTTTTTTTCTGGGGCCTCCAACCACCTTTTCTTTTCCCCTTATTGGTGGGTCCTCCATTCTCTTCTCTTTCCCATTTTTTTTTCTTCTATTTTCATTTTCTGACATCCAATATTTCTGTCACCTAAATAAACATTCAAAACACACTACAAAAATATATTTAAAAAACCCAAAACTTCAAAGTAATAAAAAATTATTTCAATGTAAGTGCTTATATTTATAGCTTTACAAGATTCAGTACTATGTAAACTCCATACATTATTATTGTCCTGTACCAAACAGCAGGCTTACAAAAAATATACAACAAAATATCCACTCAAAATGATGTTCAATCATTCAGACAGGAGCATTCTGCTTTGAAGAAGTATTTAGATCAGCAACTGTGAAGCTGGTTTTACAACAGAACCATGAGTGCTGCATAAAACACTGAAGACTGAAATCCTCGTGATGATGAAGTCCTGGTGATGATGAAGACTGAAGTCCTGATGATGAAGACTGAAGGTCTGGTGATGATGAAGACTGAAGGTCTGGTGATGATGAAGACTGAAGTCCTGGTGATGATGAAGACCGAAGTCCTGGTGATGATGAAAGTTCTTGCAATGATGAGATTCTGTCAAATAAGCAAATAAGAATATATTATTATTTCAAAAGAGACAATTGGAGCAGCTCATGAGCAAGGCAATTTAAAAGAAATGCATAAAACGACATCAAGAAAAAAGACAAATCTGTGTAGGTGATGAACATACTATTAAAAAAAAAAGTTTGAAAATATCAAGAAATAAATCATCCCAGAAAACAGTACAGAACTTCACTAATCAATTATGACCTTCACTCTATTCACTATCTGGCTAAAAATATTTACAATTTTAATCTCCACATTTTTAACCCCCTCCCCCCCAAAAAAAAAGAACCTTAGGATATACATACTGTAAATTTCCCAGAGCAGTATCATCACAGAACTTCAGCACACAGTGCTAGTAGATCCAATACAGACTTAACGTTTGCATGAAAAATGAATACAATGGGTGACAAAACCATGCCTTGAAGGGAACAAGTAAAGTTGACTTCTGAAGTGCTGGTATTGATGAAGTGCTGGTGTTGATGAAGTGCTGGTGTTGATGAAGTCCTGGTGTTGATGAAGTCCTGGTGTTGATGAAGTGCTGGTGTTGATGAAGTCCTGGTGATGATGAAGTCCTGGTGATGATGAAGTCCTGGTGTTGGTGAAGTCCTGGTGTTGATGAAGTTTTGATGAAGTCCTGGTGATGATGAAGTCCTGGTGATGATGAAGTCCTGGTGTTGATGAAGTGATGATGAAGTCCTGGTGTTGATGAAGTCCTGGTGTTGGTGAAGTCCTGGTGTTGATGAAGTTTTGATGAAGTCTGGTGATGATGAAGTCCTGGTGATGATGGAGTCCTGGTGTTGATGAAGTGATGATGAAGTCCTGGTGATGATGAAGTCCTGGTGTTGATGAAGTGTTGATGAAGTCCTGGTGTTGATGAAGTCCTGGTGTTGATGAAGTCCTGGTGTTGATGTAGTCCTGATGTTGATGAAGTAATGATGAAGTGTTGATGAAGTCCTGGTGTTGATGAAGTGTTGATGAAGTCCTGGTGTTGATGATGAAGTCCTGGTGTTGATGATGAAGTCCTGGTGTTGATGATGAAGTCCTGGTGTTGATGAAGTCCTGGTGTTGATGAAGTGTTGATGAAGTGTTGATGAAGTGTTGATGAAGTCCTGGTGTTTATGAAGTGTTGATGAAGTCGTGGTGTTGATGAAGTCGTGGTGTTGATGAAGTGTTGATGAAGTCCTGGTGTTGATGAAGTTCTGGTGTTGATGAAGTGTTGATGAAGTCCTGGTGTTGATGTAGTCCTGGTGTTGATGAAGTCCTGGTCTTGATGTAGTCCGGAGGACGATATAGTTCAAGCAATGATGATGACTGAAGTCCAAGAGATAATAAAAGTTCTTGTGACGATGAGATTCTGCACACAAAAAAAACAAAATAAGAATCCATCATTATCTCAAAAGAGAAAACAGCTTCTAAGCAAGGCAATTAAAAAGAAATAAATACAATAGCATCAGGAAGAAATAGAAATAATTTGTCACAGAACATTGTACAGTATCAACATTAATTTTTTATCCTGACTTCATGCAGTCGACTATCTCCCTAAATATTTTTACAGTACATTTCTATCTATATGGGACACCTTCCTTTACATTTCTATATAAAGGTCAACTTCTCCAGAATATACACAACATCGATTTTATTAACCTCCAAGAGCAGTGTCATCGAGGTACTTCAGTGTGTTATCAGATCCAGTACTGTTTAAACTGCATTAAAAATGAAAATGGTAGATGGTAGAACCCTACCTTGCAGGGAGCAATTAAAGTCCACTTTTCCAGACCTGCTGATGTTGAAAAAGTCATCATGGTAATGAAGAAGTCCTTGCAGAGATGAAGAAGTCCTTGCACAGATGAAGAAGTCCTTGTGGCAATGAAGAGGTCCTTGTGGCAATGAGGAAGTCCTTGTGGCAATGAACAAGTCCTTGCAGACATGAACAAGTCCCTGCAGACATGAAGAAGTCCCTGTGCAATGAACAAGTCCTTGCAGAGATGAAAAACTCTTGCAGTGACAAACAAGTTCTTGCAGAGATGAAAAACTCTTGCAGCAACATAGAAGTCCTTGCAGCGATTAACAAGGCTGCAGTGATGAATGAGTCCTTGTGATGATGAAGAAATCCTTGCAGCAAATAAGTCCTCGCATCAATAAAGACCTGAATTTCTCAGCAGATGTAAAATCTGTCAGTAATAGATCAATACACAGATTCTTCGCCAGAAACGTCAACTACACAGCTATCACAAAACACTGATTTTTTTTTTCAATGGACAAGTGACCATACTTATGATCTGAAATATGAATTTCAAACTCAATACAAAATGTACAATGGCAACTGAAACACTGTGAATCAGGCACTTTGTTGTGGGCCTCCAACCTCCTATTTTTCGCATATTTTCTCTTTTCTCTTTAAAAAAAATTTTTTTGTTCTATTTTTTGTGGGGCCTCCAACCACCTTTTCTTTTCCCCTTTTTTTTGTTTGTTTTGTTTTTTTCTTATTTTCTTTTCTTTTTTTTCTATGTGTGGGGCCTTCAACCACCTTTTCTTCTTCCCCCTTTTTTGTGGTTTATTTTTGTCTTTTGATGGGTTCTCCAATCTCCTCTTTTCCAACTTTCCTTTCTAGTTTCAGTTTCTCACATCCAAATTTCTGTCTCCTACATACACACTCATTCAAAAAGCAATAATAAAAAAAACCTATCAAACACAGTGATGTACCATGTACCAAGTAACAGGATTAAAAAATAAATAAATAAATAAACCCTGATGCAAACTGAAGCTGCAGCATTAAGACAGGAGCATTTTGTTTTGAAGAAGCAACTGTGGTGTTTATTCGAAACCAGAACTATGAGTCTTGCTTCAAATATGTCATGGCAACATATCCGTGAGAATCTGTGATAACCCTTGTGCACAGATTTGCTTCCTCCCTCTCACACACACATCAATACAAACTAAAAACCATACAGTACCTACCAATCAGCTACCAATTCCACACACAAAACCGTACCCCAAAATTCATGCTGCTTTTACATGTGATGGGTTATTGTAAAGTTACATTACAAAATCATCCAAATACTAAAACTTTGGCGCTGCTATCACAAATTACAAATATCCAGTTCAGGCTATCAAAAACAAGGGTTGTTTTAAACTACTACGTTTTTTAAAAACAAGTTGATGGTATATAAAAAAAATCATTATCTACCCCTTCCTCAGTAAAATTGGAACAAAATAAAACAAAAACAAAAAAAGAAACACATTCCATGTACACACAGACAAACATCTGCTACTCACAACACATTTTGCACTTTACAATGTTCATATTCAAATCATTTTCTGCAATTCATCACATATGTGCACATTTTATCCATTTACTCCACTTGTATATCTTCTAAATCTCCCATTGGATGTAACATCTATCAGGGATACATCAATACACACATTATTTACTCCACTTGTGTATGTAACATCTATCAGGGATACATCAATACACACATTATTTACTCCACTTGTATATCTTCTAAATCTCCCATTGGATGTAACATCTATCAGGGATACATCAATACACACATTATTTACTCCACTTGTATATCTTCTAAATCTCCCACTAGATGTAAAATCTATCAGGGATACATCAATGCACACATTATTTACTCCACTTGTATATCTTCTAAATCTCCCAGTGGATGTAACATCTATCAGGGATAAATCAATACACACATTATTTACTCCACTTGTTTATCTTCTAAATCTCCCAGTGGATGTAACATCTATCAGGGATACATCAATACACACATTATCATCCAGCAACACAGAGAATACTGCTATATCAAGATCATGTTTTTTTCAATGGACATTTGAACAGACTTCATGATTTAAGTCGTTATCTAAGACTTTGAAATAAAACATTATAATGGTGACTTCCACACACACACACACAAATGTACTTCTTTTTTTTTCTTTTCTTTATTTTTTTTTTTTCTGGGGCCTCCAACCACCTTTTCTTTTCCCCACATTTTTTTTTCTTTTTTTTCTGGGGCCTCCAACCACCTTTTCTTTTCCCCACATTATTTTTTTTATTCTTTTTTTCTGGGGCCCCCAACCACCTTTTCTTTTCCCCACATTTTTTTTCTTTTATTTTTTTCTGGGGCCCCAACCACCTTTTCTTTTCCCCACATTATTTTTATTATTCTTTTTTTCTGGGGCCCCCAACCACCTTTTCTTTTCCACACATTTTTTTTTTTTTCTGGGGCCCCCAACCACCTTTTCTTTTCCCCATATTTTTTTTTCTGGGGCCCCCAACCACCTTTTCTTTTCCCCACATTATTTTTTTTATTTTTTTTTCTGGGGCCCCCAACCACCTTTTCTTTTCCCCACATTATTTTTTTAATTCTTTTTTTCTGGGGCCTCCAACCACCTTTTCTTTTCCCCACATTTTTTTTTCTTTTCCCCATATTTTTTTTCCTTTTTTTTCTGGGGCCCCCAACCACCTTTTCTTTTCCCCACATTTTTTTTTCTTTTCCCCATATTTTTTTTCTTTTTTTTCTGGGGCCCCCAACCACCTTTTCTTTTCCCCTTATTGGTAGGTCCTCCATTCTCTTCTTTTTTCCCACTTTTTTCTTCTATTTTCATTTTCTGAAATCCAATATTCAAGTCACTTAAATAAACACTCATTCAAAACACACTAAAAAAAAAAACAACACCCCAAAACTTCAAAGTAATGAAAAATTATTTCAATGTTAAGTGCTTTATGTATATCTTTACACGATTCAGCACTATATAAACTCCCTACATTATTGTTGTCCTGTACCAAACAGCAGGCTTACAAAAAACATACACAACAAGATATCCACTCAAAAAAAGTTCCATAATTAAGACAGGAGCATTCTGTTTTGATTAAAGCATGTAGATCAGCACCTGTGGAGCTGGTTTTACAACAGAAGCATGAGTGCTGCATAAAACATGTTGTGGCAACATATCCATGACAATCCATGACATCCAATATTCAGTGCATAGATTGGCTTGCTCACACACACACACACACACACACACACACACACACACACACACACAACACACACACACACACCCCACCACTGAAAATCATACAGTACATACTGGTTAACTGCCCATTCCACACCAAACCATAACCAAAATTCATTCTGCTTTCACATCTGTGTTGCAGTCAAATCTGCCATGGCTGTATCAGTCATAAGGCCGCAGCAAGGATTTGCTCTTCACACATTTCATTAAGTTGGTTCAACATAAATTTTGATGAAAGTATCAATAACAGCAAATCATTTTTACTCAAATATCACAAAAGCTTTAAAACAGAAAAGTCAGTCTGAAGAAAATGACAAAAAGAACTAGCTACAAGGGTAACTGCTTATCCACTTAAAACATCATACACACAAATGACAGTAAGTGTAATGCTCCACTACAAATTCAAACAAACAAGTACTACACCCTTGGGGTGCTTAACAAATTACAAATATCCAGTCTAACCTGTGAATAACAAAGGTTTAAAAGGACATTTCAACAATAATGAATATTTAAAATAAAATATATAATTTTAAAACTCACTGTACAGCAGAAAGCCCGTA
>CM060335.1:39606609-39635216 GCA_030674155.1 Stramonita haemastoma | reverse complement strand
TTGTATAAAAACTGATTTCTTTACAGAATTTTATCTTGCTCATGAACTAGTCCAGTTTCTCTTTTGAGATAATACTCTCTTCCTTTTGTGTCTTCAACAGAAATTCATCATCACAAGAACTTCACCATCGCCCAAATTTGATCATTCCCAGGACTTCAGTTTTCCTTGTCAGGTATTCAGTCTTCATCATCACCAAGACTTGAACATCACCAGAATGGGCACTCTTCAACATCAGCAGGTCTGGAAAAGTGGACTTGAATTGCTCCCTGCAAGGTGTGGTTCTACCATCTACTATCTTCATTTTTACTACAGTTTAAACAGTACTGGATCTGATACCACACTGAAGTACCTGGATGACACTGCTCTTGGAGGTTAATAAAATCTATGTTGCGTATGTTCTGATGAAGTTAAACTTTCTATATATAGAAATGTAAAAAGAAAGTGTCCCATAAAGATAGAAATGTACTGAATAAAATTGTAAGAATATGTAGGGAGAAAGTAGACTGCATGAAGTCAGGATATATGAATGTTAATACTGTACAATGTTCTGTGACGATTTATTTCTATTTCATCGTGATGCCATTTCATTCATCTCTTTTTGATTGCCTTGCTAAGAAGCTGCTCCTGTTTTCTTTTTTTGAGAAAATGAGATATTTGGTTTTTTTTTGTGCAGAATCTCATCATCACAAGAACTTTATCTCTTGGACTTCAGTCATCATCATTGCCTGAACTGCATCTTCCTTCAGACTTCATCAACACCAGGACTTCATCAACACCAGGACTTCATCAACACCAAGACTTCATCAACACAAGGACTTCATCATCACCAGGACTTCATCAACACCAGGACTTCATCAACACCAGAACTTCATCATCACCAGGACTTCATCAACACCAGGACTTCATCAACACCAGGACTTCATCAACTCCAGGACTTCATCATCACCAGGACTTCATCATCACCAGGACTTCATCATCACCAGGACTTCATCATCACATCAGGACTTCATCATCACCAGGACTTCATCATCACCAGGACTTCATCAACACCAGGACTACTTCAACACCAAGACTTCAACACCAGGACTACTTCAACACCAGAACTACTTCAACACCAAGACTTCAACACGAGGACTACATCAGCACCAGAACTTCATCAACACCAGGACTTCATCAACACCAGGACTTCACTTCATCAACACTAGGACTTCATCAACACCAGGACTTCATCAACACCAGGACTTCATCATCACCAGGACCTCATCAACACCAGGACTTCATCAACACTTCATCAACACCAGAACTTCAGAAGTCAACTTTACTTGTTCCCTTCAAGGCATGGTTTTGTCACCCATTGTATTCATTTTTCATGCAAACGTTAAGTCTGTATTGGATCTACTAGCACTGTGTGCTAAGGTTGTGTGATGATACTGCTCTGGGAAATTTACAGTATGTATATTCTTAAGTAGTTGTGGTGGTGTTTTTTTTGGGGGGGTGGGGGTCTGTTAAAAATGTACAGATTAAAATTGTAAAATTTACGTCATCAGATAGTGGATAGAGTGAAGGTCGTGATACATTAGTGAAGTTTTGTGCTGTTTTCTGGATGATTTTTTTTCTTGATATTTTAAAAGTCTTTTTTTTAATAGTATGTTCATCACCTGCACAGATTTGTCTTTATTTTTATTATATAATAATATATTACTGTTTGTGTGATTGCCAGGATCTTCGCCAGAATTTCTTGATGGCAGAGACTTCTTCATCACTGCAAGAACTTTGTCTTTGCCAGGATGACATCACAAGACTTCATCACAGCAAGAACTTTGTCTTTGCCAGGATAACATCACAAGACTTCTTCATCACTGCAAGAACTTTGTCTTTGCCAGGATAATGTCACAAGACTTCTTCATCACTGCAGCAAGAACTTTGTCTTTGCCAGGATAACATCACAAGACTTCTTCATCACTGCAAGAACTTTGTCTGCGAGGGTGACATCACAAGACTTCATCACTGCAAGAACTTTGTCTTTGCCAGGATGACATCACAAGACTTCTTCATCACTGCAAGAACATTGTCTTTGCCAGGATGACATCACAAGACTTCTTCACTGTGGCAAGGACTTTCTCATCCCAACAATGTCTTCATCCCCAGGACTTGAAAAGCCCTTCAAGGTATGGTTCTGACACCTTTCCTGTTAGTTCTTTGTACAGAGAACTGTAATTGTATTGGATCAGGTACCCCCAGTTGATGAAGTACTCTGATGACTCTGCTCTTGAAGACTT
Source organism: Stramonita haemastoma (assembly GCA_030674155.1). NCBI lineage: Eukaryota > Metazoa > Mollusca > Gastropoda > Neogastropoda > Muricidae > Stramonita > Stramonita haemastoma. Next base: position 39,632,937 of record CM060335.1, on the reverse strand, counting down.
TTAAAATTGTCGCTCTGAATACTCTAAACAAGGTGAAGAGATTTCTCGTAATGAAAATGTATGTAGGAAAATCGTGAAAATGAGTAGTAAGAAAGTCAGACTGCATGAAGTTGGGATGTATTTATGTTATTCTCTGCAGGGTTTTGTGGTGATTTGTTTTTTTCTTGATGTCATTTTATGCATTTCTTTTTAATTGCCTCGCTCATAAGCTGTTCCAATCATCTCTTTTGAGATAATGATGCATTCTTGTTTATTTGTGTGTGTGGACAGAATCTCATCACTGCAAGAACTTTCAGCAACACCAGAATTGCAGTCTTCATCACCAGAATTGCAATCTTCACCAGAATTGCAGTCTTCATCATCACCAGGACTTCATCATCACCAGGACTTCAGTCTTCATCATCACCAGGACTTCAGTCTTCATCATCACCAGGACTTCAGTCTTCATCAGGACTGCAGTCTTCATCATCATCACCAGGACTTCAGTCTTCATCATCATCACCAGGACTTCATCATCACCAGGACTTCAGTCTTCATCATCAACAAGACTTCATCATCACCAGGACTTCAGTCTTCATCATCATCACCAGGACTTCAGTCTTCATCATCACCAGGACTTCAGTCTTCATCATCACCGGAACTTCAGTCTTCAGCATCACCAGGACTTCAGTCTTCAGCATCACCAGCACTTCAGTCTTCAGCATCACCAGGACTTCAGTCTTCAGCATCACCAGGACTTCAGTCTTCATCATCACTAGGACTTCAGTCTTCATCATCACCAGGACTTCAGTCTTCATCATCACCAGGACTTCAGTCTTCAGTGTTTTATGCAGCACTCATGGTTCTGTCGTAAAACCAGCTCCACAGTTGCTGATCTACATGCTTCTTTAAAACAGAATGCTCCTGTCTGAATGATTGAACATCACTTTGAGTGGATATTTTGTTGTATATTTTTTGTAAGCCTGTTGTTTGGTACAGGACAATAATAATGTATGGAGTTTCTATAGTGCTGAATATCAATACTATAAGCACTTACATTCAAATAATTTTTTATCACGAATTAACAAAATTTTTTAATAGAGTGTTTTTGAATGAGTGTTTATTTAGGTGACATGAATATTGGATGTCAGAAAATGAAAATAGAAGAAAAAAGTGGGAAAAAAGAAGAGAATGGAGGACCTACCAATAAGGGGGAAAAGAAAAGGCGGTTGGAAGCCCCAGAAAAAAAGAAAAAAATAATGTGGGGAAAAGAAAAGGTGGATGGGGGCCCCAGAAAAAAAAAGAATAAAAAAATAATTTGGGGAAAAGAAAAGGCGGTTGGAGGCCCCAGAAAAAAAAGAATGAAAAAATAATTTGGGGAAAAGAAAAGGTGGTTGGAGGCCCCAGAAAAAAAAGAATGAAAAAATAATTTGGGGAAAAGAAAAGGTGGTTTGGAGGCCCCAGAAAAAAAGAATGAAAAAATAATTTGGGGAAAAGAAAAGGTGGTTGGAGGCCCTAGAAAAAAATGTGGGGAAAAGAAAAGGTGGTTGGAGGCCCCAGAAAAAAAGAATGAAAAAATAATTTGGGGAAAAGAAAAGGTGGTTGGAGGCCCCAGAAAAAAAGAAAAGAAAAAAAATATGGGGAAAAGAAAAGGTGGTTGGGGGCCCCAGAAAAAAAGAAAAGAAAAAAAAAAGAATAAAAAAATAATATGGGGAAAAGGAAAGGTGGTTGGAGGCCCCAGAAAAAAAGAATAAAATAATGTGGGGAAAAGAAAAGGTGGTTGGGGGCCCCCAAAAAAAAAGAAAAGAAAAAAAAGTACATTTGTGTGTGTGTGTAAGTCACCATTATTATGTTTTATTTAAAAGTCTTAGATAACGACTTAAATCATAAAATCTGTTCAAATGTCCATTGAAAAAACAACAACATGGTCTTGATATAGCAGTATTCCCTGTGTTACTGGCTGATAATGTGTGTATTGATGTATCCCTGATAGATGTTACATCCAGTGGGAGATTTAGAAGATATACAAGTGGAGTAAATAATGTGTGTATTGATGTATCCCTGATAGATGTTACATCCAATGGGAGATTTAAAAGATATACAAGTGGAGTAAATAATGTGTGTATTGATGTATCCCTGATAGATGTTACATCCACTGGGAGATTTAGAAGATATACACGTGGAGTAAATAAAGCGTGTATTGATGTATCCCTGATAGATGTTACATCCATTGGGAGATTTAGAAGATATACTCACTCACTCACTCACTCAGTCCCGTGTCCCAAAGGACGTAGGGGGGACATGAGAGAAGACGCAACGGAGATCTTTTTCCATGCTTCACGATCCTGTGTGGCTGGTAGGAGGCGTTGCAGGGGTTGGGCAGTCCAGTCTTTGATGTTGTCAACCCATGATTTCTTTTGGCTGCCTCTTCTTCTCTTGCCCTCGACTGTTCCTTGCAAGATGGTTTTTGCTAGGGTGTTGTGTCTTGTGGTGTGACCAAACCACATCAGCTTTCTCCTCTTTATGGTGGAGAGCAAAGGCACTTGGGGGCCCACACGCTTTTTGATTTCTTCTTTCACATAGTTATTGGTCTTGTGTTCTTTGTATGATATTTTGAGGAGTCTTCTGTGGCACTTGTTCTCGAATGCTTGGATTCTTCTCTCTAACTCTGCTGTCAGAGTCCATGATTCACAGCCATATAGGAGGATAGATATCACGAGGGATTTGTAGAGGTGGTATTTGGTGCAGAAGCTGATGTTGTTGCTTCTGATGATCCTCTGGAGTCTGACTAGAGCAGATGTTGCTGTTGCAATGCGAGCAAAGAAGATATATAAGTGGAGTAAATAATGTGTGTATTGATGTATCCCTGATAGATGTTACATCCAATAGGAGATTTAGATATGCAAGTGGAGTAAATAATGTGTGAATGTGTGTATTGATGTATCCCTGATAGATGTTACATCCACTGGGAGATTTAGAAGATATACAAGTGGAGTAAATAATGTGTGTATTGATGTATCCCTGATAGATGTTACATCCAATAGGAGATTTAGAAGATGTACAAGTGGAGTAAATAATGTGTGTATTGATGTATCCCTGATAGATTTTACATCCAATGGGAGATTTAGATATATGCAAGGGGAGTAAATAATGTGTGTATTGATGTATCCGTGATAGATGTTACATCCACTGGGAAATTTAGAAGATACACAAGTGGAGTATATGGATAAAATGTGCACATATGTGATGAATTGCAGAAAATGATGTGAATATGAATATTGTAAAGTGGAAATTGTGTTGTGAGTAGCAGATGTTTGTCTGCGTGTACATGGAATGTGTTTCTTTTTTTGTTTTAGTTTTATTGTGTTCCATTTTTACTGAGGAAGGGGGTTGATGCTTTTTTTTTTTATACCATCAACTTGTTAAAAAAAAAATTGTAGCTTAAAACAACCCCTGTTTTTGATAGCCTGGACTGGATATTTGTAATTTGTGATGCATCGCCAAAGTTTTAGTATTTGGATGATTTTGTAATGTAATTTTAAAATTACTGTCACTTGTGTTTATGATGTTTTCAGTGGAAAAGCAGTTACCTTAGTAGCAAGTGCTTTATTAGGCATTTTGATCAGACTGAATTTTTGTCTTTAATATTGTAGTTGAGAAATGATGTTTATAGTGATTTGTTGAAAAATGATGGTGGTCATGAAGTAAGGGTTGATATGGGCATGAACAGAATGAATTGTGTTGTGGGCAAATCCTTGCTGTGGCCTTAGGACTGGTAATGCCATGGCAGATTGGACTACAACACAGATGTGAAAGCAGCATGAATTTTGGGGTATGGTTTGGTGTGTGAAATTGGCAGTTAGCTGACCAGTGGGTACTGTATGGTTTTTAATTTGTATTGATGTGTGTGTGAGAGGGAGGAAGCAAATCTGTGCACAAGGGTTATAACAGATTCTCAGGGGTATGTTGCCATGACATATTTGAAGCAAGACTCATGGTTCTGGTTTCAAAGAAACGCCACAGTTGCTTCTTCAAAACAAAATGCTCCTGTCGTAATGATGCTACTTCAGTTTGTATCAGGGATTATTTTTTGTATTTTTATTTTAAATCGTGTAACTTGGTACATCACTTTGTTTGATAGTTTTTTTCTTATTCCTTTTTGAATGAGTGTGTATGTAGGTGACAGAAATTTGGATGTGAGAAACTGAAACTAGAAAGGAAAGTAGGAAAAGAGGAGATTGGAGGACCCTCAAAAAAAAGGGGGGGGGGGAAAGGAAAGGAGGTTGGAGGCCCTGCACATAAAAAGAAGAGAAAAAAATAAGAAAAGAAGAGAAAAAAATATGAAAAGAAGAGAAAAAGAAAATGTGTGGAAAAAATAGGAGGTTTGAGGCCCCACAAAAAAATGCCTAGTTCATTGCGTTTCAGTTGCCATTGTACATTTTGTATTGAGTTTCAAATTCATATTTTAGATCATAAGTATGCTAACTTGTCCACTGAAAAAAAAATTCAGGGTCTTGTGATGACTGTGTAGTTTGTTTCTGGCCAAGAATCTGTGTATTGATCTATTACTGACAGATTTTATGTCTGCTGAGAAATTTAGGTCTTTATTGTTGTGAGGACTTATTTTCTGCAAGGATTTCTTCATCATCACAAGGACTCGTTCATCACTGCAGCCTTGTTAATTGCTGCAAGGACTTCTATGTTGCTGCAAGAGTTTTTCATCTCTGCAAGGACTTCTATGTTGCTGCAAGAGTTTTTCATCTCTACAAGGACTTCTTTCTCACTGCAAGAGTGTTTCATCTCTGCAAGGACTTCCTCATTGCCACAAGGACTTCTTCATCTCTGCAAGGACTTCTTCATTGCCATGAGGACTTCTTCATCTCTGCAAGGACTTCTTCATCTCTGCAAGGACTTCTTCATCTCTGCAAGGACTTCTTCATTGCCATGAGGACTTCTTCATTGCCATGAGGACTTCTTCAACATCAGCAGGTCTGGAAAAGTGGACTTGAATTGCTCCCTGCAAGGTGTGGTTCTACTATCTTTATTTTTAATGCAGTTTAAACAGTACTGGATCTGATACCACACTGAAGTACCTTGATGACACTGCTCTTGGAGGTTAATAAAATTGATGGTGTGTATATTCTGAAGAAGTTGAACTTTCTATATATAGAATTGTAAAGAATAGTGTTCCATATAGATAAAAATGTACTGAGTAAAATTGTAAAAATATGTAGGGAGAAAGAAGACTGCATGAAGTCAGGATATATTATTGTTAATACTGTACAATGTTCTGTGATGATTTATTTCTATGTAGGGAGAAAGTAGGATATATTAATGTTAATACTGTGCAATGTTCTGTGATGATTTATTTCTATGTAAGGAGAAAGTAGATATATTAATGTTAATACTGTACAATGTTATGTGATGATTTATTTCTATGTAGGGAGATAGTAGACTGCATGAAGTCCGGATATATTAATTTTAATACTGTACAGTGTTCTGTGATGATTTATTTCTATGTAAGGAGAATGTAGACTGCATGAAGTCAGGATATATTAGTGTTAATACTGTATAATGTTCTGTGACAATCTATTTCTATTCCTTGTTGATGCCATTTCATTCATTTTTTTATTGCCTCGCTTAGAAGCTGTTCTTGTTTTCTTTTTTGAGATAATGGTGTATTCTTATTTGTTTTTTTTGTGCAGAGTCTCATCATCACAAGAACTTTTATTATCTCTCAAACTTCAGTCATCATCATTGCCTGAACTACATCCTCCTCCAGACTTTATCATCACCAGGACTTCATCAACACCAGGACTTCATCAACACCAGGACTTCATCAACACCTCATCAACACCAGGACTTCATTAACACCAGGACTTCATCAACACCAGGACTTCATCAACACCTCATCAACACCAGGACTTCATCAACACTTCATCAACACCAGAACTTCATCAACACCAGGACTTCATCAACACCAGCACTTCATCAACACCAGGACTTCAGAAGTCAACTTTACTTGTTCCCTTCAAGGCATGGTTCTGTCCCCCATAGTATTCATTTTGTATGCAAACGTTAAGTCTGTATTGGATCTACTAGCACTGTGTGCTAAAGTTCTGTGATGATACTGCTCTGGGAAATTTACAGTATGTATATTCTAAAGTTGGGGTTTTTGGGGGTGGGGTGGTGTTAAAATGTAGAGATTAAAATTGTAAAAAATGTTTAACCACATAGTGGATAGAGTGAAGGTCATGATTCATTAGTGAAGTTTTCTACTGTTTTCTGGGATGATTTTGTTCTTGATATTTTAAAACTTTTTATTTTTAAAGTATGTCCATCTCCTACACAGATGTCTTTTTCCTTGATGTCATTTTATGCATTTCTATTTATGTGCCTAGCTCATCAGCTGCTCCAATTGTCTCTTTTGAAATAATAATATATTCTTATTTGCTTATTTGACAGAATCTCATCATTGCAAGAACTTTCATCATCATCAGCACTTCAGTCTTCATCATCACCAGGACTTCAGTCTTCATTATCACCAGCACTTCAGTCTTCATCATCACCTGGACTTCAGTCTTTATCATCACCAGGACTTCAGTCTTCATCATCACCAGAACTTCATCATCACCAGCACTTCAGTCTTCATCATCACCAGCACTTCAGTCTTCGTCATCACCAGGACTTAATCATCACCAGCACTTCAGTCTTCATCATCCCCAGGACTTCAGTCCTCATCATCACCAGCACTTCAGTCTTCATCATCACCAGGACTTCAGTCTTCATCATCACCAGCACTTCAGTCTTCATCATCACCAGGACTTCAGTCTTCATCATCACCAGGACTTCATCATCACCAGGACTTCAGTCTTCATCATCACCAGGACTTCAGTCTTCATCATCACCAGGACTTTAGCCATCACCAGGACTTCAGTCTTCATCATCACCAGGACTTCAGTCTTCATTATCACCAGGACTTCAGTCTTCATCATCCCCAGGACTTCAGTCCTCATCATCACCAGCACTTCAGTCTTCATCATCACCAGGACTTCAGTCTTCATCATCACCAGGACTTCAGTCTTCATCATCACCAGGACTTCAGTCTTCATCATCACCAGGACTTCAGTCTTCATCATCACCAGGACTTCAGTCTTCATCATCACCAGGACTTCATCATCACCAGGACTTCAGTCTTCATCATCACCAGAACTTCAGTCTTCATCATCACCAGAACTTCTTGACCTCCATGTCTTTGGTCTTTGTTGATGCTGGAACTTCAAAAGTCAACTTGCTGTTTACTTGCAAGGTATGGTTCAGTCACATGATATCGTCTTCATTCTTTATACTATGGAAAATTTCACCATTCTTGAACATCAGTTTTGGGGGGGGGGGGGGGGCAGGGGAAAGAAAGGGCAGGTAATTTCAGCAGTGAACTGAGTGATTGGGGACAGGTGCACTGAGGAGGTAAAGGAGGAACAGGAAGGTGAGGGGAAGAGAGAAAAGGGAGAGAATTGCATGGAATTTATTGATTTATCTATCTATTATCTATTTATTTATTCTTTTATATTGAAGTAATGGAATAAGCACTCGTGTGCTTTTTTACATCCAGTCCCCCGTGTGTATGTAGTTTTGTAAATCTTGTCATCTGTTCCCATCCACACACCATGGCCTATTTTTACTAAAAGCGGAACAGGATTTAACGTGTGCAAGATGTTCTCTGTGTGTTCGCACACAGGGTCTCAGTTTAAAGTCTCATCTGAAGGACTTTTGGGGAGAGTGGAGTCAGCACTGATGTTAACTCCAGGGGGAAAATCCCCTTAAACGGGAATCGAACCTGAGTTGTCAAATTGTGAGCGCAATGTTCTGACCAGTAGGCTATTCCATCCTCTAGATGAGAGGAAGCTACAGATGTGATTTCATAGTTGCATGATGGAAAAACTCACAATCTGATCTCCCCTCCCTCCCCCCTCCCCCTAAAAGAAAAAAAAAAGCCAACAAAATAAAAAAAGCAAACAAAACAGATTATTTTTTTATGAGATGAATCCTTTTTTTTCCATGTGATGATAGTTACAAGATAATACATTTTTGGTTTTTAAAAATATTTTTACATAATAATGTATTTATGCTCTTTTTGTCCTCAGGACTTGACACTAGGACTTCAAAACTTCACCATTGCCAGGACTTCATTTTCACTGAGACTTCAACACCTGAAATGTTGCCAAGACTTCATCATCACCAAGACTTCGTCACCAAGATTTCATCATCAACAAGACGTTATCATCACCAAGACTTCATCATCACCAAGACTTCATCATCACCACCACCACCAAGACTTCATCATCACCATCATCACCAAGACTTCATCATCACTATCATCACCAAGACTTCATCATCGCCATCATCACCAAGACTTCATCATCACCAAGACTTCATCATCACCAAGACTTCATCATCACCAAGACTTCATCAACACCAGGACTTCATCATCACCAGGACTTCATCATCACCAGGACTTCATCATCACCAAGACTTCATCACCACCAAGACTTCATCATCACCATCATCACCCAGACTTCATCATCACCAAGACTTCATCATCACCATCATCACCAAGACTTCATCATCACCCAGACTTCATCATCACCCAGACTTCATCATCACCAAGACTTCATCATCACCATCATCACCAAGACTTCATCATCACCAAGACTCCATCATCACCCAGACTTCATCATCATCACCCAGACTTCATCATCACCCAGACTTCATCATCACCCAGACTTCATCATCAAGACTTCATCATTATTAAAGAGTTTATTAACTCAAAGACTTAATGACTGAGACTTCATCATCACCAAAATATCCCCACAGCACTTTTAACATCACTGTAATATACCTCAGTGCCATGATTTCTGGCCTTTATCATCACAAAGAACTTCAATATCAGTACTTTACCTTTGCACCTTCTTCATTTTGGCCACAAGAAGAAAAGAACAAAAAATACCCCCCCCCCCCCTTTTTTTTTTTCCTCGCCCCAAAACAGCAAAAAAAATACATGGAAAAAAATATGGGAGGTCTCTCAAAAAGAAAAACAACCCCCCTTCCAAAAACAAACAAACAAAGACTGAAACATCCCCCCACTCCCCCCCTCCCCTCTCCCCGTGGCCTCCCGAAACAAAGTTGGATACCTCAGAGGAAGAAAAATTGGAATGTTTGCCTATGTGTATCTTTCTTATCTTGATTTTTTTGTCAAGATCATAGGTCAAATGCCCTTTGAAAATATAGGCTGGTCTCAAAATGGTATTTGATTGGAGTAAATTTGATAATTGTTTTGCTGGTAAATGTGTGGACTTAATCATCTGCTCTTAATAGATTTTATCTGTCAGTAGCTGTAACAAAGCTTGCAACTGAAACAAATTTGATGAAATGTGAGGGTTTATGGAGGATGAAATGGGGAAAATGATGTACAAGATGAGTTGCAAAATTTTTATTATGTAAGAAATATATGTGGGTCCACACACATGCACATGAAATGACTTTTTAGAATTGTTTGGTTTTTTTGTTGTTTACATGGTTTATTTTTATATCTGTTTTATCATTGGTATGCCCAGGTAATGTTGGTTGATCAGCCACCAAGGCCAGCACAGCACATGGATTAGTGTGTGTATGCTGTTTTTTCTCCAGTTTCCCAAGCTTATCAGATCAGCAAAGATATATTTGGGGAAGAACCTTCTGGTTCATAGATGATCCTGAATAAAAACAGGATCTGATATAGTTTGTACTATAAGTAAACCTAATATACCAACGTTGCAGATTTGATTGCAACGCAAGGTTCACAGAAAGAGACCAGAACTATATAGATGTGTGTGTGTGTGCATGCATGCATGCATGCATGCATGAGAATTAAGTTTACAGTAATGAGTACTACATAATTTTCAGTAATGTTCATTAATGTTAACTACAGAGGAAAAAGCCTCTTGAATGAGATTCGAACCCAAGTCAGCTGGTTATCCCATCCACCGATTGTGTGTTCAGTTTGAGGTAAAGGGTTACTTGGGAGAAGGGCTTAGGGTGCACATTTGCACAATTTTTTAAAACTTAATCTGTTTCCTTTTTTGATAGATTAAAAAAAATCAGTCTTAGAACCTTTTTTTGGCGATGGCCTGTTTTTGGCATTGGGGTAAAATGCAAAAATCCTTGGAACCTGTTTTTGGCATTGCGTAAAATGCAAAAATCCTTGGAACCTGTTTTTGGCATTGCGTAAAAAGCAAAAAGCCTTGGAACCTGTTTTTGGCATTGGGGTAAAAAAAGTCTTAGAACTACCCTCTGCTTTTGACAGGAAGAGCAATTTGTGATTAAAAGAAAAAAAACTAAATACCATAGTGTCCACATGCTGTTGTGTCCACCTGCATTTATTCATGCATACATACAAAATGACAGGCCCAGTCCTAGCTACTAACCTTAACCCTAACCTGACACTGTTTACACTTACCCTGACCCCTACCCTGCATGTAAACACACTGGCAGATGGATGCAATGGTACATGGACACAATGGTCTCTTCTCTGTCCAGACTCCTGAAACCAATAAAGAGGTATTGGGAAGGGTTACATTTGAGAAAAGTGACTATTTTGGAGAAAGGGGTAGGATATTTATTCAGGTATATGCAAATGAGGGAAAGAGGTGTTCCTCTGTGTGTGTGTGTGTGTGTGTGTGTGTGTGTGTGTGTGTGTGTGTGTGTGTGTGTGTGTGAGATATGTTCCTACTGGCACACAGTGGCCTATTCTGAAAGTTGTACCAGTTTTTACATTTGCGATCACACATAGGACCTCAGTTTCTAGTCTCATCCAAAGGACTTTTGGGGGAGTGGAGTTTAGTACTGGGCTTTACTGCTGTACAGTGAGTTTTAAAATTATATATTTTATTGTAAATATTCATTATTGTTGAAATGTCCTTTCAACGTTTGTAATTCACAGGTTAGACTGGATATTTGTAATTTGTATAAGCAGCACCAAGGTTGTAGTGCTTGTTTGTGTGACTTTGTAGTGTAGCCTTACAATTACAGACACTTGTGTGTATGATGTTTCAAGTGGAAAAGCAGCTACCGCTGGTAGCTAGTGCTTTTTTGTCGTTTTGTTCAGACTGATTTTCTGTTTTAAAGGTTTTGTGCTATTTGAGTGAAACTGATTTGCCGTTATTGATACTTTCATCAAAATCATGTTGAACCAACCTAATGAAATGTGTGAAGAGCAAATCCATGCTGTGACCTTAGGACTGATAAAGCCATGGCAGATTTGACTGCAACACAGATGTCAAACCAGAATGAATTTTTGGTTATGCTTTGGTGTAGAATTGGCAGTTAACCAGTACATACTGTATGATTTTCAGTGTGTGTGTGTGTGTGTGGTGTGTGTGTGTGTGTGTGTGTGTGTGTGAGCAAGCCAATCTATGCACTGAATATTGGATGTCATGGATTGTCATGGATATGTTGCCACGACATGTTTTACGCAACACTCATGGTTCTGTTGTAAAACCAGCTCAATAGTTACTGATCTGCTTGCTTCTTCAAAACAGAATGCTCCTGTCTTAATGATTGAACTTCATGTTGAGTGGATATTTTGTTGTATGTTTTTTGTAAGCCTGCTGTTTGGTACAGGACAATAATAATGTATGGAGTTTACATAGTGCTGAATCTCATAAAGCTATAAATATAAGCACTTGCATTCAAATAATTTTTCATCACTTTGAATTTTTGGGTGTTTTTTTTTTTTTTTTTTTTTAGTGTGTTTTGAATAAGTGTTTATTTAGGTGACATGAATATTGGATGTCAGAAAATGAAAATAGAAGAAAAAAAAAAGGGAAAGAAGAAGAGAATGGAGGACCCACCAATAAGGGGAAAAGAAAAGGTGGTTGGGGGCCCAGAAAAAAAGGAAAAAATAAAGTGGGGAAAAGAAAAGGTGGTTGGGGGCCCCAGAAAAAAATAATAAAAAAAATAATATGGGGAAAAGAAAAGGTGGTTGGAGGCCCCAGAAAAAAAGAAAAAAATAATGTGGAGAAAAGAAAAGGTGGTTGGAGGCCCCAGAGAAAAATGTGGGGAAAAGAAAAGGTGGTTGGAGGCCCCAGAAAAAAAAAATGTTGTGGGGAAAAAAAAAGGTGGTTGGAGGCCCCAGAAAAAAAAGAAAAAATAATGTGGGGAAAAGAAAAGGTGGTTGGAGGCCCCAGAAAAAAAAAATGTTGTGGGGAAAAGAAAAGGTGGTTGGAGGCCCCAGAAAAAAAAGAAAAAATAATGTGGGGAAAAGAAAAGGTGGTTGGAGGCCCCAGAAAAAAAAGACAAAAAAATGTGGGGAAAAGAAAAGGTGGTTGGAGGCCCCAGAAAAAAAGAATAAAAAAAAAATGTGGGGAAAAGAAAAGGTGGTTGGAGGCCCCAGAAAAAAAGAATAAAAAAATAATGTGGGGAAAAGAAAAGGTGGTTGGGGGCCCCAGGAAAAAAAATGTGGGAAAAGAAAAGGTGGTTGGAGGCCCCAGAAAAAAAGAAAATAATGTGGGAAAAAGAAAAAGTGGTTGGAGGCCCCACCCAAGAAAAAGAAAGAAATATAATGTGGGGAAAAGAAAAGGTGGTTGGAGGCTTCAGAAAAAAGTGGGGAAAAGAAAAGGTGGTTGGGGGCCCCAGAAAAAAGAAAATAATGTGGGGAAAAGAAAAGATGGTTGGAGGCCCCAGAAAAAAAAGAAGAAAAAAATGTGGGGAAAAGGAAAGGTGGTTGGAGGCCCCACCCAAAAAAAAAGGAAAGAAAAGAAAAAAAAAGAAGTACATTTGAGTGTGTGTGTATGTGGAAGTCACCATTATTATGTTTTATTTCAAAGTCTTAGATAACGGCTTAAATCATGAAGTCTGTTCAAATGTCCATTGAAAAAAACAACATGGTCTTGATATAGCAGTATTCTCTGTGTTGCTGGCTGATAATGTGTGTATTGATGTATCCCTGACAGATGTTACATCCACTGGGAGATTTAGAAGATATACAAGTGGAATAAATAATGTGTGTATTGATGTATCCCTGATAGACGTTACATCCACTGAAGTTTTGGGTTTCTTTTAATGTGTTTTGAATATTTATTTAGGTGACATGAATATTGGATGTCAGAAAATAAAAATAGAAGAAAAAAAGGGGGGAAAAGAAGAGAATGGAGGACCCACCAATAAGGGGAAAAGAAAAGGTGGTTGGGGGCCTGAGAAAAAAAAAAAAAAAATATGTGGGGAAAAGAAAAGGCGGTTGGACGCCCCAGAAAAAAAGAAAAAAAATAATGTGGGGAAAAGAAAAGACGGTTGGGGGCCCCAGAAAAAAAGAATAAAAAAAATAATATGGGGAAAAGAAAAGGTGGTTGGGGGCCCCAGGAAAAAAAAAATGTGGGGAAAAGAAAAGGTGGTTGGGGGCCCCAGAAAAAAAGAAAATAATGTGGGGAAAAGAAAAGGTGGTTGGAGGCCCCAGAAAAAAAGAAAATAATGTGGGGAAAAGAAAAGGTGGTTGGAGGCCCCAGAAAAAAGTGGGGAAAAGAAAAGGTGGTTGGGGGCCCCAGAAAAAAGAAAAAAATGTGGGGAAAAGAAAAGGTGGTTGGAGGCCCCTATAAAAAAGAAAATAATGTGGGGAAAAGAAAAGGTGGTTGGAGGCCCCACCCAAAAAAAAAGGAAAGAAAAGAAGAAAAAAAAAAGTACACTTAAGTGTGTGTGTGTGGAAGTCACCATTATAACGTTTTATTTCAAAGTCTTAGATAACGACTTAAATAATAAAATCTGTTTATATGTCCATTGAAAAAAACACAACATGATATTGATATAGCAGTATTCTGTGTGTTGCTGGCTGATAATGTGTGTATTGATGTATCCCTGATAGATGTTACATCCAGTGGGAGATTTAGAAGATATACAAGTGGAGTAGATAATGTGTGTATTGATGTATCCCTGATAGATGTTACATCCACTGGGAGATTTAGAAGATACACAAGTTGAGTAAATGGATAAAATATGCACAAATGTGATGAATTGCAGAAAATGTGAATATAAATATTGTAACGTGTAAAATGTGTTGTGAGTAGCAGATGTTTGTCTTTGTGTGCATGTAATGCATTTCTGTTTTTGTTTTTGTTTTATTTTGTTTCATTTTTACTAAGGAAGGGGTAGATAATGATTTTTTTTCATACCATCAACTTCTTTAAAAAAAAAAATTGTAATTTAAAACAACCCTTGGTTTTGATAGCCTGGGCTGGATAATTGTAATTTTTGATGCAGCGCCAAAGTTTTAGTATTTGTATGATTTTGTAATATAACTTTAAAATTACCATTACTTGTATGTGCGATGTTTTTAGTGGAAAAGCAGTGACCTAAGTAGCAGGTGCTTTATTAGGCATTTTGATCAGACTGAATTTTTGTGTTTTGTATTTTTATTTTGAATCCTGTTACTTAGTACATCACTTTGTTCGACAGTTTTTTTTCTTATTTCTTTTTGAATGAGTGTGTAAGTAGGTGACAGAAACGTGGATATGAGAATCTGAAACTAGAAAGTAGGAAAAGAGGAGATTGGACAACCCACCAAAAAAAAAAAAATGAATGGGGAAAAGAAAAGGTGGTTGGAGGCCCCACACATAAAAAGAAGAAAAAACACAACAAAGCAAAAAAAAAACCAAAACCAAAACCAAAAAACGGGGATAAGAAAAGGTGGTTGGAGGCCGCACAGATAAAAACATTTATTAAAAATATAGAAAAAAGAGAAAGAGAAAATATGGGAAAAAATAGGAGGTTGGAGGCCTCACAAAAAGTGTCTGATTCAGTGTGTTTCAGTTGCCATTGTACATTTGTATGGAGTTTGAAATTCGTATTTCAGATCAGAAGTATGATAACTTGTCCTCTGAAAAAAAAATCAGGGTCTTGCAATGGCCGTGCAGTTGACGTTTCTGGCTAGGAATCTGTGTATTGATCTATTACTGACAGATTTTACGTCAGCTAAGAAATTCAGGTGTTTATTGCTGTGAGGACTTATTTGCTGCAAGGATTTCTTCATGATTGCAAGGACTCATTCATCACTGCAGCCTTGTTAATTGCTGCAAGGACTTCTATGTCGCTGGAAGAGTTCTTCATCTCTGCAAAGATTTCTTCATCGCCACAAGGACTTCTTCATCACTACAAGGACTTCTTCATCTCTGCAAGGACTTCTTCATCTCTGCAAGGATTTCTTCATCACCACAAGGACTTCTTCATTGCTGAAAGGACTTCTTTATCTCTGCAAGGACGTCTTCATTGCCACAAGGACTTCTTCATTGCTGAAAAGACTTTTTCATTGCCACAATGACATCTTCATCATCACAAAGACCTCTTCCTCACCACACGGATTTCGTCATCATCACAAAGACTTCTTCATTGCCACAAGAACTTCGTCATTGCGGAAGGGACTTCTTCATTGCTGAAAGGACTTCTTCATCACTGCAAGGACTTCTTCATTTCAAGGGCTTCATCATTACACTTTTTTTATTGCTTCAAGAATCTCATCTCTGCAAGGATTTGTTATCTCTACACAGACTTCTGTATTGCCAGGACTGAAGTCCACATTCATTGGTTCCCTTCAAGGTATGGTTCTGTCACTCATGCTCTTCATTTTTTATATATATACATGATTTAATTGTATTGGATTTGATACCACCATCCTTCTTAAATGTTCTGACTAAAATTTTGCAGAATGTAATTCAAAAGTAGTCTGCATGAAGTCGTGATGCATTAATGTTATACCGTGTTCTGTGATGATTTGATTCGTTTTGGATTTGTAAAAAAAAACCCTGATTTCTTTACAGAATTTTATCTTGCTCATGAGCTAGTCCAGTTTCTCTTTTGAGATAATGATCTATTCCTTTTTGTGTCTTGAACAGAAATTTATCATCACCAAAACTTCACCATCGCCTAAATGTGATCATGCCCAGGACTTCAGTTTTCCTTGCCAGGACTTCAGTCTTCATCATCACGAAGACTTGAATATCATCAGAATGGACACTCTTCAACATCAGCAGGTCTTGAAAAGTGGACTTTAATTGCTCCCTGCAAGGTATGGTTCTACCATCTTCATTTTTAATGCAGTTTAAACAGTACTGGATCTGATACCACACTGAAGTAGCTTGATAACACTGCTCTTGGAGGTTAATAAAATCGATGTTGCGTATATTCTGAAGAAGTTGAACTTTCTATATATAGAAATGTAAAGAAAAGTGTCCCATATAGATAGAAATTGACTGAATAAAATTGTAGAAATATGTAGGGAGATAGTAGACTGCATGAAGTCAGTATATATTAATGTTGATACTGTACAATGTTCTGTGATGATTGATTTCTTCGTGATGCCATTGTATTCATTTCTTTTTGATGGCCTTGCTTAGAAGCTGCTCCTGTTTTCTTTTTTGAGATAATGTATTCTTATTTGTTTTTTTTTTGTGCAGAATCTCATCATCACAAGAACTTTTATCATCTCTTGGACTTCAGTCATCATCATTGCCTGAACTACATCATCCCCCAGACTTCATCAACACCAGGACTTCATCAACATCAGGACTTCATCAACACCAGCACTTCATCAACACCAGGACCTCATCAACACCAGGACTTCATCAACACCAGGACTTCATCAACACCAGGACTTCATCAACATCAGGACTTCATCAACACCAGCACTTCATCAACACCAGGACATCATCAACACCAGGACTTCATCAACACCAGGACTTCATCAACACCAGGACTTCATCATCACCAGGACTTCATCAACACCAGGACTTCAGTCTTCATCATCACCAGAACTTCAGCACCAGGACTTCATCAACATTAGGACTTCATCAGCACCAGGACTTCATCAACACCAGAACTTCATCAACACCAGGACTTCATCAACATTAGGACTTCATCAACACCAGGACTTCATCATCACCAGGACTTCATCAACACTTCATCAACACTTCATCAACACCAGGACTTCATCAACACCAGGACTTCATCAACACTTCATTAACACCAGGACTTCATCAAGACCAGGACTTCATCAACACTTCATCAACACCAGGACTTCACCATCACCAGGACTTCATCAACACTTCACCAACACCAGGACTTCATCATCAACACCAGGACTTCATCATCTACACCAGGACTTCATCAACACCAGGACTTCACCAACACCAGGACTTCATCAACACAAGGACTTCATCATCACCAGGACTTCAGAAGTCAACTTTACTTGTTCCCTTCAAGGCATGGTTCTGTCACCCATTGTATTTATTTTTTGTGCAAACGTTAAGTCTGTATTGGATCTACTAGCACTGTGTGTTAAGGCTGTGTGATGATACTGCTCTAGGGAATTTACAGTATGTATATTCTAAATTTTGGGAGGTGTGTGAAAATGTAGAGATTAAAATTGTAAAAATAATGTCGTCAGATAGTGGATAGAATAAATTTTTTTTAACCATGTCGTCAGATAGTGGATAGAATGAAGGTCATGACACATTAGTGAAGCTTTGTACTGTTTTCTGGGATGATTTCTTTCTTGATATATTTTTTAACTCATTTATTTTTTAATAGTATGTTCATCACCTACACAGATTTGTCTTTTTTATATAATAATGTATTTCTGTTTGTGTGATTGCCAGGATCTTTGCCAGAATTTCTTGATGGCAAGGACTTCTTCATCACTGCAAGAACTTTGTCCTTGCCAGGATAACATCACAAGACTTCTTCATCACTACAAGACTTCTTCATCACTGCAAGAACTTTGTCTTTGCCAGGATGACATCACAAGACTTCTTCATCACTGCAAGAACTTTGTCTTTGCCAGGATGACATCACAAGACTTCTTCATCACTGCAAGAACTTTGTCTTTGCCAGGATGACATCACAAGACTTCTTCATCACTGCAAGAACTTTGTCTTTGCCAGGATGACATCACAAGACTTATTCAGTACTACAAGACTTCTTCATCACTGCAAGAACTTTGTCTTTGCCAGGATAACATCACAAGTCTTCTTCATCACTTGTCTTTGCCAGGATGACATTACAAGACTACTTCATCACTACAAGACTTCTCCATCACTGCAAGAACTTTGTCTTTGCCAGGATGACATCACAAGACTTCTTCATCACTGCAAGAACTTTTTCTTTGCCAGGATGACATCACAAGACTTCTTCATCACTGCAAGAACTTTGTCTTTGCCAGGATGACATCACAAGACTTATTCAGTACTACAAGACTTCTTCATCACTGCAAGAACTTTGTCTTTGCCAGGATAACATCACAAGTCTTCTTCATCACTTGTCTTTGCCAGGATGACATTACAAGACTACTTCATCACTACAAGACTTCTTCATCACTGTAAGAACTTTGTCTTTGCCAGGATGACATCACAAGACTTCTTCAGCACTACAAGAACTTTGTCTTTGCCAGGATGACATCACAAGACTTCTTCAGTACTACAAGAACTTTGTCTTTGCCAGGATGACATCACAAGACTTCTTCATCACTGCAAGAACTTTGTCTTTGCCAGGATGACATCACAAAACTTCTTCATCACTGCAGCAAGGACTTTCTCATCCCAACGATGTCTACATCACCAGAACTGGAAAAGCCTTTCAAGGTATGGTTCCGACACCTTTCCTGTTAGTTCTTTGTACAGAGAACTCTAATTGTACTGAATAAGGTACCCCCTGTTGATTGAAGTACTTTGATGACACTGCTCTTGAATATTTTTAAATTGACACTCTGAATACTCTCTCTAAACAAGTTGAAGAGATTTCTTGTAATGAAAATGTATGTAGGAAAATTGTGAAAATGAGTTGTAAGAAAGTCCGACTGCATGAAGTTGGGATGTATTTATGTTATCCTCTGCAGGGTTTTGTGGTGATGTGTTTTTTCTTGATGTCATTTTATGCATTTCTTTTTAATTGCCTTGCTCATAAAGTGCTCCAATTGTCTCTTTTGAGATAATGATGTATTCTTGTTTGCTTATTTGACAGAATCTCATCACTGCAAGAACTTTCAGCAACACCAGAACTGCAGTCTTCATCACCAGAACTGCAGTCTTCATCATCACCAGAACTGCAGTCTTCATCATCACCAGAACTGCAGTCATCACCAGAACTGCAGTCTTCATCACCAGAACTGCAGTCTTCATCACCAGAACTGCAGTCTTCATCATCCCCAGGACTTCAGTCTTCATCATCACCAGGACTTCAGTCTTCATCATCACCAGGACTTCAGTCTTCATCATCCCCAGGACTTCAGTCTTCATCATCCCCAGGACTTCAGTCTTCATCATCACCAGGACTTCAGTCTTCATCATCACCAGGACTTCAGTCTTCAGTGTTTTATGCAGCGCTCATGGTTCTGTTGTAAAACCAGCTCCACAGTTGCTGATCTACATGCTTCTTCAAAACAGAATGCTCCTGTCTGAATTATTGAACTTCATTTTGAGTGGATATCTTGTTGTATATGTTTTTTTATAAGCCTGCTGTTTGGTACAGGACAATAATAATGTATGGAGTTTACATAGTGCTGAATCTCATAAAGCTATAAATAGAAGCACTTACATTCAAATAGATTTTCATCACTTTGAAGTTTTGTTTTGCTTAGTGTGTTTTGAATGAGTGTTTATTTAGGTGACATGAATATTGGATGTCAGAAAATGAAAATAGAAGAAAAAGTGGGAAAAATACTAATAAGGGGAAAAGAAAAGGTGGTTGGAGGCCCCAGAAAAAAGAAATTAAAAAAAAATGTGGGGAAAAGAAAAGGTGGTTGGAGGCCCCAGAAAAAAAAGAATGTGGGGAAAAGAAAAGGTGGTTGGGGGCCCCAGAAAAAAAAAGATAAATAATGTGGGGAAAAGAAAAGGTGGTTGGGGGCCCCAGAAAAAAAGAATAAAAAAAATAATGTGGGGAAAAGAAAAGGTGGTTGGGTCCCCAGAAAAAAAAATGTGGGGAAAAGAAAAGTTGGTTGGAGGCCCCAGAAAAAAAAAAAAAGTGGGAAAAGAAAAGGTGGTTGGGGGCCCCAGAAAAAAAGAGAAAAATGTGGGGAAAAGAAAAGGTGGTTGGAGGTCCCAGAAAAAAAGAAACAAAATGTGGGAAGAAGAAAATAAAAAAAAAATGGGGAAAAGAAAAGGTGGTTGGAGGCCCCACCAAAAATATAAAAAAGAAAAAAAAAAAGAAGTACAATTGAGTGTGTATGTGTGTGTATGGAAGTCACCATCATTACATTTTATTTCAAAATCTTAGATAAGGATTTAAATAATAAAATCTGTTCAAATGTCCATTGAAAAAAACACAACATGGTCTTGATATAGCAGTATTCTGTGTGTTTCTGGCTGATAATGTGTGTATTGATGTATCCCTGATAGATGTTACATCCACTGGGAGATTTAAAAGATATACAAGTGGAGTAAATAATGTGTGTATTGATGTATCCCTGATAGATGTTACATCCAGTGGGAGATTTAGAAGATATACAAGTGGAGTAAATAATGTGTGTGTTGATGTATCCCTGATAGATATTACATCCACTGGGAGATTTAGAAGATATACAAGTGGAGTAAATAATGTGTGTGTTGATGTATCCCTGATAGATGTTACATGCACTGGGAGATTTAAAAGATATACAAGTGGAGTAAATAATGTGTGTGTGTTGATGTATCCCTGATAGATATTACATCCACTGGGAGATTTAGAAGATATACAAGTGAAGTAAATAATGTGTGTGTTGATGTATCCCTGATAGATGTTACATCCACTGGGAGATTTAAAAGATATACAAGTGGAGTAAATAATGTGTGTGTTGATGTATCCCTGATAGATGTTACATCCAATGAGAGATTTAGAAGATATACAAGTGGAGTAAATAGTGTGTGTATTGATGTATCCCTGATAGATTTTACATCTAGTGGGAGATTTAGAAGATACACAAGTTGAGTAAATGGATAAAATATGCACAAATGTGATGAATTGCAGAAAATGTGAATATAAATATTCCCCCTATTGTGGGAGAAAGAAACTGTATGAGCTTGAAAAAACTCCTGATGCCATCCAGAATCCCCGCTCTACGACCACCCAAAGACGCCAGACCACCAGGATGTTTCAAGTGTGCCGCCAAAAAATGTGCCATCTGCCAGAACCACCTCAACATCACACACCACTTCCACAGCATACACACACAACAACAGTTCACAATCAGAGACCACTTAACATGCCAATCAACCAATATCATATACCTTATAGATTGTCGAAAATGCAAAAATACACAATATGTAGGGGAGACAGGCAAGACACTACAAAACAGATTCTACCACCACAGATCAGACATCAAAACACAGAAAAACACACTGGTAGCGCAACACTTCAACAGCACACACCACACCCTAGCAGACCTCACATGTACAGCCATAGAACAAATCAAACAAGAAAATCCTCAGACACGCAAGCACAGAGAAAAGTTCTGGCGACACAAGCTCAGAACCAACTTCCCTGACGGTCTGAACGTGTGGGATTGAGCTCAACCAGGACTTCCGCTTCTTGTCTTCTGAGGGTGCGATACAGATAGATGCAGATCTTGCTATGTGAATGTGTCCACTTATATGTATCCAGGTGTGTGTGTGCGCGCGTGTGTATGTGTGAATGCATTATGTGTGTGAGTGTGTGTTTGCTTGTGTGTGTGTTTATGTGCGTGTGTGTGTTTCTGTGTGTGATCGTGTTTGTGTGTGCGTGTGTATGTCTGTGAGTGCGTAAGACTGTAGGGAGAGATGGTCACAGAGGAGAGGCAGAGAGAGAGAGAGAGGGAGAGAGAGAGAGAGAGGGAGAGAGAGAGAGAGATGAATAATGTTATAACCATGTTACCCCATGTTGCATGTGTAAGGGCATGTGTTTTTACATGAGAAGTCTTTAATTTTTTATTTTTATTTATTTATTTTTTTCCCACTCAGTTGGTTGTGTGGGCTGCATGTGCAAGGAAATGTGTTTTTACATGAGAAGTCTTCAATTTTTACATAATTGTTTTAAATCTACTCAGTTTGATGTGTATATAAGTCTGTGTTTGCTTTTTACTGTCAGCTGGCCAATCTTTTAGCCTGAAGAAGGTTTGAAATAAACCGAAAATTTGCTCGCCAGACACTTGGGTGTTGTGTCTTTATTTGTCTGCTTGTATAAATATTGTAACGTGTAAAATGTGTTGTGAGTAGCAGATGTTTGTCTTTGTGTGCATGTAATGCATTTCTGTTTTTGTTTTTGTTTTATTTTGTTTCATTTTTACTAAGGAAGGGGGTAGATAATGATTTTTTTCATACCATCAACTTGTTTAAAAAAATTATTGTAGTTTAAAACAACCCTTGTTTTTGATAGCCTGGACTGGATATTTGTGATTTGTGATGCAGCGCCAAAGTTTTAGTATTTGTATGATTTTGTTATGTAACTTTAAAATTACCATTACTTTTATGTATGATGTTTTTAGTGGAAAAGCAGTGACCTAAGTAGCAGGTGCTTTATTAGGCATTTTGATCAGACTGAATTTTTGTGTTTTGTATTTTAATTTTGAATCCTGTTACTTGGTACATCACTTTGTTTGATAGTGTTTTTTCTTATTGCTTTTTAAATGAGTGTGTATGTAGGTGACAGAAATTTGGATGTGAGAAACTGAAACTAGAAAGGAAAGTAGGAAAAGAGGAGATTGGACAACCCACCAAAAAAAAAAATTGAATGGGGAAAAGAAAAGGTGGTTGGAGGCCCCACACATAAAACGAGAAAAAAAAATCCAAATCAAACAAAAAACTAAAACAAAACAAAAAAAAAGGGGGAAAGAAAAGGTGGTTGGAGGCCCCACACATAAAAAGAATAGAAAAGAACATAAAAATTCAAATCAAAACAAAAAACTAAAACAAAACAAAAAAAAGGGGGAAAGAAAAGGTGGTTGGAGGCCCCACACATAAAAAGAATAGAAAAGAACAAAAAAATTCAAATGAAAACAAAAAACTAAAACAAAACAAAAAAAAGGAAAGAAAAGGTGGTTGGAGGCCCCACACATAAAAAGCAAAAAGCTAATTAAAAAAAATATATTAAAAAAAGAAAAGAAAAAAACAGGAGGTTGAAGTCCCCACAAAAAAGTGTCTGATTCAGTGTGTTTCAGTTGCCATTGTACATTTTTGTTATTGAGTTTGAAATTCATATTTCAGATCAGAAGTATGGTCACTTGTCCATTGAAAAAAAAAATCAGGGTCTTGCAATGGCTGTGCAGTTGATGTTTCTGGCTAAGAATCTGTGTATTGATCTATTACTGACAGATTTTATGTCAGCTGAGAAATTCAGGTCTTTATTGCTGTGAGGACTTATTTGCTGCAAGGGTTTCTTGATCATCACAAGGACTCATTCAACACTGTAGCCTTGTTAATTGCTGCAAGGACTTGTTTATTGCCACAAGGACTTCTTCATCTCTGCAAGGATTTCTTCATCGCCACAAGGTTTTCTTTATTGCTGAAAGGACTTCTCCATTGCCACAAGGACTTTTTCATCACTGCAAGGACTTCTCCATTGCCACAAGGACTTCTTCATCGCTGAAAGGACTTCTCCATTGCCACAAGGACTTTTTCATCACTGCAAGGACTTCTCCATTGCCACAAGGACTTCTCCATCGCTGAAAGGACTTCTCCATTGCCACAAGGACTTTTTCATCACTGCAAGGACTTCTCCATTGCCACAAGGACTTCTTCATCACTGAAAGGACTTCTCCATTGCCACAAGGACTTCTTCATCACTGAAAGGACTTCTCCATTGCCACAAGGACTTCTTCATCACTGCAAGGACTTCTCCATCGCTACAAGGACTTTTTCATCGCTGCAAGGACTTCTCCATTACCACAAGGACTTCTCCATCGCCACAAGGACTTTTTTATCACTGCAAGGACTTCTCCATTGCCACAAGGACTTCTCCATCGCTACAAGGACTTTTTCATCACTGCAAGGACTTCTCCATTGCCACAAGGACTTCTTCATCACTGCAAGGACTTCTCCATTGCCACAAGGACTTCTTCATCACTGCAAGGACTTCTCCATTGCCACAAGGACTTCTTCATCACTGCAAGGACTTCTCCATTGCCACAAGGACTTTTTCATCACTGCAAGGACTTCTCCATTGCCACAAGGACTTCTTCATCACTGCAGGGACTTCTCCATTGCCACAAGGATGTCTTCATCATCACACAGACTTCTTCCTCACCACAAGGATTTCTTCATCATCACAATAGACTTCCTCATTGCCACAAAGATGTCTCCATTGCTACAAACTTCTTCATTGCTGAAAGGCTTCTTCATTGCTGAAAGGACTTTTTCATTGCTGAAAGGACATCTTCATTGCAAGGGCTTCATCATTACAAACACTTTTTTATTGCTTCAAGAATCTCGTCTCTGCAAGGACTTTTTCATTTCTACACAGACTTCTGTATTGCCAGTACTTAAATCCACGTTCCTTGGTTCCCTTCAAGGTATGGTTCTGTCACTTATGCTCTTCATTCTTTATATACATACATGATTTAATTGTATTGGATTTGGTACCACCCTGTTGATTAAGTGCTCCGATGACACTGATGTTGAGGATATATGAAACTGAAGCTGTGTCACTGTGTGTATTGTAAAAAAGTTGAGAAGTTCTCTATGAACAGAAAAGTTGTTATTTTTTCCCTGTTTTTCAGCTACAGCTCTGAGGTTTACCGGTGGTGAGATTTTTGCAAATGCAACCGTTTTTTTCCCCCCACCACTAAGGTAGAAGCATTTTGACTTTGGGGATACTGTTGGATATTGAACCTGTCACTTGCATTTTGACTTTGGGGATACTGTTGGATATTGAACCTGTCACTTGCATTTTGACTTTGGGGATACTGTTGGATATTGAACCTGCCACTTTTGCCAGGACAGTCAGGAGGAACCTCCCTGTTCTTTCAGATTTTCAGCTGTCATGGATTCTTTGGATGTGCACAAGACCGTAAGAACACTGGTCTGACTGGTTTAGAGTCTTTAGAAAGACTTGGTATATATCTTTTATTTGAGTGTCAAACTGAGAAGCAAGGGCAAGGTTTATATTTAGAATTGAACCCAGAACCTCACGGTTTGCTTGTTAGGTAGGTGGACATCTGAAGCATTCTGCCACCATCCTTCTGAAATGTTCTGACTAAAATTTTGCAGAATGTAAATCAAAAGTAGTCTGTGTGAAGTCAGGATGCATTAATGTTACACTGTGTTCTGTGATGATTTGATTGTTTTTGGATTTGTTAAAAAAAACTGATTTCTTTACAGAACTTTATCTTGCTCATGAGCTAGTCCAGTTTCTCTTTTGAGATAATGCTCTCTTCCTTTTTGTGTCTTCAACAGAAATTCATCATCACAAGAACTTCACCATCGCCCAAAATTGATCATGCCCAGGACTTCAGTTTTCCTTGCCAGGACTTCAGTCTTCATCATCACCAAGACTTGAACATCACCAGAATGGGCACTCTTCAACATCAGCATGTCTGGAAAAGTGGACTTGAATTGCTCCCTGCAAGGTATGGTTCTGCCATCTACTATCTTGATTTTTACTACAGTTTAAACAGTACTGGATCTGATACCACACTGAAGTACCTTGATGACACTGCTCTTGGAGGTTAATAAAATCTATGTTGCGTATGTTCTGATGAAGTTAAACTTTCTATATATAGAAATGTAAAAAGAAAGTGTCCCATAAAGATAGAAATGTACTGAATAAAATTGTAAGAATATGTAGGGAGAAAGTAGACTGCATGAAGTCAGGATATATTAATATTAATACTGTACAATGTTCTGTGATGATTTATTTCTATGTAGGGAGATAGTAGACTGTATGAAGTCAGGAAATATTAATGTTAATACTGTACAATGTTCTGTGATGATTTATTTCTATTTATTCTTGATGCCATTTTATTCATTTCTTTTTGATTGCCTTCCTTAGCAGCTGCTCCTGTTTTCTTTTTTTTAGATAATGATGTATTCTTATTTGGATTTTTTTGTGTGCAGAATCTCATCATCACAAGAATTCTTATTATCTCTTGGACTTCAGTCATCATCATTGCCTGAACTACATCTTCCGGACTTCATCAACACCAGGACTTCATCAACACCAGGACTTCATCAACACTAGGACTTCATCAACACCAGGACTTCATCAACACCAGGACTTCATCAACACCAGGACTTCATCAACACCAGGACTTCATCAACACCAGGACTTCATCAACACCAGGACTTCATCAACACTTCATCATCACCAGGACTTCAGAAGTCAACTTTACTT
>CM060335.1:39582380-39606509 GCA_030674155.1 Stramonita haemastoma | reverse complement strand
CTTTTTAGAATTTTTTTGTTTGTTGTTGTTTATATGGTTTCTTTTTTTTATCTATTTTATCTGTGCATTTGCACAGGGGACCTTGGTTTATAGGCTCATCCGGACTTTTGAGGGGAGTGGAGAGGGCACTAATGTTAACTACAGAGGAAAAAGCCTCTTGCATGACATTCAAACCCAGGTCAGCAGGTTATCCTGTCCACCCAATTGTGTGTTCAGTTTGAGATAAAGTGTTACTTGGGAGAAGGGCTTAGGATGCACATTTGCATTAGTAATTTAAAGAACATTATAGTAAAGTTTCATAAGGTAATTTTTTTAGTCTTGATCTTTTTCCTTTTTTGATAGATTTTAAAAAATCAGTATTGGAACCCTTTTCTTTGGCGTTGGGGTAAAAAGCAAAAAGCCTTGGAACCTGTTTTTGGCATTGGGGTAAAAAGCAAAAAAAAGTCTAACTACTGTCTGCTTTTGGCAGGAACAGCAATTTGTGATTAAAAAAAAAAATCCTAAATACCATGGTGTCCATGGGCTGTTGTGTCCACCTGCATTTATTCATGCATACATACAAACTGACAGGCCCAGTCTTAACTACTAATCTTAACCCTAACCTGACACTGTTGACACTTACCCTGACCCCTACCCTGCATGTAAACACACTGGCAGATGGATGCAATGGTACGTGGACACAATGGTCACTTCTCTGTCCAGACTCCTGAAACCAGTAAAGAGGTATTGGGAGGGTGAAATTTGAGAAAAGTGAATATTTAGGAGAAAGGGGTAGGATATTTATTCAGGTATATGCAAATGAGGGAAAGAGGTGTTCCTGTGTGTGTGAGGGGGAGAGGGGGGGGATATGTTCCTATCGGCACACAGTGGCCTATTCTGAAAGTTGTACCAGTTTTTACATTTGCGATCACACATAGGACCTCAGTTTCTAGTCCCATCCCAAAGACTTTTGGGGAGTGGAGTTTAGTACTGGGCTTTACTGCTGTACAGTGAGTTTTAAAATTATATATCTTATTGTAAATATTCATTATTGTTGAAATGTCCTTTCAACGTTTGTAATTCACAGGTTAGAATGGATATTTGTAATTTGTATAAGCAGCACCAAGGTTGTAGTACTTGTTTGTATGACTTTGTAGTGTAGCCTTACAATTACAGACACTTGTGTGTATGTTTCAAGTGGAAAAGCAGCGACCGCTGGTAGCTAGTGCTTTTTTGTCGTTTTGTTCAGACTGATTTTCTGTTTTAAAGGTTTTGTGCTATTAGAGTAAAACTAATTTGCCGTTATTGATACTTTCATCAAAATCATGTTGAACCAACCTAATGAAATGTGTGAAGAGCAAATCCATGCTGTGGCCTTAGGACTGATAAAGCCATGGCAGATTTGACTGCAACACACACGTCAAACCAGAATGAATTTTTGGTTATGCTTTGGTGTAGAATTGGCAGTTAACCAGTACATACTGTATGATTTTCAGTCTGTGTGTGTGTGTGTGTGTGTGTGTGTGTGTGTGTGTGTGTGTGTGTGTGTGTGAGCAAGCCAATCTATGCACTGAATATTGGATGTCATGGATTGTCATGGATATGTTGCCACGACATGTTTTACGCAACACTCATGGTTCTGTTGTAAAACCAGCTCAATAGTTACTGATCTGCTTGCTTCTTCAAAACAGAATGCTCCTGTCTTAATGATTGAACTTCATGTTGAGTGGATATTTTGTTGTATGTTTTTTGTAAGCCTGCTGTTTGGTACAGGACAATAATAATGTATGGAGTTTATATAGGTCTGAATCTCATAAAGCTATAAATATAAGCACTTACATTCTAATAATTTTTCATCACTATGAATTTTTGGGTTTTTTTTTTTTTTTTTTTTTTTTTTAGTGTGTTTTGAATAAGTGTTTATTTAGGTGACATGAATATTGGATGTCAGAAAATGAAAATAGAAGAAAAAAGTGGGAAAAAAGAAGAGAATGGAGGACCCACCAATAAGGGGGAAAAGAAAAGGTGGTTGGAGGCCCCAGAAAAAAAGGAAAAAATAATGTGGGGAAAACAAAAGGTGGTTGGGGGCCCAGAAAAAAAGGAAGAAATAAAATGGGGAAAACAAAAGGTGGTTGGGGGCCCCAGTAAAAAAGAAAAGAAAAATAAATGTGGGGAAAAGAAAAGGTGGTTGGAGGCCCCAGAAAGAAAGAAAAAATGTGGGGAAAAGAAAAGGTGGTTGGGGGCCCTAGAAAAAAAAGAAAAAAAAATGAGGGGAAAAGAAAAGGTGGTTGGAGGCCCCAGAAAAAAAGAATAAAAAAATAATGTGGGGAAAAGAAAAGGTGGTTGGAGGCCCCAGAAATTTTTTTTTAAATGTGGGGAAAAGAAAAGGTGGTTGGAGGCCCCAGAAAAAAAAATTAAAAAAATAATGTGGGGAAAAGAAAAGGTGGTTGGAGGCCCCAGAAAAAATTTATAAAAAAAATAATGTGGGGGAAAAGAAAAGGTGGTTGGGGGCCCCAGAAAAAAGAAAATAATATGGGGAAAAGAAAAGGTGGTTGGAGGCCCCAGAAAAAAAGAATAAAAAAAATAATGTGGGGGAAAAGAAAAGGCGGTTGGGGGCCCCAGAAAAAAAATGGGGGGAAGAGAAAAGGTGGTTGGAGGCCCCAGAAAAAAAAGAAAACTTGGGGAAAAGAAAAGGTGGTTGGGGGCCCCAGAGAAAGAGAAAAAATGTGGGGAAAAGAAAAGGTGGTTGGAGGCCCCACCCAAAAAAAAGAAAAAAAAAAGGAGTACATTTGAGTGTGTGTGTGGAAGTCGCCATTATAATGTTTTATTTCAAAGTCTTAGATAACGGCTTAAATCATGAAGTCTGTTCAAATGTCCATTGAAAAAAACAACATGATCTTGATATAGCAGTATTCTCTGTGTTGCTGGCTGATAATGTGTGTATTGATGTATCCCTGACAGATGTTACATCCACTGGGAGATTTAGAAGATATACAAGTGGAGTAAATAATGTGTGTATTGATGTATCCCTGACAGATGTTACATCCACTGGGAGATTTAGAAGATATACAAGTGGAGTAAATAATGTGTGTATTGATGTATCCCTGACAGATGTTACATCCAGTGGGAGATTTAGAAGATATACAAGTGGAGTAAATAATGTGTGTATTGATGTATCCCTGATAGATGTTACATCCAGTGGGAGATTAAGAAGATATACAAGTGGAGTAAATAATGTGTGTATTGATGTATCCCTGATAGATGTTACATCCACTGGGAGATTTAGAAGATATACAAGTGGAGTAAATAATGTATGTATTGATGTATCCCTGATAGATGTTACATCCACTGGGAGATTTAGAAGATACACAAGTGGCGTAAATGGATAAAATATGCACATATGTGATGAATTGCAGAAAATGATGTGAATATAAATATTGTAACGTGCAAAATGTGTTGTGAGTAGCAGATGTTTGTCTTTGTGTGCATGTAATGCATTTCTGTTTTTGTTTTTGTTTTATTTTGTTCCATTTTTACTAAGGAAGGGGGTAGATAATGATTTTTTTCATACCATCAACTTGTTTAAAAAAAAGATTGTAGTTTAAAACAACCCTTGTTTTTGATAGCCTGGACTAGATATTTGTGATTTGTGATGCAGCGCCAAAGTTTAAGTATTTGTATTTTGTAATGTAACTTTAAAATTACCATCACTTTTATGAATGATGTTTTTAGTGGAAAAGCAGTGACCTAGGTAGCAGGTGGTTTATTAGGCATTTTGATCAGAGTGAATTTTTGTGTTTTGTATTTTTATTTTGACTCCTGTTACTTGGTACATCACTTTGTTTGATAGTTTTTCTGATTCCTTTTTGAAGGACTGTGTATGTAGGTGACAGAAATTTGAATGTGAGAAACTGAAACTAGAAAGGAAAGTAGGAAAAGAGGAGATTGGACAACCCACCAAAAAAAAAAAACTGAATGGGGAAAAGAAAAGGTGGTTGGAGGCCCCACACATAAAAAGAAGAGAAAAAAAAAGAAACAAAAAACCCCCAAAACAAAACAAAAAAATGGGGAAAAGAAAAGGTGGGTTGGTGCCCCACACAAAAAAAGAAGAGAAAAAAAACAAAACAAAACAAACAAAAAAAATGGGGAAAAGAAAAGGTGGTTGGAGGCCCCACACATAAAAAGAAGAGAAAGAAAACAAAACAAAACAAAAACAAAACAAAAAAATGGGGAAAAGAAAAGGTGGTTAGAGGCCACACTCATGAATTTTTTTTTAATAAAAAAGAAAAAAAAAGAGAAAGAAAATATGGGAAAAAATAGGAGGTTGGAGGCCTCACAAAAAAGTGCGTAATTCACAGTGTTTCAGTTGCTATTGTTCATTTTGTATTGAGTTTTAAATTCATATTTCAGATCATAAGTATGGTCACTTGTCCACTGAAAAAGATCATGGTCTTGTGGTGGCTGTATAGTTTACATTTCTGGCTAGGAATCTGTGTATTGATCTATTACTGACAGATTTTACGTCAGCTGAGAAACTTAGGTCTTTATTTTTGTGAGGACTTATTTGCTGCAAGGATTTCTTCATCATCACAAGGACTCATTCAACACTGTAGCCTTGTTAATTGCTGCAAAGACTTCTTTCTCACTGCAAGAGAGTTTCATCTCTGCAAGGACTTCTTCATTGCTACAAGGACCACTTAATCTCTGCACGGACTTAATCTCTGCAAGGACTTTTTCATCACTGCAAGGACTTCTTCATCACTGCAAGGACTTCTTCATCACTGCAAGGACTTTTTTATCACTGCAAGGATTTCTTCATCGCCGCAAGGACTTCCTCATTGCCGCAAGGACTTCCTCATCACTGCAAGGACTTCTTCATCACTGCAAGGACTTCTTCATCA
This sequence comes from Stramonita haemastoma, assembly GCA_030674155.1. NCBI lineage: Eukaryota > Metazoa > Mollusca > Gastropoda > Neogastropoda > Muricidae > Stramonita > Stramonita haemastoma. The sequence goes on along the minus strand of CM060335.1, from coordinate 39,601,629 downwards.
CTGCAAGGATTTCTTCATCGCCGCAAGGACTTCTTCATCGCCTCAAGGATTTCTTCATTGTCACAAGGACTTCTTCATTGCTGAAAGGACTTCTTCATTGCTAAAAGGACTTCTTCACTGCTGAAAGGACATCTTCATCACTGCCAGGACTTCTTCATCGCCACAAGGACTTCTTCATCGCCACAAGGACTTCTTCATTGCTGAAAGGATTTCTTCATCACCTCAAGGACTTCTTCATTGCTGAAAGGACTTCTTCATTGCTGAAAGGACTTCTTCATTGTCACAAGGGCTTCTTCATCGCCACAAGGGCTTCTTCATCGCCACAAGGACTCTTTTTTTTTATTTTTTAGCTGCCTTGTCTTCTGTGACATCCCTGTCATGTAGCTCCCACACCACTCATTCCAATCTCCCCACCACAGCAATACCCTGATACGTTGTGTCTCATCCCCGGGGTCGGGAGTACCAGGGAGCCCATCAATATTAGGCGCAGTTGGGCCACCAGCCAGAGGGGCCCTTCACTTCTGCTGGGTCCCGCAAGGACTTCTTCATTGCCGCAAGAACTTCTTCATTACCACAAGGACTTCTTCATTGCCACAAGGATTTCTTCATTGCTGAAAGGACTTCTTCGTAACCACAAAGACGTCTTCATCACTGCAAGGACGTCTTCATTTCAAGCGCTTCATTATTACAAACACTTTTTTATGGCTTCAAGAATCTCGTCTCTGCAAGGACTTTTTCATTTCTGCACAGACTTCTGGATTGCCAGGACTTAAGTCCATGTTCATTGGTTCCCTTCAAGGTATGGTTCTGTCACTTGTGCTCTTCATTCTTTATATATATACATGATTTAATTGGATTGGATTTGATACCACCCTGTTGATTAAGTGCCCTGATGACACTGATGTTGAGGATATATGAAACTGAAGCTGTGTCACTGTGTGTATTGTAAAAAAGTTGAGGAGTTCTCTATGAATAGAAAAGTTATTTTTTCCCTGTTCTTCAGCTACAGCTCTGAGGTTTACCAGTGGTGAGATTTTTGCAAATACAACTGTTTTTTTCCCCCCACCACTAAGGTAGAAGCATTTTGACTTTGGGGATACTTTTGGATATTGAACCTGCCACTTTTGCCAGGACAGTCAGGAGGAACCTCCCTGTTCTTCCAGATTTTCACCTGACATGGATTCTTTTGATGTACACAAGACCATAAGAACACTGGTCTGACTGGTTTAGAGTCTTTAGAAATACTTGGTATATATCTTTTATTTGAGTGTCAAACTGAGAAGCAAGGGCAAGGTTTATATTTAGAATTGAACCCAGAACCTCATGGTTTGCTTGTTAGGCAGGTGGACATCTGAACCATTCTGCCACCATCCCTCTTAAATGTTCTGACTAAAATTTTGCAGAATGTAACTCAAAGGTAGTCTGCATGAAGTCGTGATGCATTAATGGTATACTGTGTTCTGTGAAGATTTGATTCTTTTTGGAGTTGTAAAAAAAACCCTGATTTCTTTACAGAACTTTATCTTGCTCATGAGCTAGTCCAGTTTCTCTTTAGAGATAATACTCTGTTCCTTTCTGTGTCTTTAACAGAAATTCATCATCACCAGAACTTCACCATCGCCCAAATTTGATCATCCCCAGGACTCCAGTTTTCCTTGCCAGGACTTCAGTCTTCATCATCACCAAGACTTGAACATCACCAGAATGGGCACTCTTCAACATCAGCAGGTCTTGAAAAGTGGACTTGAATTGCTCCCTGCAAGGTATGGTTCTACCATCTTCACTTTTAATACAGTTTAAAGTGTACTGGATCTGATACCACACTGAAGTACTTTGATGACACTGCTCTTGGAGGTTAATAAAATTGATGTGTGTATATTTTGAAGAAACTGAACTTTCTATATATAGAAATGTAAAGAAAAGTGTCCTGTATAGATAGAAATGTACTGAATAAAATTGTATAAATATGTAGGGAGATAGTAGACTGCATAAAGTCAGGAAATATTAATGTTAATACTGTACAGTGTTCTGTGATGATTTATTTCTATGTAGGGTGATAGACTGCATGAAGTCAGGAAATATTAATGTTAATACTGTACAATGTTCTGTGACGATTTATTTCTATTTCTTCGTGATGCCATTTTATTCATCTTTTTAAATTGCCTTGCTTAAAAGCTGCTCCTGTTTTCTTTTTGGAGATAATGATGTATTCTTATTTGTTTTTTTGTGCGCAGAATCTCATCATCACAAGAACTTTTATCATCTCTTGGACTTCAGTCATCATCATTGCCTGAACTACATCATCCTCTGGACTTCATCATCACCAGGACTTCATCAACACCAGCTCATACCAGGACTTCATCAACACCAGGACTTCATCAACACCAGGACTTCAATCACACAGGACTTCAACACCAGCAGACTTCATCAACACCAGGATCATAACATTCATCAACACCAGGACTTCATCAACACTTCATCAACACCAGGACTTCATCAAACTTCATCAACACCAGGACTTCATCACACCAGGCTTCATCAACACCAGGACTTCTCATCACTCATCACATCAACCAGACTTCATCAACCAGGACTTCATCAATCAACTACTTCATCCTTCAACACAGGACTTCATCAACACCAGACTTCATCATCACTTCTCAAACAAGTTCATCATACAGGACTTATCATACACCAGACTTCATAACACCAGAATTCATGAAGTCAACTTACCTTGTGATCCTTCAGGTATGGTTATTGTCACCATTGTATTCATTTTTAATGCAAGTTAAGGTGTATTGGTGTTATAAACTGTTGCTAAAATTCTGTGATGATACTGCTCTGGGAAATTTACAGTATGTATATTCTAAAGTTGGGGGTTTTGGGGGTGGTGGTGTTAAAAATGTAGAGATTAAATTGTAAAATTTTTAGCCATATAATGGATAGAGTGAAGGTCATGATTGATTAGTGAAGTTTTGTGCTGTTTTCTGGGATGATTTTTTCCTTGATATTTTAAAAGTCTTTTTTTTTTAACAGTATGTCCATCACCTACACAGATTATTTTTTTTTCTTGATGTCATTTTGTGCATTTCTTTTTGATTGCCTCACTCATAAGCTGCTCCATTTGTCTCTTTTGAAATAATAATATATTCTTATTTGCTTATTTGACAGAATCTCGTCATTGCAAGAACTTTCATCATCACCAGAACTTCAGTCTTCATCATCACCAGGACTTCAGTCTTCATCATCACCAGCACTTCAGTCTTCATCATCACCAGCACTTCAGTCTTCATCATCACCAGCACTTCAGTCCTCATCATCACCAGAACTTCAGTCTTCTTGTATCATCACCAGGACTTCAGTCTTCATCATCACCAGGACTTCATCATCACCAGGACTTCATCATCACCAGGACTTCAGTCTTCATCATCACCAGGACTTCAGTCTTCATCATCACCAGCACTTCAGTCTTCATCATCACCAGGGCTTCAGTCTTCATCATCACCAGGGCTTCAGTCTTCATCATCACCAGAACTTCAGTCTTCATCATCACCAGAACTTCTGTCTTCATCATCACCAGAACTTCAGTCTTCATCATCACCAGGACTTCAGTCTTCATCATCACCAGGACTTCAGTCTTCATCATCACCAGGACTTCAGTCTTCATCATGACCAGCACTTCAGTCTTCATCATCACCAGGACTTCAGTCTTCATCATCACCAGGACTTCAGTCTTCATCATAACCAGCACTTCAGTCTTCATCATCACCAGCACTTCAGTCTTCATCATCACCAGCACTTCTGTCTTCATCATCACCAGCACTTCTTGACCTCCATGTCTTTGGTCTTTGTTGATGCTGGAACTTCAAAAGTCAACTTGCTGTTTACTTGCAAGGTATGGTTCAGTCACATGATATTGTCTTCTTTCTTTATACTTGCAAAATGTTACCATTCTTGAACATCAGTTTGGGGGGGGGGGGGGGGGGGGGCGTGGTTGGTCAAGGAAAGGGCAGGTAATTTCAGCAGTGGACTGAGTGATGTGGGACAGGTGCACTGAGGGGGTAAAGGAGGGACAGGAAGGTGAGGGGAAGAGAGAAAAGGGAGAGAATGGTGTGGAATTTATTTATTTATCTATTTATTTATTTATTCTTTTATATCCAGGATAATGGAATAAGCACTTGTGTGCTTTTTTACATCCAGTCCTCATGTGTATGCAGTTTTGGAAATCTTGTCATCTGATCCCACCAGCACACAGTGGCCTACTCTTACGAAAAGCGGAACAGGAGTTAATGTGTGCAAGATATTCTGCGTGTGTTTGCACACGAGGCCTCTGTTTATAGTCTCATCTGAAGGACTTTTGGGGAGAGTGGATTCAGCACTGATGTTAACTCCAGGGAAAAAATCTCCTTAAACAGAAATCGAACACAGGTCATCAAATTGCGAGAGCAATGTTCTGACCACTAGGCTATCCCATCCCCTAGATGAGAGGAAGCTACAGATGTGATTTCATAGTTGCACAATGGAAAAACTGACAATCTGATCTCCCCTCCCCCCTCCCCCTAAAAGAAAAAAAAACCCCAACAAAATATAAAAAAGCAAACAAAACTGAGAAGATTTTTTATGAGATGAATCTTTTTTTCTTTCCATGTGATGATAGTTACAAGATAATACATTTTTGGTTTTTAAAAATATTTTACATAATAATGTATTTATGCTCTTTTTGTCCTCAGGACTTGTCACTAGGACTTCAAAACTTCACCATTGCCAGGACTTCATTTCCACTGAGACTTCAACACCAGAAATGTTGCCAAGACTTCATCATCACCAAGACTTCGTCACCAAGACTTCATCATCACCAAGACTTCATCATCACCAAGACTTCATCATCACCAAGACGTTATCATCACCAAGACTTCATCATCACCAAGACTTCATCATCGCCACCACCACCAAGACTTCTTCATCTCCATTATCACCAAGACTTCATCATCACCAAGACTTCATCTTCACCAAGACTTCATCATCCCCATTATCACCAAGACTTCATCATCACCAAGATGTCTTCATCACCAAGACGTCTTCATCAACATTTCATCTTCACCAAGACTTCATCATCCCCATTATCACCAAGACTTCATCATCACCAAGATGTCTTCATCACCAAGACGTCTTCATCAACATTTCATCATCACCAAGACTTCATCATCACCATCATCACCATCATCATCAAGATTTCATCATCACCAAGACTTCATCATCACCAAGACTTCATCATCAAGACTTCATCAACACCATCATCACCAAGACTTCATCATCACCAAGACTTCATCTTCACCAGGAATTCATCATCACCAGGACTTCATCATCACCAAGACTTCATCATCACCAAGACTTCATCATCAAGACTTCAGCATTATTAAAGAGTTTGTTAACTCAAAGACTTAATCACTGAGACTTCATCATCACCAAAATATCTCCACAGGACTTTCAACATCACTGTAATATATATACCTCAGTGTCATTTCTGGCCTTTATCATCACAAAGGACTTCAAAATCAGTACTTTACCTTTGCCCCTTCTTCATTTTTGCCACAAGAAGAAAAGAACAAAAAATACCCCCCCCCCCCCCCCCCTTTTTTTTTTCCTCACCCCAAAACGGCAAAAAAATACATGGAAAAAAATGTGGGAGGTCTCTCAAAAAGAAAAACAACCCCCTTCCAAAAACAAACAAAAAAAGACTGAAACGTCCCCCCCACTCCCCCCTCCCCTCTCCCCGTGGCCTCCCGAAACAAAGTTGGATACCTCAGAGGAAGAAAATTTGGAATGTTTGCCTATGTGTATCTTTCGTATCTTGATTTTTTTGTCAAGATCATAGATCAAATGCCCTTTGAAAATATAGGCTGGTCTCAAAATGGTATTTGATTTGAGTAAATTTGATAATAATTGTTTTGCTGGTAAATGTGTGGACTTAATCATCTGCTCTTAATAGATTTTATCTGTCAGTAGCTGTAACAAAGCTGCAACTGAAACAAATTTGATGAAATCTGAGGGTTTATGGAGGATGAAATGGGAAAAATGATGTACAAGAAAGAGTTGCAAAAGTTTAAGTATGTAAGAAATGTTTGTGGGTCCACACACATGCACATGAAATGACTTTTTAGAATTGTTTGTTTTTTTGTTGTTTACATGGTTTATTTTTATATCTATTTTATCATTGGTACGCCCTAGGTAATGTTGGTCGATCAGCCACCAAGGCCAGCACAGCACATGGATTAGTGTATGTATGCTGTTTTTTCTCCAGTTTCCCAAGCTTATCAGATCAGCAAAGATATATTTGGGGAAGAACCTTCTGGTTTATAGATGATCCTGAATAAAAACAGGATCTGATATAGTTTGTACTATAAGTAAACCTAATATACCAATGTTGCAGATTTGATTGCAACGCAAGGTTCACAGAAAGAGACCAGAACTATATAGATGTGTGTGTGTGTGCATGCATGCATGCATAAGAGTTAAGTTTACAGTAATGAGTACTACATAATTTTCAGTAATGTTCATTAATGTTAACTACAGAGGAAAAAGCCTCTTGAATGAGATTCGAACCCAAGTCAGCAGGTTATCCCATCCACCGATTGTGTGTTCAGTTTGAGGTAAAGGGTTACTTGGGAGAAGGGCTTAGGATGCACATTTGCACAATTTTTTAAAACTTAATCTGTTTCCTTTCTTGATAGATTAAAAAAAATCAGTCTTGGAACCTTTTTTTGGCGATGGCCTGTTTTTGGCATTGGGGTAAAATGCAAAAATCCTTGGAACCGGTTTTTGGCATTGCGTAAAAAGCAAAAAGCCTTGGAACCGGTTTTTGGCATTGCGTAAAAAGCAAAAAGCCTTGGAACCTGTTTTGGCATTGGGGTAAAAAAAGTCTTAGAACTACGCTCTGCTTTTGACAGGAAGAGCAATTTGTGATTAAAAGAAAAAAAACTAAATACCATAGTGTCCACATGCTGTTGTGTCCACCTGCATTTATTCATGCATACATTCAAAATGACAGGCCCAGTCCTAACTACTAACCTTAACCCTAACCTGACACTGTTTACACTTACCCTGACCCCTACCCTGCATGTAAACACACTGGCAGATGGATGCAATGATACGTGGACACAATGGTCACTTCTCTGTCCAGACTCATGAAACCAATAAAGAGGTATTGGGAGGGGTGAAATTTTGAGAAAAGTGAATAATTAGGAGAAAGGGGTAGGATATTTATTCAGGTATATGCAAATGAGGGAAAGAGGTGTTCCTCTGTGTGTGTGTGTGTGTGTGTGTGTGTGTGTGTGTGTGTGTGTGTGTGTGTGTGTGTGTGTTCCTAATGGCACACAGTGGCCTATTCTGAAAGTCGTACCAGTTTTTACATTTGTGATCACACATAAGACCTCAGTTTCTAGACTCATCCAAAGGACTTTTGGGGGAGTGGAGTTTAGTACTGGGCTTTACTGCTGTACAGTGAGTTTTAAAATTATATATTTTATTTTAAATATTCATTATTGTTGAAATGTCCTTTTAACCTTTGTTATTCACAGGTTAGACTGGATATTTGTAATTTGTATAAGCAGCACTAAGGGTGTAGTACTTGTTTGTTTGAATTTGTAGTGGAGCATTACACTTACTGTCACCTGTGTGTATGATGTTTTAAGTGGATAAGCAGTTACCCTTGTAGCTAGTTCTTTTTGTCATTTTCTTCAGACTGACTTTTCTGTTTTAAAGCTTTTGTGATATTTGAGTAAAACTGATTTGCTGTTATTGATACTTTCATCAAAATCATGTTGAACCAACTTAATGAAATGTGTGAAGAGCAAATCCTTGCTGCGGCCTTATGACTGATACAGCCATGGCAGATTTGACTGCAACACAGATGTGAAAGCAGAATGAATTTTGGTTATGGTTTGGTGTGGAATGGGCAGTTAACCAGTATGTACTGTATGATTTTCAGTGCGTGTGTGTGTGTGTGTGTGTGTGTGTGTGTGTGTGTGTGTGGTGTGTGTGTGTGTGTGTGTGTGTGTGAGCAAGCCAATCTATGCACTGAATATTGGATGTCATGGATTGTCATGGATATGTTGCCACAACATGTTTTATGCAGCACTCATGCTTCTGTTGTAAAACCAGCTCCACAGGTGCTGATCTACATGCTTTAATCAAAACAGAATGCTCCTGTCTTAATTATGGAACTTTTTTTGAGTGGATATCTTGTTGTGTATGTTTTTTGTAAGCCTGCTGTTTGGTACAGGACAACAATAATGTAGGGAGTTTATATAGTGCTGAATCGTGTAAAGATATACATATAAGCACTTAACATTGAAATAATTTTTCATTACTTTGAAGTTTTGGGGTGTTGTTTTTTTTTTTAGTGTGTTTTGAATGAGTGTTTATTTAAGTGACTTGAATATTGGATTTCAGAAAATGAAAATAGAAGAAAAAATGTGGAAAAAAGAAGAGAATGGAGGACCTACCAATAAGGGGAAAAGAAAAGGTGGTTGGGGGCCCCAGAAAAAAAAGAAAAAAAAATATGGGGAAAAGAAAAAAAAATGTGGGGAAAAGAAAAGGTGGTTGGGGGCCCCAGAAAAAAAAGGAAAAAAAATATGGGGAAAAGAAAAAAAAATGTGGGGAAAAGAAAAGGTGGTTGGAGGCCCCAGAAAAAAAGAATTAAAAAAATAATGTGGGGAAAAGAAAAGGTGGTTGGGGGCCCCAGAAAAAAAAATAAAAAAAATAATGTGGGGAAAAGAAAAGGTGGTTGGGGGCCCCAGAAAAAAAAATATGGGGAAAAGAAAAGGTGGTTGGGGGCCCCAGAAAAAAAAAAATGTGTGGAAAAGAAAAGGTGGTTGGGGGCCCCAGAAAAAAAGAATAATAAAAATAATGTGGGGAAAAGAAAAGGTGGTTGGGGGCCCCAGAAAAAAATAAAAGAAAAAAAATGTGGGGAAAAGAAAAGGTGGTTGGGGGGCCCCAGAAAAAAAGAATAAAAAAAATAATGTGGGGAAAAGAAAAGGTGGTTGGAGGCCCCAGAAAAAAAAGAAAAAAAAAATGTGGGGAAAAGAAAAGGTGGTTGGAGGCCCCAGAAAAAAAAAAAATAAAGAAAAGAAAAAAAAAGAAGTACATTTGTGTGTGTGTGTGTGGAAGTCACCATTATAATGTTTTATTTCAAAGTCTTAGATAACGACTTAAATCATGAAGTCTGTTCAAATGTCCATTGAAAAAAACATGATCTTGATATAGCAGTATTCTCTGTGTTGCTGGATGATAATGTGTGTATTGATGTATCCCTGATAGATGTTACATCCACTGGGAGATTTAGAAGATAAACAAGTGGAGTAAATAATGTGTGTATTGATTTATCCCTGATAGATGTTACATCCACTGGGAGATTTAGAAGATATACAAGTGGAGTAAATAATGTGTGCATTGATGTATCCCTGATAGATTTTACATCTAGTGGGAGATTTAGAAGATATACAAGTGGAGTAAATAATGTGTGTATTGATGTATCCCTGATAGATGTTACATCCAATGGGAGATTTAGAAGATATACAAGTGGAGTAAATAATGTGTGTATTGATGTATCCCTGATAGATGTTACATACACAAGTGGAGTAAAATAATGTGTGTATTGATGTATCCCTGATAGATGTTACATCCAATGGGAGATTTAGAAGATATACAAGTGGAGTAAATGGATAAAATGTGCACATATGTGATGAATTGCAGAAAATGATTTGAATATGAACATTGTAAAGTGCAAAATGTGTTGTGAGTAGCAGATGTTTGTCTGTGTGTACATGGAATGTGTTTCTTTTTTTGTTTTTGTTTTATTTTGTTCCAATTTTACTGAGGAAGGGGGTAGATAATGATTTTTTTTATATACCATCAACTTGTTTTTAAAAAACGTAGTAGTTTAAAAACAACCCTTGTTTTTGATAGCCTGAACTGGATATTTGTAATTTGTGATAGCAGCGCCAAAGTTTTAGTATTTGGATGATTTTGTAATGTAACTTTACAATAACCATCACATGTAAAAGCAGCATGAATTTTGGGGTACGGTTTTGTGTGTGGAATTGGTAGCTGATTGGTAGGTACTGTATGGTTTTTAGTTTGTATTGATGTGTGTGTGAGAGGGAGGAAGCAAATCTGTGCACAAGGGTTATCACAGATTCTCACGGATATGTTGCCATGACATATTTGAAGCAAGACTCATAGTTCTGGTTTCGAATAAACACCACAGTTGCTTCTTCAAAACAAAATGCTCCTGTCTTAATGCTGCAGCTTCAGTTTGCATCAGGGTTTATTTATTTATTTATTTTTTAATCCTGTTACTTGGTACATGGTACATCACTGTGTTTGATAGGTTTTTTTTTTATTATTGCTTTTTGAATGAGTGTGTATGTAGGAGACAGAAATTTGGATGTGAGAAACTGAAACTAGAAAGGAAAGTTGGAAAAGAGGAGATTGGAGAACCCATCAAAAGACAAAAATAAACCACAAAAAAGGGGGAAGAAGAAAAGGTGGTTGAAGGCCCCACACATAGAAAAAAAAGAAAAGAAAATAAGAAAAAAACAAAACAAACAAAAAAAAGGGGAAAAGAGAAAGGTGGTTGGAGGCCCCACACATAAAAATAGAACAAAAAAATTTTTTTTTAAAGAGAAAAGAGAAAATATGCGAAAAATAGGAGGTTGGAGGCCCACAACAAAGTGCCTGATTCACAGTGTTTCAGTTGCCATTGTACATTTTGTATTGAGTTTGAAATTCATATTTCAGATCATAAGTATGGTCACTTGTCCATTGAAAAAAAAAAATCAGTGTTTTGTGATAGCTGTGTAGTTGACGTTTCTGGCGAAGAATCTGTGTATTGATCTATTACTGACAGATTTTACATCTGCTGAGAAATTCAGGTCTTTATTGATGCGAGGACTTATTTGCTGCAAGGATTTCTTCATCATCACAAGGACTCATTCATCACTGCAGCCTTGTTAATCGCTGCAAGGACTTCTATGTTGCTGCAAGAGTTTTTCATCTCTGCAAGAACTTGTTTGTCACTGCAAGAGTTTTTCATCTCTGCAAGGACTTGTTCATTGCACAGGGACTTCTTCATGTCTGCAGGGACTTGTTCATGTCTGCAAGGACTTGTTCATTGCCACAAGGACTTCCTCATTGCCACAAGGACCTCTTCATTGCCACAAGGACTTCTTCATCTGTGCAAGGACTTCTTCATCTCTGCAAGGACTTCTTCATTACCATGATGACTTTTTCAACATCAGCAGGTCTGGAAAAGTGGACTTTAATTGCTCCCTGCAAGGTAGGGTTCTACCATCTACCATTTTCATTTTTAATGCAGTTTAAACAGTACTGGATCTGATAACACACTGAAGTACCTCGATGACACTGCTCTTGGAGGTTAATAAAATCGATGTTGTGTATATTCTGGAGAAGTTGACCTTTATATAGAAATGTAAAGGAAGGTGTCCCATATAGATAGAAATGTACTGTAAAAATATTTAGGGAGATAGTCGACTGCATGAAGTCAGGATAAAAAATTAATGTTGATACTGTACAATGTTCTGTGACAAATTATTTCTATTTCTTCCTGATGCTATTGTATTTATTTCTTTTTAATTGCCTTGCTTAGAAGCTGTTTTCTCTTTTGAGATAATGATGGATTCTTATTTTGTTTTTTTTGTGTGCAGAATCTCATCGTCACAAGAACTTTTATTATCTCTTGGACTTCAGTCATCATCATTGCTTGAACTATATCGTCCTCCGGACTACATCAAGACCAGGACTTCATCAACACCAGGACTACATCAACACCAGGACTTCATCAACACTTCATCAACACCAGAACTTCATCAACACCAGGACTTCATCAACACTTCATCAACACCACGACTTCATCAACACCACGACTTCATCAACACTTCATAAACACCAGGACTTCATCAACACTTCATCAACACTTCATCAACACTTCATCAACACCAGGACTTCATCAACACCAGGACTTCATCATCAACACCAGGACTTCATCATCAACACCAGGACTTCATCATCAACACCAGGACTTCATCAACACTTCATCAACACCAGGACTTCATCAACACTTCATCATTACTTCATCAACATCAGGACTACATCAACACCAGGACTTCATCAACACCAGGACTTCATCAACACCAGGACTTCATCAACACTTCATCAACACCAGGACTTCATCATCACCAGGACTTCATCATCACTTCATCAACACCAGGACTCCATCATCACCAGGACTTCATCATCACCAGGACTTCATCAAAACTTCATCAACACCAGGACTTCACCAACACCAGGACTTCATCAACACCAGGACTTCATCATCACTTCATCAACACCAGGACTTCATCATCACCAGGACTTCATCATCACCAGGACTTCATCAAAACTTCATCAACACCAGGACTTCACCAACACCAGGACTTCATCATCACCAGGACTTCATCATCACCAGGACTTCATCAAACCAGCACTTCATCAACACCAGGACTTCATCAACACCAGGACTTCATCAACACCAGCACTTCATCAACACCAGCACTTCATCAAACCAGCACTTCAGAAGTCAACTTTACTTGTTCCCTTCAAGGCATGGTTTTGTCACCCATTGTATTCATTTTTCATGCAAACGTTAAGTCTGTATTGGATCTACTAGCACTGTGTGCTGAAGTTCTGTGATGATACTGCTCTGGGAAATTTACAGTATGTATATCCTAAGGTTCTTTTTTTTTGGGGGGGAGGGGGGTTAAAAATGTGGAGATTAAAATTGTAAATATTTTTAGCCAGATAGTGAATAGAGTGAAGGTCATAATTGATTAGTGAAGTTCTGTACTGTTTTCTGGGATGATTTATTTCTTGATATTTTCAAACTTTTTTTTTTAATAGTATGTTCATCACCTACACAGATTTGTCTTTTTTCTTGATGTCGTTTTATGCATTTCTTTTAAATTGCCTTGCTCATGAGCTGCTCCAATTGTCTCTTTTGAAATAATAATATATTCTTATTTGCTTATTTGACAGAATCTCATCATTGCAAGAACTTTCATCATCACCAGGACTTCGGTCTTCATCATCACCAGGACTTCAGTCTTCATCATCACCAGACCTTCAGTCTTCATCATCACCAGACCTTCAGTCTTCATCATCAGGACTTCAGTCTTCATCATCACCAGGACTTCATCATCACGAGGATTTCAGTCTTCAGTGTTTTATGCAGCACTCATGGTTCTGTTGTAAAACCAGCTTCACAGTTGCTGATCTAAATACTTCTTCAAAGCAGAATGCTCCTGTCTGAATGATTGAACATCATTTTGAGTGGATATTTTGTTGTATATTTTTTGTAAGCCTGCTGTTTGGTACAGGACAATAATAATGTATGGAGTTTACATAGTACTGAATCTTGTAAAGCTATAAATATAAGCACTTACATTGAAATAATTTTTTATTACTTTGAAGTTTTGGGTTTTTTAAATATATTTTTGTAGTGTGTTTTGAATGTTTATTTAGGTGACAGAAATATTGGATGTCAGAAAATGAAAATAGAAGAAAAAAAAATGGGAAAGAGAAGAGAATGGAGGACCCACCAATAAGGGGGAAAAGAAAAGGTGGTTGGAGGCCCCAGAAAAAAAAGAATAAAAAAATAAAGTGGGGAAAATAAAAGGTGGTTGGAGGCCCCAGAAAAACAGAAAATAATGTGGGGAAAAGAAAAGGTGGTTGGGGGCCCCAGAAGAAAAAAGAAAAAAAAATGAGGGGAAAAGAAAAGGTGGTTGGAGGCCCCAGGAAAAAAAGAATAAAAAAATAATGTGGGGAAAAGAAAAGGTGGTTGGAGGCCCCAGGAAAAAAAATGTGGGGAAAAGAAAAGGTGGTTGGAGGCCCCAGAAAAAAAAGAATAAAAAAATAATGTGAGGAAAAGAAAAGGTGGTTGGGGGCCCCAGAAGAAAAAAGAAAAAAAATGTGGGGAAAAGAAAAGGTGGTTGGAGGCCCCAGAAAAAAAAAAAATGTGGGGAAAAGAAAAGGTGGTTGGGGGCCCCAGAAAAAAAAAATGTGGGGAAAAGAAAAGGTGGTTGGGGGCCCCAGAAAAAAAAAATGTGGGGAAAAGAAAAGGTGGTTGGAGGCCCCAGAAAAAAAGAATAAAAAAAATAATGTGGGGAAAAGAAAAGGTGGTTGGAGGCCCCACCCAAAAATAAAGGAAAGAAAAAAAAGAAAAAGTACATTTGAGTGTGTGTGTGTGGAAGTCACCATTATAATGTTTTATTTCAAAGTCTTAGATAACGACTTAAATCATGAAGTCTGTTCAAATGTCCATTGAAAAAAACATGATCTTGATATAGCAGTATTCTCTGTGTTGCTGGCTGATAATGTGTGTATTGATGTATCTCTGATAGATGTTACATCCAGTGGGAGATTTAGAAGATAAGTGGAGTAAATAATGTGTGTATTGATGTATCCCTGATAGATGTTACATCACTGGGAGATTTAGAAGATGTACAAGTGGAGTAAATAATGTGTGTTGATGTATCCCTGATAGATGTTACATCCAGTGGGAGATTTAGAAGATATACATGTGGAGTAAATAGATAAAACATGCACATATGTGATGAATTGCAGAAAATGATTTGAATATGAATATTGTAAAGTGCAAAATGTGTTGTGAGTAGCAGATGTTTGTCTGTGTGTACATGGAATGGTTTTTTAATTAAAAAAAAAAATTTGTTCCATTTTTACTGAGGAAGGGGGTAGATACTGATTTTTTTATACCATCAACTTGTTTTTAAAAAACATTGTAGTTTAAAACAACCCTTGTTTTTGATAGCCTGGACTGGATATTTGTAATTTGTGATAGCAGCGCCAAAGTTTTAGTATTTGGATGATTTTGTAATGTAACTTTACAATAACCATCACATGTAAAAGCAGCATGAATTTTGGGTATGGTTTTGTGTGTGGAATTGGCAGTTAGCTGACAGTGGGTACTGTATGGTTTTTAGTTTGTATTGATGTGTGTGTGAGAGGGAGGAAGCAAATCTGTACACAAGGGTTATCACAGATTCTCAGGGATATGTTGCCATGACATATTTGAAGCAACACTCTTGGTTCTGGTTTCAAAGAAACACCACAGTTGCTTCTTCAAAACAAATGCTCCTGTCTTAATGATGCTACTTCAGTTTGTATCAGGGTTTTATTTTTTGTATTTTTATTTTGAATCGTGTAACTTGGTACATCACTTTGTTTGATAGTTTTTCTTATTCCATTTTGAATGAGTGTGTATGTAGGTGACAGAAATTTGGATGTGAGAAACTGAAACTAGAAAGGAAAGTAGGAAAAGAAGAGATTGGAGGACCCTCAAAAAAAAGGGGGGGGGGAAAGGAAAGGAGGTTGGAGGCCCTGCACATAAAAAGAAGAGAAAAAAATAAGAAAAGAAGAGAAAAAAATAAGAAAAGAAGAGAAAAAAATATAGAAAAGAAGAGAAAAAGAAAATGTGTGGAAAAAATAGGAGGTTTGAGGCCCACAAAAAAAATGCCTAGTTCATTGCGTTTCAGTTGCCATTGTACATTTTGTATTGAGTTTGAAATTCATATTTTAGATCATAAGTATGCTAACTTGTCCACTGAAAAAAAAATTCAGGGTCTTGTGATGACTGTGTAGTTTGTTTCTGGCCACGAATCTGTGTATTGATCTATTACTGACAGATTTTATGTCTGCTGAGAAATTTAGGTCTTTATTGTTGTGAGGATTTATTTGCTGCAAGGATTTCTTCATCATTGCAAGGACTCATTCATCACTGCAGCCTTGTTAATTGCTGCAAGGACTTCTATGTTGCTGCAAGAGCTTTTCATCTCTACAAGGATTTGTTCATTGCCACAAGGACTTCTTCATTGCTGAAAGGACTTCTTCATCTCTACAAGGACTTCTTCATCACTGCAAGGACTTCTTCATCACTGCAAGGACTTCTTCATCACTGCAAGGATTTCTTCACTGCCACAAGGACTTCTTTGCTGAAAGGACTTGTTCATCACCACAAGGACTTCTTCACTGCTGAAAGGACTTCTTCATTGCCAAAAGGACTTCTTCATTGCTGAAAGTACTTCTTCATTGCTGAAAAGACGTCTTCATTATTGCAAGGACTTCATGATTACAAACACTTTTTTTTTTTTTATTGCTTCAAGAATCTCATCTCTGCAAGGACTTTTTCATTTCTACACAGACATCTTTATTGCCAGGACTCAAGTCCACGTTCATTGGTTCCCTTCAAGGTATGGTTCTGTCACTTGTGCTCTTCATTCTTTATATATGTGATTTAATTGTGTTGGATTTGATACCACCCTGTTAATCAAGTGCCCTGATGACACTGCTGTTGAGGATATAGGAAACTGAAGCTGTGTGTATTGTGAACAAGTTGAGGAGTTCTCTTTGAATAGAAAAGTTGTGAACTTTTCCCTGCTCTTCAGCTAGAGCTCTGAGGTTTACCAATGGTGAGATTTTTGCAAATGCAACTGCCCCCCCCCCCCCCACCACCACCACTAAAGTAGAAGTATTTTGACTTTGGGGATACTGTTGGATATTGAACCTGTCACTTTTGCCAGGACCTTTGGGAGGAACCTCCATGTTTACCAGATTTTCAGCTGTCATGGATTCTTTTGATGTGTACAAGACCGTAAGAACACTGGTCTGACTGGTTTAGAGTCTTTAGAAAGACTTGGTATATTTTTTTTTATTTGAACGTGAATTTGAGAAGCAAGGGCAAGGCTTAGAATTGAACCCAGAACCTCAGCCTCAGGGTTTGCTTGTTAGGCAGGTGGACATCTGAACCATTCTGCCACCATCCCTCTTAAATGTCCTGACTAAAATTTTGCAGAATGTAACTCAAAAGTAGTCTGCATGAAGTCATGATGCATTAATGTTATACTGTGTTCTGTGATGATTTGATTCTTTGTGGATTTGTAAAAAAAAACACTTGACTTTTTTACAGAATTTTATCTTGCTCATGAGCTAGTCCAGTTTTTCTTTTGAGTATAAACTCTCTTCCTTTTTGTGTCTTCAACAGAAATTCATCATCACCAGAACTTCACCATCGCCCAAATTTGACCATCCCCAGGACTTCAGTTTTCCTTGCCAGGACTTCAGTCTTCATCATCACCAAGACTTGAACATCATCAGAATGGGCACTCTTCATCATCAGCAGGTCTGGAAAAGTGGACTTTAATTGCTCCCTGCAAGGTGTGGTTCTACCATCTACCATCTTCATTTTTAATGCAGTTTAAACAGTACTGGATCTGATACCACATTGAAGTACCTTGATGACACTGCTCTTGGAGGTTAATAAAATCGATGTTGTGTATATTCTGAAGAAGTTAAACTTTCTATATATATATAATTGTAAAAAAGTGTCCATATAGATAGAAATGTACTGAATAAAATTGTAAAAATATCTAGGGAGAAAGTAGACTGCATGAAGTCAGGATATATCAATGTTAATACTGTACAATGTTCTGTGATGAAATATTTCTATTTCTTCTTGATGCCAATTCATTCATTTACTTTTGGATCGCCTTGCTTAGAAGTGCTCCTGTTTTCTTTTTTGAGATAATGATGTATTCTTATTTGTTTTTTTTGTGTGCAGAGTCTCATCATCACAAGAACTTTTATCACCTCTCAGACTTCAGTCATCATCATTGCTGAACTACTTTGTTCTTCGGACTTCATCAACACCAGGACTTCATCAACACCAGGACTTCATCAACACCAGGACTTCATCAACACCAGGACTTCATCATCCCCAGGACTACTTCAACACCAGGACTACTTCAACACCAGGACTACTTCAACACCAGGACTACTTCAACACCAGGACTACTTCAACACCAAGACTTCAACATGAGGACTACATCAGCACCAGAACTTCATCAACACCAGGACTTCATCAACACCAGGACTTCATCAACACCAGGACTTCACTTCATCAACACTAGGACTTCATCAACACCAGGACTTCATCAACACTTCATAAAACACCAGAACTTCAGAAGTCAACTTTACTTGTTCCCTTCAAGGTATGGTTTTGTCACCCATTGTATTCATTTTTCATGCAAACATTAAGTCTGTATTGGATCTACTAGCACTGTGTACTAAGGTTGTGTGATGATACTGCTCTGGGAAATTTACAGTATGTATATTCTTAAGTAGTTGTGGTGTTGTTGTTTTTTGGGGTGGGGGGGGGGGCTGTTAAAAATGTACAGATTAAAATTGTAAAATTTACGTCATCAGATAGTGGATAGAGTGAAGGTCATGATACATTAGTCAAGTTTTGTACCGTTTTCTGGGATTATTTTTTTCTTGATATTTTAAAAGTCTTTTTTTTAATAGTATGTTCATCACCTTCACAGATTTGTCTTTATTTTTATTATATAATAATATATTACTGTTTGTGTGATTGCCAGGATCTTCGCCAGAATTTTTTGATGGCAGAGACTTCTTCATCACTGCAAGAACTTTGTCTTTTGCCAGGATAACATCACAAGACTTCTTCATCACTGCAGCAAGAACTTTGTCTTTGCAGGATGACATCACAAGACTTCTTCATCACTGCAGCAAGAACTTTGTCTTCACCAGGATAACATCACAAGACTTCTTCATCACTGCAGCAAGAACTTTGTCTTTGCCAGGATGACATCACAAGACTTCTTCATCACTGCAGCAAGAACTTTGTCTTCGCCAGGATAACATCACAAGACTTCTTCATCACTGCAAGAACTGTGTCTGCGAGGGTGACATCACAAGACTTCTATCACTGCAAGAAACTTTGTCTTTGCCAGGATGACATCACAAGACTTCATCACTGCAAGAACTTTGTCTTTGCCAGGATGACATCACAAGACTTCTTCACAGCGGCAAGGACTTTCTCATCCAACAATGTCTTCATCCCCAGGACTTGAAAAGCCCTTCAAGGTATGGTTCTGACACCTTTCCTGTTAGTTCTATGTACATAGAACTGTAATTGTATTGGATCAGGTACCCCCAGTTGATGAAGTACTCTGATGACTCTGCTCTTGAGATTTTTGAATTGGCAATTTTGAATAATCTAAACAAGGTGAAGAGATTTTCCCTAAAAAAATGTATGTAGGAAAAAACGTTGAAAATGAGTAGTAAGAAAGTCAGACTGCATGAAGCTGGGATGCATTAT
>CM060335.1:39539901-39582280 GCA_030674155.1 Stramonita haemastoma | reverse complement strand
GTTCAACATGATTTTGATGAAAGTATCAATAACAGCAAATCAGTTTTACTCAAATATCACAAAAGCTTTAAAACAGAAAAGTCAGTCTGAAGAAAATGACAAAAAGAACTAGCTACAAGGGTAACTGCTTATCCACTTAAAACATCATACACACAGGTGACAGTAAGTGTAATGCTCCACTACAAATTCAAACAAACAAGTACTACAACCTTGGTGTTGCTTATACAAATTACAAATATCCAGTCTAACCTGTGAATAACAAAGGTTAAAAGGACATTTCAACAATAATGAATATTTAAAATAAAATATATAATTTTAAAACTCACTGTACAGCAGCAAAGCCCAGTACTAAACTCCATTCCCCCAAAAGTCCTCTGGATGGGACTAGAAACTGAGGCCTTATGTGTGATCACAAATGTAAAAACTGGTACGACTTTCAGAATAGGCCACTGTGTGCCAGTAGGAACACACACACACACACACACACACACACACACACACACACACACACACACACACACAAACACACACACACACACACAGAGGAACACCTCTTTCCCTCATCTGCATATACCTGAATAAATATCCTACCCCTTTCTCCTAAATATTCACTTTTCTCAAAATTTCACCCCTCCCAATACCTCTTTATTGGTTTCAGGAGTCTGGACAGAGAAGTGACCATTGTGTCCACGTACCATTGCATCCATCTGCCAGTGTGTTTACATGCAGGGTAGGGGTCAGGGTAAGTGTAAACAGTGTCAGGTTAGGGTTAAGGTTAGTAGTTAGGACTGGGCCTGTCATTTTGTATGTATGCATGAATAAATGCAGGTGGACACAACAGCACGTGGACACCATGGTATTTAGGATTTTTTTTCTTTTAATCACAAACTGCTGTTCCTGCCAAAAGCAGACAGTAGTTCTAAGGCTTTTTTTTTGCTTTTTACCCTAATGCCAAAAACAGGTTCCAAGGATTTTTGCTTTTTACCCCAACGCCAAAGAAAAGGGTTCCAATACTGATTTTTTTTTAATCTATCAAAAAGGGAAAAAGATTAAGACTAAAAAAAATTACCTTATGAAACTTTACTATAATGTTCTTTAAATTACTAATGCAAATGTGCATCCTAAGCCCTTCTCCCAAGTAACCCTTTACCTCAAACTGAACGCACAATTGGGTGGATGGGATAACCTGCTGACCTGGGTTTGAATCTCATTCAAGAGGCTTTTTCCTCTGTAGTTAACATCAGTGCCCTCTCCACTCCCACCAACAGTCCGGATGAGCCTATAAACCAAGGTCCCCTGTGCAAATGCACAGATAAAATAGATAAAAAAAAGAAACCATATAAACAAAAACAAACAAAAAAATTCTAAAAAGTCATTTCATGTGCATGTGTGTGAACCCACATACATTTCTTACATACTAAAAATTTTGCAACTCTTTCTTGTACATCATTTTCCCCATTTCATCCCCCATTCCCCCTCAGTTTTCATCAAATTTGTTTCAGTTGCAGCTTTGTTACAGCTACTGACAGATAAAATCTATTAAGAGCACATGATTAAGTCCACAGATTTACCAGCAAAACAATAAGTATCAAATTTACTTCAATCAAATACCATTCTGAGACCAGCCTATATTTTCAAAGGGCATTTGATCTATGATCTTAATAAAATATCAAGATAAACTACAAACACACAGGCAAACATTCCAATTTTTCTTCCTCTGAGGTATCCAACTTTGTTTCAGGAGGCCATGGGGAGAGGGGGGGTATGTTTTGATCATTTTTTGTTTGTTTTTGGAAGGGGGGGTATTTTTCTTTTTGTGAGATCTCCCAAATATTATGTTCTATGTATTCTTTTGCTGCTTTGGGGTGGGGGAAAAAGGGGGGGAGGGAGGATTTGGGTTTTCTTCTTCTTGTGTCAAAAATGTAGAAGAGGCAAAGGTAAAGTACTGACATTGAAGTCCTTTGTGATAATAAAGGCCAGAAATCATGGCACTAAGGTATATATATTAGTGTGATGCTAAAAGTCCTGTGGAGATATTTTGGTGATGATGAAGTCTCAGTGATCAAGTCTTCATGTTAATGAGCTTTAAATAACGATGAAGTCTTGGCACTGATGAAGTCTTGGCACTGATGAAGTCTTGGCACTGATGAAGTCTTCACGATAAGGAAGTCATGGCACTGATGAAGTCTTCACGATAAGGAAGTCTTGGCACTGATGAAGTCTTCACGATAAGGAAGTCATGGCACTGATGAAGTCTTCACGATAAGGAAGTCATGGCACTGATGAAGTCTTCGCGATAAGGAAGTCATGGCACTGATGAAGTCTTCACGATAAGGAAGTCATGGCACTGATGAAGTCTTCACGATAAGGAAGTCATGGCACTGATGAAGTCTTCACGATAAGGAAGTCTTGGCACTGATGAAGTCTTCACGATAAGGAAGTCTTGGCACTGATGAAGTCTTCACGATAAGGAAGTCATGGCACTGATGAAGTCTTCACGATAAGGAAGTCTTGGCACTGATGAAGTCTTCACGATAAGGAAGTCATGGCACTGATGAAGTCTTCACGATAAGGAAGTCTTGGCACTGATGAAGTCTTCATGATAAGGAAGTCTTGGCACTGATGAAGTCTTCATGATAAGGAAGTCTTGGCACTGATGAAGTCTTCATGATAAGGAAGTCTTGGCACTGATGAAGTCTTCATGATAAGGAAGTCTTGGTACTGATAAAGTTTTGAAATTGATGAAATCTTGGTGATGATAAAAAGTCTTGGTGATAATGAAGTTGTTGTTGTTGTCTTCAATTTAATGTCTGTTCACTCTAAGTGATATTAGACGAGAAAAGTGGAAAGTGTAATGGAAGTTATGGAAGTGAGTGGAAGGGGTGGAAAGAGAAAACATTATAAGATAGCATTAATGGTGGTATTTTTGTACGCTTAAAAAAATTTGAAAAAGTGATTAAAAATATAATAGTCTTAAAAACAGGAGCAAAATTTAAACTCAACAAAGCAGGAATGAATGATAATGAAGTCCAGGCACTGATGGGGTATATTCTAGTGATGATAACAGTCCTGTGGAGATCTTTTGGTGGTGATGAAGTCTCAGCTATGATTAAGTCTTTGAGTTAATGAACTCTTAATAATGACAAAGTCTTGATGATGAAGTATTGGTGCTGATGAAGTCTTGGTGATGATGAAGTCTTGGCACTGATGAAATCTTGATGATGATGATGAAGTCTTGGTGATGATAAAGTATTGGCGCTGATGAAGTCTTGGTGATGATGAAGTCTTGGCACTGATGAAGTCTTGGTGATGATGAAGTCTTGGTGATGATAAAGTATTGGCGCTGATGAAGTCTTGGTGATGATGAAGTCTTGGCACTGATGAAATCTTGATGATGATGAAGTCTTGGTGATGATAAAGTATTGGCGCTGATGAAGTCTTGGTGATGATGAAGTCTTGGTGATGATGAAGTCTTGGTGATGATGGTGATGATGAAGTCTCAGTGATGATGAAGTCTTGGTGATGATGAAGTCTTGGTGATGATGAAGTCTTGGTGTTGATGAAGTCTTGGTGTTGATGAAGTCTTGGTGTTGATGAAGTCTTGGTAATGATAACGTCTTGGTGATGATGGTGTTGATGAAGTCTTGGTGATGATAATGTCTTGGTGATGATGGTGATGATGAAGTCTTGGGGATGATAACGTCTTCGCAACATTTCAGGTGTTGAAGTCTCAGTGAAAATGAAGTCCTGACAATGGTGAAGTTTTGAAGTCCTAGTGATAAGTCCTGACGACAATAAGAGCATAGATACATTATAATCTACAAATATTTTTAAAAATCGAAAATGTATTATCTTGTAACTATCATCACATGGAGAGAAAAAAAAAAGATACATCTCATAAAAAATCTTCTTCTCATTTTTGTTTGCTTTTATATATTTTGTTGGGGTTTTTTTGTTGTTGTTTTTTTGGGGGGGAGGTTGGGAGGGAGGGGAGATCAGATTGTGAGATTTTCCATTGTGTAACAATGAAATCACATCTGTAGCTTCCTCTCATCTAGGGGACGGGATAGCCTTGTGGTCAGAACACTGCGCTCGCAATTTGACGACCCGGGTTCAATTCCTGTTTAAGGGGATTTTCCCCCTGCAGTTAACATCAGTGCTAACTCCACTCTCCCCAAAAGTCCTTCGGATGAGATTTTAAACTGAGGCCCCATGTGCAAACGCACACAGAACATCTTGCACACGTTAAATCCTGTTCCGCTTTTCATAAGAGTAGGCCATTGTGTGCTGGTGGGAACAGATGACAAGATTTACAAAACTGCATACACACGAGGACTGGATGTAAATAAGCACACGAATGCTTATTCTATTATCCTCCATATAAAAGAATGAATAAATAAATAATAAATAGATAAATAAATCCCATGCCGTTCTCTCCCTTTTCTCTCTTCCCCTCACCTTCCTGTCCCTCCTTTACCTCCTCAGTGCACCTGTCCCCAATCACTCAGTCCACTGCTGAAATTACCTGCCCTTTCCTTCCCCTGCCCCCCCCCCCCCCCCCCCCCCCCCAAAACTGATGTTCAAGAATGGTGAAATTTTCCATAGTATAAAGAATGAAGACGATATCATGTGACTGAACCATACCTTGCAAGTAAACAGCAAGTTGACTTTTGAAGTTCCAGCATCAACAAAGACCAAAGACATGGAGGTCAAGAAGTCCTGGTGATGATGAAGACTGAAGTCCTGGTGATGATGAAGACTGAAGTCCTGGTGATGAAGAAGTCCTGGTGATGATGAAGACTGAAGTCCTGGTGAGGATGAAGACTGAAGTCCTGGTGATGATGAAGACTGAAGTCCTGGTGAGGATGAAGACTGAAGTGCTGGTGAGGATGAAGACTTAAGACCTGGTGATGATGAAGACTGAAGTCCTGGTGATGATGAAGACTGAAGTGCTGGTGATGATGAAGACTGAAGTCCTGGTGATGATGAAGACTGAAGTGCTGGTGATGATGAAGACTGAAGTGCTGGTGATGATGAAGACTGAAGTGCTGGTTATGATGAAGACTGAAGTCCTGGTGATGATGAAGACTGAAGTCCTGGTGATGATGAAGACTGAAGTCCTGGTGATGATGAAGACTGAAGTGCTGGTGATGATGAAGACTGAAGTGCTGGTGATGATGAAGACTGAAGTGCTGGTGATGATGAAAACTGAAGTTCTGGTGATGATGGAGTCCTGGTGATGATGAAGACTGAAGTCCTGGTGATGATGAAGACTGAAGTCCTGGTAATGATGAAGTCCTGGTGATGATGAAGACTGAAGTGCTGGTGGTGATGAAGACTGAAGTCCTGGTGATGATGAAAGTTGTTGCAATGATGAGATTCTGTCAAATAAGCAAACAAGAATATATTATTATTTCAAAAGAGAGAATCGGAGCAGCTTATGAGCGAGGCAATTAAAAAGAAATGCATAAAATGACAAGAAAAAGACAAATCTGTGTAGGTGATGGACATACTATTAAAAAAAAAAAAGACTTTTAAAATATCAAGAAAAAAATCATCCCAGAAAACAGTAGAAAACTTCACTAATGAATCATGACCATCACTCTATCCACTATCTGGCTAACAAAATTTTACAATTTTAATCTCTACATTTTAACACCACCACCCCCAAAACCCTAACTTTAGAATATACATACTGTAAATTTCCCGGAATGGTATCCTCACAGAACTTTAGCACACGGTGCTAGTAGATCCAATACAGACTTAACGCTTGCTTAAAAAATGAATAGAATGGGTGACAGAACCATGCCTTGAAGGGAACAAGTAAAGTTGACTTCTGAAGTCCTGGTGTTGATGAAGTCCTGGTGTTGATGAAGTGTTGATGAAGTCCTGGTGTTGATGAAGTCCTGGTGTAGATGAAGTGTTGATAAAGTCCTGGTGTTGATGAAGTCCTGGTGTTGATGAAGTGATGATGAAGTCCTGGTGTTGATGAAGTCCTGGTGTAGATGAAGTTTTGATGAAGTCCTGGTGTTAATAAAGTCCTGGTGTTGATGAAGTCCTGGTGATGATGAAGTCCTGGTGATGAAGTCCTGGTGTTGATGAAGTTCTGGTGTTGATGAAGTCCTGGTGTTGATGAAGTGTTGATGAAGTCCTGGTGTTGATGAAGTCCTGGTGTTGATGAAATTCTGGTGTTGAAGTCCAGAGGATGATGTGGTTCAGACAATGATGATGACTGAAGTCCAAGATCTAACAAAAGTTCTTTTGATGAGATTCTGCACACAAAAAAACCCAAATAAGAATACATCATTATCTCAAAAAAGAAAACAGGAGCAGCTTCTAAGCAAGGCAACCAAAACAAAATGAATAAAATACCATCGAAAAGAAATAGAAATAAATTGTCACAGAACATTGTACAGTATTAACATTAATATATCCTGACTTCATGCAGTCTACTTTCTCCCTACATATTTTTACAATTTTATTCAGTACATTTCTATCTATATGGAACACTTTTCTTTACATTTCCATATATAGAAAGTTCAACTTCTTCAGAATATACACAACATCGATTTTATTAACCTCCAAGAGCAGTGTCATCAAGGTACTTCAGTGTGGTATCAGATCCAGTACTGTTTAAACTGTATTAAAAATGAAGATGGTAGAACCCTACCTTGCAGGGAGCAATTAAAGTCCACTTTTCCAGACCTGCTGATGTTGAAGAAGTCCTCATGGCAATGAAGAAGTCCTTGCAGAGATGAAGACGTCCTTGCAGAGATGATGACGTCCTTGCAGAGATGAAGACGTCCTTGCAGAGGTGAAGATGTCCTTGCAGAGATGAAGACGTCCTTGCAGAGATGAAGAAGTCCTTGTGGCAATGAAGAGGTCCTTGTGGCAATGAAGAGGTCCTTGTGGCAATGAAGAAGTCCTTGCAGAGATGAAGAAGTCCTTGCAGAGATGAAGAAGTCCTTGTGGCAATGAAGAGGTCCTTGTGGCAATGAAGAAGTTCTTGTTGCAATGAGGAAGTCCTTGCAGACATGAACAAGTCCTTGCAGACATGAACAAGTTCCTGCGGACATGAACAAGTCCTTGTGCAATGAACAAGTCCTTGCAGAGATGAAAAACTCTTGCAGTGACAAACAAGTCCTTGCAGAGATGAAAAGCTCTTGCAGCAACATAGAAGTCCTTGCAGCAATTAATAAGGCTGCAGTGATGAATGAGTCCTTGCAATGATGAAGAAATCCTTGCAGCAAATAAGTCCTCACAGCAATAAAGACCTGAATTTCTCAGCTGACGTAAAATCTGTCAGTAACAGATCAATACACAGATTCTTAGCCAGAAATGTCAACTACACGGCCGTTGCAAGACCCTGATTTTTTTTCAGTGGACTAGTTATCATACTTATGATCTGAAATATGAATTTCAAACTCAATACAAAATGTACAATGGCAACTGAAACACTGTGAATCACACTTTTTTGTGGGGCCTCCAACCTCCTATTTTTTCCCAGTTTTTCTCTTTTTTGGGGGGATTTTTTTCTTTTTTTATGTATAGGGCCTCCAACCACCTTTTCTTTTCCCCATTTTTTAATTTTGTTTTTGGTTTTTTTGTTTGTTTTTTTCTCTCTTCTTTTTATGTGTGGGCCTCCAACCACCTTTTCTTTTCCACATTCTTTTTTTTTTTTTTTTTTTTGGTGGGTCCTCCAATTTCCTCTTCTACTTTACTTTCTAGTTTCAGTTTCTCAAATCCAAATTTATGTCACCTACATACACACTCATTTAAAAAGCAATAAGAAAAAAAACTATCAACAAAGTGATGTGTCAAGTAACAGGATTAAAAAAAAAAAGAAATAAACCCTGATACAAACTGAAGTAGTATCATTAAGACAGGAGCATTTTGTTTTGAAGAAGCAACTGTGGTCTTTATTTGAAACCAGAACCAAGAGTGTTGCTTCAAATGTGTCATGGCAATATATCCCTGAGAATCTGTGATAACCCTTGTGCACAGATTTGCTTCCTCCCTCTCACACATACATCAATACAAATTAAAAACCATACAGTACCCTCTGGACAGCTAACTGCCAATTCCACACACAAAACCATACCCCAAAATTCATGCTGCTTTCACATCTGTGTTGCAGTCCAATCTGCCATGGCATTGTCAGTCCTAAGGCCACAGCAAGGATTTGCCCACATCACAATTCATTCTGTTCATGCCCACATCACAATTCATTCTGTTCATGCCCACAACACAGTTCATTCTGTTCATGCCCACATCACAATTCATTCTGTTCATGCCCACATCACAATTCATTCTGTTCATGCCCACAACACAGTTCATTCTGTTCATGCCCACAACACAGTTCATTCTGTTCATGCCCACAACACAGTTCATTCTGTTCATGCCCACAACACAATTCATTCTGTTCATGCCCACATCACAATTCATTCTGTTCATGCCCACAACACAGTTCATTCTGTTCATGCCCACAACACAATTCATTCTGTTTATGCCCACATCAACCCTTACTTCAGGACCACCATCTATTTCAACACATCACAACAAACATTTCTCAACACATCACAACACACATCATCTCTCAACACATCACAACAAACATCATTTCTCAACTATAATGTTGGAGACAAAAATTCAGTAGGATCAAAATGCCTAATAAAGCACTTGCTACTTTGGTAACTGCTATTCCACAGAAACTGTCATACACACAAGTGATGGTAATTTTAAAGTTACATTACAAAAACATACAAATACTAAAACTTTGGAGCTGCATCACAAATTACAAATATCCAGTCCAGGCTATCAAAAACAAGGGTTGTTTTTAACTACAATATTTTTAAAACAAGTTGATGGCATAAAAAAATCATTATCTACCCCCTTCCTCAGATAAAAAATGAAACAAAATAAAACAAAAACAAAAAAGAAAGAA
The DNA here is from genome assembly GCA_030674155.1 of Stramonita haemastoma. Lineage (NCBI taxonomy): Eukaryota > Metazoa > Mollusca > Gastropoda > Neogastropoda > Muricidae > Stramonita > Stramonita haemastoma. Next base: position 39,573,336 of record CM060335.1, on the reverse strand, counting down.
ACATGTTCCATGTACACACAGACAAACATCTATTCAAAACACATTTTTCACTTTACAATATTCATATTCACTTTATTTTCTGCAATTCATCACATATGTGCACATTTTATCCATTTGCTCCCATTGTCTATTTTCTAAATCTCCCACTGGATGTAACATCTCTCAGGGATACATCAATACACACATTATTTATTCCACTTGTATATCTTCTAAATCTCCCATTGGATGTAACATCTATCAGGGATACATCAATACACACATTATCAGCCAGCAACACAGAGAATACTGCTATATCAAGACCATGTTGCTGTTTTTTCAATGGACATTTGAACAGATTTTATGATTTAAGTCGTTATCTAAGACTTTGAAATAAAACGTTATAATGGTGACTTCCACACACACACACTCAAATGTACTCCTTTTTTTTCTTTTCTCTTCTGTTTTTTGGATGGGGCCTCCAACCACCTTTTCTTTTCCCCCAATTTTTTTTTTCTGGGGCCTCCAACCACCTTTTCTTTTCCCCATATCATTTTTTTTTCTTTTTTCTGGGGCCTCCAACCACCTTTTCTTTTCCCCACATTTTTTTCTTTTTTTTCTGGGGCCTCCAACCACCTTTTCTTTTCCCCATATTTTTTTCTTTTTTTCTGGGGCCTCCAACCACCTTTTCTTTTCCCCATATTTTTTTCTTTTTTTTCTGGGGCCTCCAACCACCTTTTCTTTTCCCCATATTTTTTTCTTTTTTTCTGGGGCCTCCAACCACCTTTTCTTTTCCCCATATTATTTTTTTCTTCTTTTTTTTTCTGGGGCCTCCAACCACCTTTTCTTTTCCCCATATTCTTTTTTTTCTGGGGCTCCCAACCACCTTTTCTTTTCCCCACATTTTTTTTTATTCTATTTTTTCTGGGGCCTCCAACTGCCTTTTCTTTTCCCCACATTATTTTTATATTCTTTTTTTTCTGGGGCCCTAACCGCCTTTTCTTTTCCCCTTATTGGTAGGACCTCCATTCTCTTCTTTTTTCCCACTTTTTTCTTGTTTTCATTTTCTGACATCCAATATTCATGTCACCTAAATAAACACTCAGTCAAAACACTCTATTAAAAAAATTTGTTAATTCAACGTGATAAAAAATTATTTGAATGTAAGTGCTTATAGTATACAATATTCAGCACTATAGAAACTCCATGCATTATTATTGTCCTGTACCAAACAGCAGGCTTACAAAAAATATACAACAAAATATCCACTCAAAATGATGTTCAATCATTCAGACAGGAGCATTCTGTTTTAAAGAAGCATGTAGATCAGCAACTGTGGAGCTGGTTTTACAACAGAACCACGAGTGCTGCATAAAACACTGAAGACTGAAATCCTGGTGATGATGAAGACTGAAGTCCTGGTGATGATGAAGACTGATGTTCTGTTGACGATGAAGACTGAAGTCCTGGTGATGATGAAGACTGAAGTCCTGGTGATGATGATGAAGACTGAAGATGATGAAGACTGAAGTCCTGGTGATGATGGAAATTCTTGCAATGATGAGATTCTGTCAAATAAGCAAATAAGAAAACATCATTATCTGAAAAGAGACAAATGGAGCAGCTTATGAGCGAGGCAATTAAAAAGAAAAGCATAAAATGACATCAAGAAAAAAAGATAAGTCTGTGTAGGTGATGAACATACTATTAAAAAATAAATGAGTTAAAAATATCAAGAAATCATCCCAGAAAACAGCACAAAACTTCACTAATCAATCATGACCTTCACTCTATCCATTATCTGGCTAAAAAATTTTTACAATTTTAATCTCTATATTTGAACACCACCACCACCAAAACCCCAACTTTAGAATATACATACTGTAAATTTCCCAGAGCAGTATCATCACAGAACTTTAGCACACAGTGCTAGTAGATCCAATACAGACTTAACGTTTGCATAAAAAATGAATACAATGGGTGACAGAACCTTGCCTTGAAGGGAACAAGTAAAGTTGACTTCTGAAGTGCTGGTGTTGATGAAGTGCTGGTGTTGATGAAGTGCTGGTGTTGGTGAAGTGCTGGTGATGATGAAGTGATGATGAAGTCCTGGTGTTGATGAAGTCCTGGTGTTGAAGTGTTGATGAAGTCCTGGTGTTGATGAAGTCCTGGTGTTGATGAAGTCCTGGTGTTGATGAAGTCCTGGTGTTGATGAAGTCCGGAGGAGGATGTAGTTCAGACAATGATGATGACAGAAGTCCAAGAGATGAGAAAAGTTCTTGTGGTGATGAGTTTCTGCACACACACACAAAAAAGAATACATCATTATCTCAAAAAAGAAAACAGGAGCAGCTTATAAGCATGGCAATCAAAAAGAAATGAATAAAATGGCATCAAGAAGAAATAGAAATAAATCATCACAGAACATTGTACAGTATTAACATTAACATATCCCGACTTCATGCAGTCTACTATCTTTACTATCTCCCTACATAGCAATAAATCGTCACAGAACATTATTGTACAGTATTAACATTAATATATCCTGACTTCATGCAGTCTACTATCTCCCTACATAGAAATAAATCATCACAGAACACTGTACAGTATTAACATTAATATGTCCTGACTTCATGCAGTCTACTATCTCCCTACATAGAAATAAATCATCACAGAACAGTGTACAGTATTAACATTAATATACCCTCACTTCATGCTGTCTACTATCTCCCTACATATTTTTTACAATTTTATTCAGTACATTTCTATCTATATGGGACACTTTTCTTTACATTTCTATAAATAGAAAGTTCAACTTCTTCAGAATATACACATCAATTTAATTAACCTCCAAGAGCAGTGTCATCCAGGTACTACAGTGTGGTATCAGATCCAGTACTGTTTACACTGTATTAAAAATGAAGATGGTAGAACCATACCTTGCAGGGAGCAATTAAAGTCCACTTTTCCAGACCTGCTGATGTTGAGGAAGTCCTCATGGCAATGAAGAAGTCCTTGCAGAGATGAAGAAGTCCTTGCAGAGATGAAATCCTTGCAGAGATGAAATCCTTGCAGAGATGATGAAGTCCTTGCACAGATGAAGAAGTCCTTGCACAGATGAAGAAGTCCTCATGGCAATGAAGAAGTCCTTGCAGAGATGAAGAAGTCCTTGTGGCAATGAAGAGGTCCTTGTGGTAATGAACAAGTTCTTGTGGCAATGAAAAAGTCCCTGCAGACATGAACAAGTCCTTGCAGACATGAACAAGTCCTTGCAGACATGAACAAGTCCCTGCAGACATGAACAAGTCCCTGCAGACATGAACAAGTCCCTGTGCAATAAACAAGTCCTTGCAGAGATGAAAAACTCCTGCAGCAACATAGAAGTCCTTGCAGCGATTAACAAGGCTACAGCAATGAATGAGTCCTTGCAATGATGAAGAAATCCTTGCAGCAAACAAGTCCTCACAGCAATAAAGACCTGAATTTCTCAGCTGACGTAAAATCTGTCAGTAATAGATCAATACGCAGACTCCTAACCAGAAACGTCAACTACACAGCTATCACAAAACACTGATTTTTTTTTTCAATGGACAAGTGACCATACTTATGATCTGAAATATGAATTTCAAACTCAATACAAAATGTACAATGGTAACTGAAACACTGTGAATCAGGCGCTTTTTTGTGAGGCCTCAAATCTCCTATTTTTTCCATATTTTCTCTTTCTCTTTTTAAAAAAACAATTGTTATATTTTTTTTATATGTGGGGCCTCCAACCACCTTTTCTTTTCCCTGTTTTTTGTTTTTGTTTTTGTTTTTTTTGTTTTGGTTTTAGTTTTTTTCTCTCTTCTTTTTATGTGTGGGGCCTCCAACCACCTTTTCTTTTCCCCATTCTTTTTTTTGTTGTTTGGTTTTTTGATGGGTTGTCCAATCTCCTCTTTTCCTACTTTTCTTTCAAGCTTCAGTTTCTCACATCCAAATTTCTGTCACCTACATACACACTCATTTAAAAAGGAACAAGAAAAAAAAAACATCAAAGTGATGTACCAAGTAACAGGATTCAAAATAAAAACACAAAACACAAAAATTCAGTCTGATCAAAATGCCTAATAAATCACCTGCTACTTAGGTCACTGCTTTTCCACTAAAAGCATCATACACACAAGTAATGGTAATTGTAAAGTTACATAACAAAATCATACAAATACTAAAACTTTGGCGCTGCATCACAAATCACAAATATCCAGTCCAAGATATCAAAAACAAGGGTTGTTTTAAACTACAATATTTTTTGGTTAAACAAGTTGATGGTTTGAAAAAAATCATTATTTACCCCCTTCCTCAGTAAAAATGGAACAAAATAAAACAAAAACAAAAAACCCACACACTTCATGTACACACAGACGAACATATGCTACTTGCAAACATATTTTGCACTTAAAACAATATATTCACATCAATTTCTGCAATTCAGCAAATATGTACACATTTTATCCATTTACTCCACTTGTATATCTTCTAAATCTCCCATTGGATCTAACATCTATCAGGGATACATCAATACACACATTATTTACTCCACTTGTATATCTTCTAAATCTCCCAGTGGATGTAACATCTATCAGGGATACATCAATACACACATTATTTACTCCACTTGTATATCTACTAAATCTCGCAGTGGATGTAACATCTATCAGGGATACATCAATACACACATTATTTATTCCACTTGTATATCTACTAAATCTCGCAGTGGATGTAACTTCTATCAGGGATAAATCAATACACACATTATTTATTCCACTTGTATATCTTCTAAATCTCCCAGTGGATGTAACATCTATCAGGGATTCATCAATACACACATTATTTACTCCACTTGTATATCTTCTAAATCTCCCAGTGGATGCAACATCTATCAGGGATACATCAATACACACATTATTTACTCCACTTGTGTATGTAACATCTATCAGGGATACATCAATACACACATTATTTACTCCACATGTGTATCTTCTAAATCTCCCAGTGAATGTAACATTTATCAGGGATACATCAATACACACATTATTTACTCCACTTGTATATCTTCTATATCTCCCACTGGATGTAACATCTATCAGGGAGACATCAATACACACATTATTTACTCCACTTGTTTATCTTCTAAATCTCCCAGTGAATGTAACATTTATCAGGGATACATCAATACACACATTATTTACTCCACTTGTATATCTTCCAAATCTCCCACTGGATGTAACATCTATCAGGGATACATCAATACACACATTATCAGCCAGCAACACAGAGAATGCTGCTGTATCAAGACCATCTTTTTTTTTTAATAAATGGACAATTTAACAGATTTTATGATTTAAGTCATTATCTAAGTCTTTGAAATAAAACGTAATAATGGTGACTTAAACACACACACACACACACACACACACACACACACACATGCACACACTCAAATGTACTTCTTTTTTTTTTCTTTTCTTTTCCTTTTGGTGGGGCCTCCAACCACCTTTTCTTTTCCCCATATTTTTTTTCTTTTCTTTTTTTCTTGGGCCTCCAACCACCTTTTCTTTTCCCCATTTTTTTTTTCTGGGGCCCCCAACCACCTTTTCTTTTCCCCATATTATTTTCTTTTCTTTTTTTCTGGGGCCTCCAACCACCTTTTCTTTTCCCCATGTTTTTTTTTCTGGGGCCCCTAACCACCTTTTCTTTTCCCCATATTTTTTTTTTCTGGGGCCTCCAATCACCTTTTCTTTTCCCCACATTTTTTTTTTCCTTTTTTTTCTGGGGCCTCCAACCACCTTTTCTTTTCCCCGCATTATTTTTTTTCTTTTTTTCTGGGGCCCCCAACCACCTTTTCTTTTCCCCACATTATTTTTTTTCTTTTTTTTCTGGGGCCTCCAACCACCTTTTCTTTTCCCCACATTTTTTTTTCTGGGGCCCCCAACCACCTTTTCTTTTCCCCACATTTTTTTTTCTGGGGCCCCCAACCACCTTTTCTTTTCCCCACTTTTTTTTTTTTTTTTTCTGGGGCCTCCAACCGCCTTTTCTTTTCCCCACATAATTTTTTTTTCTTTTTTTTCTGGGGCCTCCAACCGCCTTTTCTTTTCCCCACATAATTTTTTTTTCTTTTTTTTCTGGGGCCCCCAACCACCTTTTCTTTTCCCCACATAATTTTTTTTTCTTTTTTTTTCTGGGGCCTCCAACCACCTTTTCTTTTCCCCCTTATTGGTGGGTCTTCCATTCTCTCCTTTTTTTCCCACTTTTTCTTCTATTTTCATTTTCTGACATCCAATATTCATGTCACCTAGATAAACATTCAAAACAATGTATTAAAATTTTTTTTTTTAATTCAACAAGATAAAAAATTATCTGTATGTAAATGCTTATAGTATACGATATTCAGCACTATAGAAACTCCCTACATTATTATTGTCCTGTACCAAACAGCAGGCTTACAAAAAATATACAACAAAATATCCACTCACAATGATGTTCAATCATTCAGACAGGAGCATTCTGCTTTGAAGAAGCATGTAGATCAGCAACTGTGGGCTGGTTTTACAACAGAACCATGAGTGCTGCATAAAACACTGAAGACTGAAATCCTGGTGATGATGAAGACTGAAGTTCTGGTGATGATGAAGACTGAAGTCATGGTGATGATGAAGACTGAAGTCCTGGTGATGATGAAGACTGAAGTCCTGGTGATGATGAAGACTGAAGTCCTGGTGATGATGAAGACTGAAGTCCTGGTGATGATAAAAGTTCTTGCAATGATGAGATTCTGTCAAATAAGCAAATATTATTATTTCAAAAGAGACAATTGGAGCAGCTTATCAGTGAGGCAATTAAAAAGGTATGCATAAAATGACATCAAGAAAAAAGACAAATCTGTGTAGGTGATGAACATACTATTAAAAAAAACAGTTTTAAAATATCAAGAAAGAAATCATCCCAGAAAACAGTACAAAACTTCACTAATCAATCATGACCTTCACTCTATTCACTATCTGGCGACATAATTTTTACAATTTTAATCTCTACATTTTAACACCACCACCCCCACCCACCCCAAAAAAACCCCAACTTTAGAATATACATACTTTAAATTTCCCAGAGCAGTATCATCACAGAACTTTAGCACACAGCGCTAGCAGATCCAATACAGACTTAACATTTACATAAAAAATGAATAGAATGGGGGACAGAACCATGCCTTGAAGGGAACAAGTAAAGTTGACTTCTGAAGTCCTGGTGTTGATGAAGTGCTGGTGTTGATAAAGTCCTGGTGTTGATGAAGTCCTGGTGTTGATGGAGTATTGATGAAGTCCTGGTGTTGATGAAGTGCTGATGTTGATGAAGTGCTGGTGTTGATGAAGACCTGGTGTTGATGAAGTGTTGATGAAGTCCTGGTGATGATGAAGTCCTGGTGTTGAAGTCCAGGTGTTGATGATGAAGTCCTGGTGTTGATGATGAAGTCCTGGTGTTGATGTAATTCTGGTGTTGATGTCCTGGTGATGATGTTTATGATGAATTCCTGGTGTTGATGAATTCCTGGTGTTGAAGAATACTGGTGTTGATGAAGTCCTGGTGATGATGAAGTCATGAAGTGTTGATGAAGTCCTGGTGTTGATGAAGTGTTGATGAAGTCCTGGTGTTGATGTAGTCCTGGTGTTGATGAAGTCCTGGTGTTGATGAAGTCCTGGTGTTGATGAAGTCCTGGTGTTGATGAAGTGCTGGTGTTGATGAAGTCCTGGTGATGATGAAGTCCAGAGGATGATGTAGTTCAGGCAATGATGATGACTGAAGTCCTAGAGATAATAAAAGTTCTTGTGATGATGAGATTCTGCACACAAAAAAACAAGAATATATCATTTTCTCAAAAAAACAACAACAGGAGCAGCTTCTAAGCAAGGCAATCAAAAAGAGATGAATGAAATGGCATCACGAAGAAATAGAAATAAATCATCACAGAACACTGTACAGTATTAACATTAATATATCCTGACTTCATGCAGTCTACTATCTCCCTACATAGAAATAAATCATCACAGAACACTGTACAGTATTAACATTAATATATCCTGACTTGCAGTCTACTATCTCCCTACATATTTTTACAATATAATTCAGTACATTTCTATCTATATGGAACACTATTTTTTACAATTCTATATATAGAAAGTTCAACTTCAGAATATACACAACATCGATTTTGTTAACCTCCAAGAGCAGTGTTATCAATGTACTTCAGAGTGGTATCAGATCCAGTACTGTTTAAACTGTATTAAAAATGAAGATGGTAGAACCCTACCTTGCAGGGAGCGGTTAAAGTCCACTTTTCCAGACCTGCTGATGTTGAAGAAGTCCTCATAGCAATGAAGAAGTCCTCGAAGAGATGACGAAGTCCTTGAAGAGATGACGAAGTCCTTGCAGAGATGAAGAAGTCCTTGAAGAGATGAAGACATCCTTGTGGCAATGAGGAAATCCTTGTGGCAATGAGGAAGTCCTTGTGGCAATGAGGAAGTCCTTGTGGCAATGAGGAAGTCCTTGTGGCAATGAGGAAGTCCTTGCAGAGATGAAGACATCCTTGTGGCAATGAGGAAGTCCTTGTGGCAATGAAGAAGTCCTTGTGGCAATGAAGAAGTCCTTGTGGCAATGAAGAAGTCCTTGTGGCAATGAGGAAGTCCTTGTGGCAATGAGGAAGTCCTTGTGGCAATGAGGAAGTCCTTGCAGAGATGAAGAAGTCCTTGCAGACATGAACAAGTCCCTGCAGACATGAACAAGTCCTTGCAGACATGAACAAGTTCCTGCAGACATGAACAAGTCCTTGTGCAATGAACAAGTCCTTGCAGAGATAAAAAACTCTTGCAGTGACAAACGAGTCCTTGCAGAGATGAAAAGCTCTTGCAGCAACATAGAAGTCCTTGCAGCAATTAACAAAGCTGCAGTGATGAACGAGTCCTTGCAATGATGAAGAAATCCTTGCAGCAAATAAGTCCTCACAGCAATAAAGACCTGAATTTCTCAGCTGACGTAAAATCTGTCAGTAATAGATCAATACACAGATTCTTAGCCAGAAATGTCAACTACACAGCTATCGCAAAACACTGATTTTTTTTTTCAATGGACAAGTGACCATACTTATCATCTGAAATATGAATTTCAAACTCAATACAAAATGTACAATGGCAACTGAAACACACTGAACTTGACACTTTTTTGTTTGGGCCTCAAACCTTGTATTTTTCCTATATATTCTTTTTCTCTTTTTTTTGTTGTGGCTTTTTTTTTTTTAATCTTTTTCTTTTTATGTGTGGGGCCTCCAACCACCTTTTCTTTTCCCCAATTTTTTTTTTTTGCTTTTTTTTCTCTTCTTTTTATGTGTAGGGCCTCCAACCACCTTTTCTTTTCCCTGTTCTTTTGTTTTGTTTGCTTTTTGGTGGGTCCTCCAATCTCCTCTTTTCCTACTTTCCTTTCTAGTTTCAGTTTCTCACATTCAAATTTCTGTCACCTACATACACACTCATTCAAAAAGCAATAAGAAAAACTATCAAACAAAGTGATGTACCAAGTAACAGGAGTCAAAATAAAAATACAAAACACAAAAATTCAGTCTGATCAAAATGCCTAATAAAGCACCTGCTACTTAGGTCACTGCCTTTCCACTAAAAACATCATACATACAAGTAAAGGTCATTTTAAAGTAACAGTACAAAATAATGCAAATACTAAAACTTTGGCGCTGCTATCACAAATTACATATATCCAGTCCAGGCTTTCAAAAACAAGGGTTGTTTTAAATTACAAGATTTTTTTTAAACAAGTTCATGGTATGAAAAAAATCATTATCTACCCCTTCCTCAGTAAAAATGGAACAAAATAAAACAAAAACAAAAAAGAAACACATTCCATGTACACACAAACATCTGCTACTCCACAATACATTTTGCAATTTACAATATTCATATTCACATCATTTTCTGCAATCCATCACATATGTGCACATTTTATCCATTTACTCCACTTGTATATCTTTTAAATCTCCCAGTGGATGCAACATCTATCAGGGACACATCAATACACACCTTATTTATTCCACTTGTACATCTTCTAAATCTCCCAGTGGATGCGACATCTATCAGGGATACATCAATACACACATTATTTACTCCACTTGTACATCTTAATCTCCCAGTGGATGTAACATCTATCAGGGATACATCAATACACACATTATTTACTCCACTTGTACATCTAAATCTCCCACTGGATGCAACATCTATCAGGGATACATCAATACACACATTATTTACTCCACTTGTATATCTTCTAAATCTCCCATTGGATGCAACATCTATCAGGGATACATCAATACACACATTATTTACTCCACTTGTACATCTTCTAAATCTCCCAATGGATGTAACATCTATCAGGGATACATCAACACACACATTATTTACTCCACTTGTATATCTTCTAAATCTCCCACTGGATGTAACGTCTATCAGGGATACATCAATACACACATTATTTACTCCACTTGTATATCTTCTAAATCTCCCAGTGGATGTAACATCTGTCAGGGATACATCAATACACACATTATTTACTCCACTTGTACATCTTCTAAATCTCCCATTGGATGCAACATCTATCAGGGATACATCAATACACACATTATTTACTCCACTTGTATATCTTCTAAATCTCCCATTGGATGCAACATCTATCAGGGATACATCAATACACACATTATTTACTCCACTTGTACATCTTCTAAATCTCCCAATGGATGTAACATCTATCAGGGATACATCAACACACACATTATTTACTCCACTTGTATATCTTCTAAATCTCCCACTGGATGTAACGTCTATCAGGGATACATCAATACACACATTATTTACTCCACTTGTTTATCTTTTAAATCTCCCAGTGGATGTAACATCTGTCAGGGATACATCAATACACACATTATCATCCAGCAACACAGAGAATACTGCTATATCAAGACCATGTTGTGTTTTCAAAGGACAGTTGAACAGATTTTATGATTGAAGTCGTTATCTCAGACTTTGAAATAAAATGTGATAATCGTGACTTCCCCACACACACACACTCAAATGTACTTCTTTTTTTTTCTTTTGGTGGGGCCTCCAACCACCTTTTCTTTTCCCCATTTTTTTTTTTTTTTTCTGGGGCCTCCAACCACCTTTTCTTTTCCCCACATTCTTTTTTTTTTTTCTGGGGCCTCCAACCACCTTTTCTTTTCCCCATTTTTTTTTCTGGGGCCTCCAACCACCTTTTCTTTTCCCCATTTTTTTTTCTGGGGCCTCCAACCACCTTTTCTTTTCCCCACATTATTTTTTTTCTTTTTTTCTAGGGCCTCCAACCACCTTTTCTTTTCCCCACATTCTTTTTTTTTCTGGGGCCTCCAACCACCTTTTCTTTTCCCCATATTTTCTTCTTTTCTTTTTGTCTGGGGCCTCCAACCACCTTTTCTTTTCCCCATATTTTTTTCTTTTTTTTTCTCTGGGGCCTCCAACCACCTTTTCTTTTCCCCATATTTTGTTTTTTCTGGGGCCTCCAACCACCTTTCTTTTCCCTATATTATTTTTTTTCTTTATTTCTGGGGCCTCCAACCACCTTTTCTTTTCCCCACATTCTTTTTTTGGGGCCTCCAACCACCTTTTCTTTTCCCCACATTATTTTCTTTTTTCTGGGTCCCCCAACCACCTTTTCTTTTCCCCACATTATTTTTTTGTTATTTTTTCTGGGGCCGCCAACCAGTTTTACTCAAAAATAGCACAAAAGCTTTAAATCAGAAAGTCAGTCTGAACAAAATGACAAAAAAGCACTAGCTACCAAGGTAACTGCTTTTCCACTTAAAACATCATACACACAAGTGACTGTAATTGTAAGGCTACACTACAAAGTCATACAAACAAGTACTACAACCTCGATGCTGCTTATACAAATTACAAATCTCCAGTCTAACCTGTGATTAAAAAATTTTAAAAGGATATTTCAACAATAATGAATATTTACCAAAAAATATACAATTTTAAAACACTGTACAGTAGCAAAGCCCAGTACTAAACTCCACTCCCCCAAAAGTCCTTTGGATGAGTCTAGAAACTGAGGTCCTATGTGTGATCACAAATGTAAAAACTGGTATGACTTTCAGAATAGGCCACTATGTGCCATTAGGAACACACACACACACACACACACACACACACACACACAACACACACAGGAACACCTCTTTCCCTCATTTGCATATACCTGAATAAATATCCTACCCCTTTCTCCTAAATAGTCACTTTTCTCAAACTTCACCCCTCCCAATACCTCTTTACTGGTTTCAGGAGTCTGGACAGAGAAGTGACCATTGTGTCCATGTACCATTGCATCCATCTGCCAGTGTGTTTACATGCAGGGTAGGGGTCAGGGTAAGTGTAAACAGTGTCAGGTTAGGGTTAAGGTTAGTAGTTAGGACTGGCCCTGTCAGTTTGTATGCATGCATGAATAAATGCAGGTGGACACAATGGCACATAGACACCATGGTATTTACTTTTTTTTTTTTAATCACAAATTGCTGTTCCTGCCAAAAGCAGAGGGTAGTTCAAAGACTTTTTTTGTGCTTTTTACCGAAATGCCAAAAACAGGTTCCAAGACTTTTTGCTTTTTATCCCATCGCCAAAAAAAAGGTTCCAAGACTGACTTTTTTTAATCTATCAAAAAAGGAAAAAGATAAGGCCTAAAAAATTACCTTATGAAATTTTACTATAATGTTCTTTAAATTACTAATGCAAATGTGCATCCTAAGCCCTTCTCCCAAGTAACCCTTTACCTCAAACTGAAAACACAATCCGATGGATGGGATAACCTGCTGACCTGGGTTGAATCTCATTCAAGAGGCTTTTTCCTCTGTAGTTAACATTAGTGCCCTCTCCACTCCCACCGAAAGTCCGGATGAGCCTATAAACCAAGGTCCCCTGTGCAAATGCACAGATAAAACACATAAAGAAACCATATAAACAAAAACAAACCAAAAAAATCTAAAAAGTCATTTCATGTGCATGTGTGTGAACCCACATACATTTCTTACATACTAAAAATGTTGCAACTCATCTTGTACATCATTTTTCCCATTTCATCCCCCATAATCCCTCAGTTTTCATCAAATTTGTTTCAGTTGCAGCTTTGTTACAGCTACTGACAGATAAAATCTATCAAGAGCAGATGATTAAGTCCACAGATTTACCAGCAAAACAATCATCAAATTTACTCAAATCAAACGCCATTGTGAGACCAGCCTATATTTTCAAAGGGCATTTGATTTATGATCTTAACAAAAAAATCAAGATAAAATACATACACACAGGCAAACATTCATTTTTTTTTTCCTCAGAGGTATTCAACTTCATTTCGAGAGGCCATGGGGAGGGGGGGGGGGGGATGTTTTGATCACTTTTTGTTTGTTTTTGGAAGGGGGGTTATTTTTCTTTTTGTGAGACCTCCCATATATTTTTTCTATGTATTCTTTTGCTGTTTTGGGGCAGGGGGGATGATTTTTGTTCTTTTCTTCTTGTGGCAAAAATGAAGAAGGAGCAAAGGTAAAGTGCTGATATTGAAGTCCTTTGGGATGATAAAGGCCAGAAATCATGGCACTGAGGTATATGTATTATAGTGATGTTAAAAGTGCTGTGGAGATATTTTGGTGATGATGAAGTCTCAGTGATGAAATCTTCATGTTAATGAGCTCTAAATAATGATGAAGTCTTGGCACTGATGAAGCCTTCATGTTAATGAGCTCTAAATAATGATGAAGTCTTGGCACTGATGAAGTCTTCACGATAAGGAAGTCTTGGCACTGATGAAGTCTTCACGATAAGGAAGTCTTGGCACTGATGAAGTCTTCACGATAAGGAAGTCATGGCACTGATGAAGTCTTCACGATAAGGAAGTCTTGGCACTGATGAAGTCTTCACGATAAGGAAGTCTTGGCACTGATGAAGTCTTCACGATAAGGAAGTCTTGGCACTGATAAAGTTTTGAAGTTGATGAAATCTTGGTGATGACGAAGTTCTGCTGATGATAAAAAGTCTTGGTGATAATGAAGTCCAGGAACTGATGGGGAATATTCTAGTGATGATAAAAAGTCTTGGTGATAATGAAGTCCCGGCACTGATGGGGAATATTCTAGTGATGATAAAAAGTCTTGGTGATAATGAAGTCCCGGCACTGATGGGGTATATTCTGGTGATGATAAAAAGTCTTGGTGCTAATGAAGTCCCAGCACTGATGGGGTATATTCTAGTGATGATAAAAAGTCTTGGTGATAACGAAGTCCAGGCACTGATGGGGTATATTCTGGTGATGATAATAAAAGTCCTGTGGAGATCTTTTGATGGTGATGAAGTCTCAGCTATGATTAAGTCTTTGAGTTGATGAACTCTTAATAATAACAAAGTCTTCATGAAGAAGTCTTGGTGATGATGAAGTCTCAGCGATGATGAAGTCTTGGTGATGATAAAGTCTTGGTCTGGTGATGATGAAGTCTTGGTGATGATAACGTCTTAGCGACATTTCAGGTGTTGAAGTCTCAGCAAAAATGAAGTCTTGACAATGGTGGAGTTTTGAAGTTCTCGTGATAAGTCCTGAGGACAATAAGAGCATAAATAAATTATCATCTAACTCTATTTTTTAAATCAAAAATGTATTATTTTGTAACTATCATCACTTGGAGAGAAAAAAAAAGAATTAGCTCATAAAAAATCTTCTCATTTTTGTTTGATTTTATTTATTTTATTGGGGGGGAGGGAGGGGAGATTAGATCGTCAGTTTTTCCATCGTGCAACTATGAAATAACATTTGTAGCTTCCTCTCATCTAGGGGACGGGATAGCCTAGTGGTCAGAACATTGCGCTCGCAATTCAACAACACGGGTTCGATTCCTTTTTGAGGATTTTTCCCCAGGAGTTAACATCAGTGCTGACTCCACTCTCCCCAAAAGTCCTTCGGATGAGACTATAAACTGAGGCCCTGTGTGCGAACACACAGAGAACATCTTGCACACGTTAAATCCTGTTCCGCTTTTAGTAAAAATAATCCATGGTGTGTGGATGGGAACAGATGACAAGATTTACAAAACTACATACACACGGGGGACTGGATGTAAAAAAGCACACGAGTGCTTATTCCATTACTTCAATATAAAAGAATAAATAAATAGATAAATCAATAAATTCTACGTGACTCTCTCTCTTTTCTCTCTTCCCCTCACACGGCAGTTTACCCTTCCCAAAATCTGACTCTTTAGTTAGCGCAACGCTGGCTCTGTTATTCTGTGACTGACCCTATCCATTCGGCTACACTGTAAGCGAAATTCCATAGCACAGCAGGCAGGCTGGCTCAGGCTCCCTACTATTTCTCTGTATTGGAGAAACCCACGCTTTCCGATTAATGCGACAAAAGTTTTCATAAAATCTAAAGTTATGTTTCTATGTGAATGTTTATAAGTGCCCAGAGTTGCTCGATATACATGGATTACTCTGTGAAAGAATGGTGATGTAAAACGATCTGTAAGTAGTAAATGTAACAGCTTGAAGTTCCTCATTTGTGTCATTCAGTGTTCGTTGTCTGTGTCTGCTTCATGTGTAGAGCATCTCTGTGTTAGTGTGTGTTGTGTTAGCAGTGTAAGAGTGTGTGTTGTGTGTGTGTGTGTGTGTGTGTGTGTGTGTGTGTGTGTGTGTGTGTGTGTGTGTGTGCGTGTGTGCGTGCGTGTGCGTGCGTGTGCGTGCGTGCATGTGTGTGTGTGCATACCACGTTCAATGTAAGAGTGGTTTAGGGATTTTTTGTGATTGTCTTCCATCCTCTGGTCACTTTTCTATTCATATAGATCTAGTGAAGAACAAATTAACAAACAAACAAAACGAAAGAAAGAAAAGAAAGAAAAAAAAGCTTAGGAAAAGCACATTGTGTCTAAAATTAAATTTCAATGACAGCATTCATTCTCTCTCTCTCTCTCTCTCTCTCTCTCTCTCTCTCTCTCTCTCTGTGGTGTGTGTGTGTGTGTGTGTGTGTGTGTGTGTGTGTGTGTGCACGCACGCGCGAGCGTGCGTGCGTGCGTGTGTGTATGCTCGCGCGCGCACACACCTACCTTAAAGTAAAATGTCGGGCGTGCTTTTTGGTTTTATGGAATAATTACTGCCTTAAATCTTTGCGTTGAAAAGTAATGTTAGTTATATCTTTAAAAGGGAAGTACATAAAGAGATTTCTACTTTGTGCACAGACCATCAGTATCATAACAGCAACAAAATAATTAGAACGCATAGACCTTAAGACCTACAGATAGGCTATTTTGTGGACCGCCACATATGGTAGACATCTGTGTTATATCACATCTCCCTGAAATCTGGCCGTTCCACAGGGGGAGGGGGTGGGGAGTGGGGTGGGGGGCTACGTGCCTTTAGGCGTGTTAGTCTGGTAGGCTACTGTGTAAGGAGCTACTTAACTTCGGTGCAAAAATAGCGCTGTTTGACTGGGACTAAGAGAGACTTTTAGCTATTCTCGCGTTGCAAATGTGCAACGTGGATTTTGACTCTGGCATCGGGGGATGAGAGGAGGTGAGAAGTGATGCTGGTTTGTTAAGTTTTTCGGCCTCTGCCTTCTTTTCTCTCCCACTGCCGAACTAAAAGTGTTAGAAGGAGTTGGTGTGCTCACCTTCCTGTCCCTCCTTTACCCCCTCAGTGCACCTGTCCCAAATCACTCAGTCCACTACTAAAATTACCTGCCCTTTCCTTGTACTCCCCCCCCCCCCAACTGATGTTCAAGAATGGTGACATTTTGCATGCATAAAGAATGAAGACGATATCATGTGACTGAACCATACCTTGCAAGTAAACAGCAAGTTGACTTTTGAAGTTCCAGCATCAACAAAGACCGAAGACATGGAGGTCAAGAAGTTCTGGTGATGATGAAGACTGAAATCCTGGTGATGATGAAGACTGAAATCCTGGTGATGATGAAGTCCTGGTGAAGATGAAGACTGAAGTTATGGTGATGATGAAGACTGAAGTCCTGGTGATGATGAAGACTGAAGTCCTGGTGATGATGGAAGTTGTTGCAATGATGAGATTCTGTCAAATAAGCAAATAAGAATATATCATTATTTCAAAAGAGACAATTGGAGCAGCTTATGAGAAAGGCAATTAAACAGAAATGCATAAAATGACATCAAGAAAAAGACAAATCTGTGTAGGTGATGGACATACGATTAGAAAAAAAAAAGAGTTTTAAAACATCAAGAAAAAAATAATCCCAGAAAACAGTACAAAACTTCACTAATGAATCATGACTTTCACTCTATCCAGTATCTGGCTAAAAAAAATTTTACAATTTTAATCTCTACATTTTAACCCCCCCCCCCCCCCCCCCCAAAAAAAACCACTTTAGAATATACATATTGTAAATTTCCCAGAGCAGTATCATCACAGAATTTTAGCACACAAAGCTAGTAGATCCAATACAGACTTAATGTTTGCTATAAAAATGAATAGAATGGGTGATAGAACCATGCCTTGAAGGGAACAAGTAAACTTGACTTCTGAAGTCCTGGTGATGATGAAGTCCTGGTGTTGATGAAGTCCTGGTGATG
Organism: Stramonita haemastoma; assembly: GCA_030674155.1. Taxonomy (NCBI): domain Eukaryota; kingdom Metazoa; phylum Mollusca; class Gastropoda; order Neogastropoda; family Muricidae; genus Stramonita; species Stramonita haemastoma. Next base: position 39,555,656 of record CM060335.1, on the reverse strand, counting down.
ATGAAGTGTTGATGAAGTCCTGGTGTTGGTGAAGTCCTGGTGTTGGTGAAGTCCTTGTGTTGGTGAAGTCAGGATGATGTAGTTCAGGCAATGATGATGACTGAAGTCCAAGAGATAATAAAAGTTCTTGTGATGATGAGATTCTGCACAAAAAAAACAAATAAGAAACCATCATTATCTCAAAAAAGAGAACAGGAGCAGCTTCTAAGCAAGGCAATCAAAAAGACATGAATGAAATGGCATCACGATGAAATAAATCATCACAGAACATTGTACAGTATCAACATTAATATATCCTGACTTCATACAGTCTACTATCTCCCTACATAGAAATAAATCATCACATAACATTGTACAGTATAAACATTAATATATCCTGACTTTATGCAGTCTACTATCTCCCTACATAGAAATAAATCATCACAGAACATTGTACAGTATTAACATTAATATATCCTGACTTTAAGCAGTCTACTATCTCCCTACATATTTTTTACAATTTTATTCAGTACATTTCTATCTATATGGGTCACTTTTCTTTATATTTATATATAAAGAAAGTTCAACTTCTTCAGAATATACACAACATTGATTCTATTACCCTCCAAGAGCAGTGTCATCAAGGTACTTCAGTGTGGTATCAGATCCAGTACTGTTTAAACTGTATTAAAAATGAAGATGGTAGAACCATACCTTGCAGGGAGCAATTAAAGTCCACTTTTCCAGACCCGATGTTGTTGAAGAAGTCCTCATGGCGATGAAGAAGTCCTTGCAGAGATGAAGAAGTCCTTACAGAGATGATGAAGTCCTTACAGAGATGATGAAGTCCTTGCAGAGATGAAGAAGTCCTTACAGAGATGATGAAGTCCTTGCAGAGATAAAGAAGTCCTTGTGGCAATGAGGAAGTCCTTGCAGAGATGAAGAAGTCCTTGCAGAGATGAAGAAGTCCTTGCAGAGATGAAGTCCTTGTAGTGATGAAGAAGTCCTTGTGGCAATGAACAAGTCCTTGAAGAGAAAAAAAACTCTTGCAGCAACACAAAAGTCCTTGCAGCAATTAACAAGGCTGCAATGATGAATGAGTCCTTGTGATGATGAAGAAATCCTTGCAGAAAATAAGTCCTCAAAACCTAAATTTCTCAGCAGACGTAAAATCTGTCAGTAATGGATCAATACAGATTCCTAGCCAGAAACGTCAACTGCACGGCCATTGCAAGACCCTGTTTGTTGTTTTTTTAATGGACAAGTTACCATACTTATGATTTGAAATATAAATTTCCAAAATGTACAATGGCAACTGAAACACACAGAATCAGACCCTTTTTTTGTGGGCCTCCAACTTCCTATTTTTTTCCTATATTTTCTTTTTCTTTTTTATTTGTTTTGGCTTTTTTTTTTATAATCTTTTCTCTTTTTAAGTGTGGGGCCTCCAACCATCTTTCCTTTTCCCCGTTTATTTTATATTTTATTTTTTGTTGCTTTTTTTTCTCTTCTTTTTATGTGTGGGGCCTCCAACCACCTTTTCTTTTCCCCGTTCTTTTTTTTTTTTTTTGGTGGGTCCTCCAATCTCCTCTTTTCCAACTTTCCTTTCTAGTTTCAGTTTCTCACATTCAAATTTCTGTCACCTACATACACACTCATTCAAAAAGCAATAAGAAAAAAAAAACTATCAAACAAAGTGATGTACCAAGTAACAGGATTCAAAATAAAAATACAAAACACAAAAATTCAGTCTGATCAAAATGCCTAATAAAGCACCTTCTACTTAGGTCACTGCTTTTCCACTAAAAACAGCATACATACAAGTAATGGTGATTTTAAGGTTACATTACAAAATCATCCAAATACTAAAAACTTTGGTGCTGCTATCACAAATATCCAGTCCAGCCTATCAAAAACCAGGGTTGTTTTAAACTACAATAAGTTGATGGTATAAAAAAAATTCATTATCTACCCCCTTCCTCAGTCAAAATGGAACAAAATAAAACAAAAACAAAAAAGAAACACAATCCATGTACACACAGACAAACATCTGCTACTCCACAACACATTTGATTTGACAATTTACAATATTTACATTCACATCATTTCTGCCATTATCATCATATTGCACATTTTATCCTTCAATTCTCCACTTGTTATCTTCTAAATCTCCACTGAGTAACATCGTCAGGGATACATCAATACACACATTATTTACTCCACTTGTATATCTTCTAAATCTCCCACTGGAGGTAACATCTGTCAGGGATACATCAATACACACATTATTTACTCCACTTGTATATCTTCTAAATCTCCCACTGGATGTAACATCTGTCAGGGATACATCAATACACACATTATTTACTCCACTTGTACATCTTCTAAATCTCCCACTGGATGTAACATCTATCAGGGATACATCAATACACACATTATCAGCCAGCAACACAGAGAATACTGCTATATCAAGATATGTTTTTTTCAATAGACATTTGAACAGACTTCATGATTTAAGTCGTTATCTAAGACTTTGAAATAAAACATTATAATGGTGACTTCCACACACACACACTCAAGTGTACTTTTTCTTTTCTTTTCTTTCCTTTTTTTTTGGGTGGGGCCTCCAACCACCTTTTCTTTTCCCCACATTATTTTTTCTTTTCTTTTTTTCCGGGGCCCCCAACCACCTTTTCTTTTCCCCACATTTTCTTTTTTCTGGGGCCCCCAACCACCTTTCCTTTTCCCCACAATATTTTTTTATTCTTTTTTTCTGGGGCCTCTAACGACCTTTTCTTTTCCCCCACATTATTTTTTTTTTTCTGGGGCCTCCAACCACCTTTTCTTTTCCCCCACATTATTTTTTTTTTCTGGGGCCTCCAACCACCTTTTCTTTTCCCCACATTATTTTGGGGGGGGCCTCCAACCATCTTTTCTTTTCCCCATATTTTTTTCTTTTCTTTTTTTTCTGGGGCCCCCAATCACCTTTTCCCCACATTATTTTTTAAATTCTTTTTTTCTGGGGCCTCCAACCACCTTTTCTTTTCCCCACATTATTTTTTCTCTTTTTTTCCGGGGCCCCCAACCACCTTTTCTTTTCCCCACATTTTTTTTTTTTTTTCTGGGGCCTCCAACCACCTTTTCTTTTCCCCACATTATTTTTTCTTTTTTTTTCCGGGGCCCCCAACCACCTTTTCTTTTCCCCACATTATTTTTTCTTCTTTTTTTTTCCGGGGCCCCCAACCACCTTTTCTTTTCCCCCTTATTGGTGAGTCCTCCATTCTCTTCTTTTTTCCCACTTGTTCTTCTATTTTCATTTTCTGACATCCAATAGTCATGTCACCTAAATAAACACTCATTCAAAACACACTAAAAACAAAAAACCCCAAAACTTCAAAGTGATGAAAATTTATTTGAATATAAGTGCTTATATAGAGAGAGAGAGCTTTTACAAGATTCAGCACTATATAAACTCCCTGCATTATAATTATTATTGTCCTATACCAAACACACACACACACACACACACACACACACACACACACACACACACACACACACACACACACAGAGGAATACCTCTCCCTCATTTGCGTATACCTGAATAAATATCCTACCCCTTTCTCCTAAATATTCACTTTTCTCAAACTTCACCCCTCCCAATACCTCTTCACTGGTTTCAGGAGTCTGGACAGAGAAGTGACCATTGTGTCCACGTACCATTGCATCCATCTGCCAGTGTGTTTACATGCAGGGTAGGGGTCAGGGTAAGTGTAAACAGTGTCAGGTTAGGGTTAAGATTAGTAGTTAGGACTGGGCCTGTTAGTTTGTATGTATGCATGAATAAATGCAAGTGGACACAACAGAACATAGACACCATGGTATTTAGTTTTCTTTCAATCACGAATTGCTGTTCTTGCCAAATGCAGAGGGTAGTTCTAAATTTTTTTTTTTTCCTTTTTACCCCAATGCCAAAAACAGGTTCCAAGGCTTACTTTTTACCCCAATGCCAAAAACAGGTTCAAAGGTTTATTTTTTACTCCAACGCCAAAAACAGGTTCCAAGGCTTTTTGCTTTTTACCCCCATGCCAAAAACAGGTTCCAAGGCTTTTTGCTTTTTACCCCCATGCCAAAAACAGGTTCCAAGGCTTTTTGCTTTTTACCCCCATGCCAAAAACAGGTTCCAAGGCTTTTTGCTTTTTATCCCTATGCCAAAAACAGGTTCCAAGGGTTTTTTGCTTTTTACCCCAATGCCAAAAAAAGGATTCCAAGACTGATTTTTTTTGATCTATCAAAAAAAAGGAAAAAGATTAAGTAAAAAAAACTACCTTATGAAACTTTCCTATAATGTTCTTTAAATTACTAATGCAAATGTGCATCCTAAGCCCTTCTCCCAAGTAACCCTTTACCTCAAACTGAAAACACAATCCGATGGATGGGATAACCTGCTGACTTGGGTTCGAATCTCATTCAAGAGGCTCTTTCCTCTGTAGTTAACATGAGTGCCCACTCCACTCCCCCCTGAAGTCCGGATGAGCCTATAAACCAAGGTCCCGTGTGCAAACGCATGCAGAACATCTTACACATGTTAAAACCTGTTCTGTGCCGATGGGAACAGATGACAAAATTTACAAAACTGCATACACAAAGGGACTGGATGGCAGGAGAAAAGCACATGAGTACTTATTCCATTATCCTTGAAGAAATAAAAGAATGAAAACAAATCCTATTGAAAATTATGTAGTACTCATATTTCATAATTACTGTATACTTCCGTAATTCTCATGCACGCATGCACACACACACACATATATATATATACATATATACACGCACATCTATATAGTTCTGGTCTCTTTCTGTGAACCTTATGCTGCGATCAAATCTGCAACGTTGGTATATTAGGTTTACTTATAGTACAAACTGTATCAGATCCTGTTTTTATTCAGGATCATCTATGAACCACAAAGTTCTTCCCCAAATATAATCATGCTGATCTGTTACATATGACCTAATCAAAACAAAATCAAATCCTATGCACATGCATGCTTTCACACACATCCACACTCACATGCTCATGAGCATACACATATGCTTTTCCTACACAACATCATAACATTTTCCACTGGAGAAAAATCAGCATACACACACTAATCCATGTGCTGTGCTGGCCTTGGTGGCTGATCAACAAACGTTACCTAGGGCGTATCAATGATAAAATAGAAAAAAACAAAAACAAACAAAAAACCGAACAATTCTAAAAAGTCATTTCATGTGCATGGACCCACATACATTTCTTACATACTAAAAATTTTGCAACTCATCTTGTTCATCATTTTTCCCATTTTATCCCCCATTCCCCCTCAGATTTCATTAAATTTGTTTCAGTTGCAGTTTTGTTACAGATACTGACAGATAAAATCTATTAAGAGCAGAAGATTAAGTTGACAGATTTACCAGCAAAACAAATATTTCCAAATTTACTCCAATCAAATACCATTCTGAGACCAGCCTATATTTTCAAAGGGCATTTGATCTATGATCTCAACAACAAATCAAAATAAACTACATACACACAGGCAAACATTCCAATTTTTCTTACCATTCTGAGACCAGCCTATATTCTCAAAGGGCATTTGATCTATGATCTCAACAACAAATCAAGATAAACTACATACACACAGGCAAACATTCCAATTTTTCTTTTTCCGGGGTATCCTACTTTGTTTCGGGAGGCCATGGGGAGGGGGGAGGGGGGGCATTTTGGTCTTTTGTTTGTTTTTGGAAGGGGGGTTGTTTTTCTTTTTGAGAGACCTCCTATACTTTTTTTCTATGTATTCTTTTGCTGTTTTGGGGCAGGGGGAAAAAAAAAGGGGGGGGGGGGGGGAGGATATTTGTTCTGTTCTTCTTGTGGCAAAAATGAAGAAGAGGCAAAGGTAAAGTACTGATACTGAAGTCCTTTGTGATGAGAAAGGCCAGAAATCATGGCACTGAGGTATATATATAATAGTGATGTGATGATACAGGCCAGAAATCATGGCACTGAGGTATACATATAATAGTGATGTGATGATACAGGCCAGAAATCATGGCACTGAGGTATATATATTACAGTGATGTGATGATACAGGCCAGAAATCATGGCACTGAGGTATATATATTACAGTGATGTGATGATACAGGCCAGAAATCATGGCACTGAGGTATATATATTACAGTGATGTGATGATACAGGCCAGAAATCATGGCACTGAGGTATATATATTACAGTGATGTTAAAAGTCCTGTGGAGATATTTTGATGATGATGAAGTCTCAGGGATGAAGTCCTCATGTTAATGAGCTCTAAATAATGATGAAGTCTTGGCACTGATAAAGTCTTCACGATAAGGAAGTCTTGGCACTGATGAAGTCTTCACGATAAGGAAGTCTTGGCACTGATGAAGTCTTCATGATAAGGAAATCTTGGCACTGATGAAGTCTTCACGATAAGGAAGTCTTGGCATTGATAATGTTTTGAAGTGGATGAAATCTTGGTGATGATGAAGTTTTGCTGATGAAAAAAAAGTCTTGGTGATAATGAAGTCCAGGCACTGATGGGGTATATTCTGGTGATGATAAAAAGTCTTGGTGATAATGAAGTCCAGGCACTGATGGGGAATATTCTGGTGATGATAAAAAGTCTTGGTGATAATGAAGTCCAGGCACTGATGAGTATATTCTAATGATGATAAAAAGTCTTGGTGATAATGAAGTCCACGCACTGATGAAGTATATTCTGGTGATGATAATAAAAGTCCTGTGGGGATCTTTTGGTGGTAATGAAGTCTCATCTATGATTAAGTTTTTGAGTTAATGAACTCTTAATAATGACAAAGTCTTGATGATGAAGTCTTGGTGATGATGAAGTCTTGGTGATGATGAAGTCTTGGTGATGATGAAGTCTTGGTGATGATGGTGATGATAAAGTCTTGGTGATGATGAAGTCTTGGTGATGATGGTGATGATAAAGTCTTGGTGATGATGAAGTCTTGGTGAGGAAGAAGTCTTGGTGATGATGAAGTCTTGGTGATGATGGTGATGATGAAGTCTTGGTGATGATGAAGTCTTGGTGATGATGTCTTGGCGACATTTCGGGTGTTGAAGTCTCAGCAAAAATGAAGTCCTGACAATGGTGAAGTTTTGAAGTCCTAGTGATAAGTCCTGAGGACAATAAGAGCATAAATACATTATTATCTAAAAATATTTTCAAAAATCAAAGATGTGTTATCTTACATTGGGGGGGGGATCAGATTTTGAGTTTTTCCATCATGCAACTATGAAATCAAATCTGTAGCTTCTCTCATCTAGGAGTCGAGATAGCCTAATGGTCAAAACATTGCACTCTCAATTACAACCCAGGTTTGATTCCTGTTTAAGGGGATTTTTCCCCTGGAGTTAACATCAGTGCTGACTCCCCTCTCCCCAAAAGTCCTTCGGATGAGACTATAAACCAAGCCAGTGTGCGAACGCACACAGAACATCTTGCACATGTTAAATCCTGTTCTGCTTTTCATAAGAGTAGGTTACTGTGTACTGTGTGCCGGTGGGAACAGATGACAAGATTTACAAAAATGCATACACACGGGGACCGGATGTAAAAAAAAAAAAAAAAGCACACGAGTGCTTATTCCATTATCCTCGATATAAAAGAATAAATAAATAATACATAGATAAATAAATAAATTCCACACAATTCTCTCCCTTTTCTCTCTTCCCCTCACCTTCCTGTTCCTCCTTTACCTCCTCAGTGCACCTGTCCCACATCACTCAGGCCACTGCTGAAATTACCTGCCCTTTCCTTGTACCCCCCCCCCCCTCCCCACTGATCTTAAAGAATGGTGACATTTTGCATGTATAAAGAATGAAGACAATATCATGTGACTGAACTATACCTTGCAAGTAAACAGCAAGTTGACTTTTGAAGTTCCAGCATCAACAAAGACAAAAGACATGGAGGTCAAGAAGTTCTGGCGATGATGAAGACTGAAGTCCTGGTGATGATGAAGACTGAAGTCCTGGTGATGATGAAGTCCTGGTGATGATGAAGACTGAAGTCCTGGTGATGATGAAGACTGAAGTCCTGGTGATGATGAAGACTGAAGTCCTGGTGATGATGAAGACTGAAGTCCTGGTGATGATGAAGACCGAAGTCCTGGTGATGATGAAGACTGAAGTCCTGGTGATGATGAAGACTGAAGTCCTGGTGATGATGAAGACTGAAGTCCTGGTGATGATGAAGACTGAAGTCCTGGTGATGATGAAGTCCTGGTGATGATGAAGTCTGGTGATGATGAAGACTGAAGTCCTGGTGATGAAGAAGACTGAAGTCCTGGTGATGAAGAAGACTGAAGTCCTGGTGATGAAGAAGACTGAAGTCCTGGTGATGATGAAGACTGAAGTGCTGGTGATGATGAAAGTTCTTGCAATGATGAGATTCTGTCAAATAAGCAAATAAGAATATATTATTATTTCAAAAGAGACAATTGGAGCAGCTTATCAGTGAGGCAATTAAAAAGGTATGCATAAAATGACATCAAGAAAAAAGACAAATCTGTGTAGGTGATGAACATACTATTTAAAAAAAAAACAGTTTTAAAATATCAAGAAAGAAATCATCCCAGAAAACAGTACAAAACTTGACTAATCAATCATGACCTTCACTCTATCCACTATCTGGCGACATAATTTTTACAATTTTAATCTCTACATTTTAACACCACCACCCCCAAAACCCCAACTTAAGAATATACATACTGTAAATTTCCCAGAGCAGTATCATCACACAACCTTAGCACACAGTGCCAGTAGATCCAATACAGACTTAACGTTTGCATAAAAACTGAATACAATGGGTGACAGAACCATGCCTTGAAGGGAACAAGTAAAGTTGACTTCTGAAGTCCTGGTGTTGATGAAGTGTTGATGAAGTCCTGGTGTTGATAAAGTCCTGGTGTTGATAAAGTCCTGGTGTTGATAAAGTCCTGGTGATGAAGAAGTCCTGGTGTTGAAGAAGTCCTGGTGTTGATGAAGTCTGGTGATGATGAAGTCCTGGTGTTGATGAAGTCCTGGTGTTCATGGTGTTGATGAAGTCCTGGTGTTGATGAAGTCCTGGTGTTGATGAAGTCCTGGTGTTGATGAAGTGTTGATGAAGTCCTGGTGTTGATGAAGTCCAGAGGATGATGTAGTTCAGGCAATGATGATGACTGAAGTCCTAGAGATGATAAAATTCTTGTGATGATGAGATTCTGCACACAAAAAACAAGAATACATCATTATCTCCAAAAAGAAAACAGGAGCAGCTTTTAAGCAAGGCAATTTAAAAAGATGAATAAAATGGCATCACGAAGAAATAGAACTAAATCGTCACAGAACATTGTACAGTATTAACATTAATATATCCTGACTTCATGCAGTCTACTATCTCCCTACATAGAAATAAATCATCACAGAACACTGTACAGTATTAACATTAATATATCCTGACTTCATACAGTCTACTATCTCCCTACATATTTATACAATTTTATTCAGTACATTTCTATCTATACGGGACACTTCTCTCTACATTTCTATATATAGAAAGTTTAACTTCTTCAGAATATACACAACATTGATTTTGTTAACCTCCAAGAGCAGTGTCATCCATGTACTTCAGTGCGGTATCAGATCCAGTACTGTTTCAACTGCATTAAAAATGAAGATGGTAGATGGTAGAACCATACCTTGCAGGGAGCAATTAAAGTCCACTTTTCAAGACCTGCTGATGTTGAAGAGTGCCCATTCTGGTGATGTTCAAGTCTTGGTGATGATGAAGACTGAAGTCCTGGCAAGGAAAACTGAAGTCCTGGGCATGATCAAATTTGGGTGATGGTGAAGTTCTTGTGATGACGAATTTCTCTTGAAGACACAAAAAGGAAGAGAGTATTATCTCAAAAGAGAAACTGGGCTAGCTCATGAGCAAGATAAAATTCTGTAAAGAAATCATGGGGTTTTTTTTACAAATCCAAAAAGAATCAAATCATCACAGAACACAGTATACCATTAATGCATCACGACTTCATGCAGACTACCTTTGAGTTACATTCTGCAAAATTTTAGTCAGAACATTTAAGAGGGATGGTGGCAGAATGGTTCAGATGTCCACCTGCCTAACAAGCAAACCGTGAGGTTCTGGGTTCAATTCTAAGCTTTGCCCTTGCTTCTTGGTTTGACATTCAAATAAAAAATAAATACCAAGTCTTTCTAAAGACTCTAAACCAGTCAGACCAGTGTTCTTACGGTCTTGTGCACATCAAAAGAATCCATGACAGCTGGAAATATGGAAGAACAGGGAGGTTCCTCCTGACTGTCCTGGCAAAAGTGGCAGGTTCAATCTCCAACAGTATCCCCAAAGTCAAAATGCTTCTACCTTAGTGGTGGGGGGAAAAAAACAGTTGCATTTGCAAAAATCTCACCACTGGTAAACCTCAGAGCTGTAGCTGAAAAACAGGGAAAAAATAACTTTTCTATTCATAGAGAACTTCTCAACTTTTTTACAATACACACAGTGACACAGCTTCAGTTTCATATATCCTCAACATCAGTGTCATCAGAGCACTTAATCAACAGGGTGGTACCAAATCCAATACAATTAAATCATGTATGTATATAAAGAATGAAGAGCATAAGTGACAGAACCATACCTTGAAGGGAACCAAGGAACGTGGATTTAAGTACTGGCAATACAGAAGTCTGTGTAGAAATGAAAAAGTCCTTGCAGAGACGAGATTCTTGAAGCAATAAAAAAAGTGTTTGTAATGATGAAGCCCTTGCAATGAAGATGTCCTTTCAGCAATGAAAAAGTCCTTTCAGCAATGAAGAAGCCTTTCAGCAATGAAGAAGTCTGTAGCAATGGAGACATCTTTGTGGCAATGAGGAAGTCTATTGTGATGATGAAGAAATCCTTGTGGTGAGGAAGAAGTCTGTGTGATGATGAAGACATCCTTGTGGCAATGGAGAAGTCCTTGCAGTGATGAAGACGTCCTTGTGGCAATGGAGAAGTCCTTGCAGTGATGAAGAAGTCCTTGTGGCAATGGAGAAGTCCTTGCAGTGATGAAAAAGTCCTTGTAGCGATGGAGAAGTCCTTGTGGCAATGGAGAAGTCCTTGCAGTGATGAAAAAGTCCTTGTAGCGATGGACGAGTCCTTGCAGTGATGAAAAAGTCCTTGTGGCAATGGAGAAGTCCTTTCAGTGATGAAGAAGTCCTTGTGGCAATGGAGAAGTCCTTTCAGTGATGAAGAAGTCCTTGTGGCAATGGAGAAGTCCTTGCAGTGATGAAAAGTCCTTGTGGCAATGGAGAAGTCCTTTCAGCAATGAAGAAGTCCTTGTGGCAAAGGAGAAGTCCTTGCAGTGATGAAACAAGTCCTTGTGGCAATGGAGAAGTCCTTTCAGCGATGAAGAAGTCCTTGTGGCAATGGAGAAGTCCTTGCAGTGATGAAAAAGTCCTTGTGGCAATGGAGAAGTCCTTTCAGCAATAAAGAAAACCTTGTGGCGATGAAGAAATCCTTACAGAGATGAAGAAGTCCTTGTGGCAATAAACAAGTCCTTGCAGCAATTAACAAGGCTACAGTGTTGAATGAGTCCTTGTGATGATGAAGAAATCCTTGCAGCAAATAAGTCCTCACAGCAATAAAGACCTGAACTTCTCAGCTGACGGAAAATCTGTCAGTAATAGATCAATACACAGATTCTTAGCCAGAAACGTCAACTGCACAGCCATTGCAAGACCCTGATTTTTTTTTCAATGGACAAGTGACCATACTTCTGATCTGAAATATGAATTTCAAACTCAATAACAAAAATGTACAATGGCAACTGAAACACACTGAATCAGACACTTTTTTGTGGGGACTTCAACCTCCTATTTTTTCTTTTCTTAATATATTTTTTTTAATTAGCTTTTTGCTTTTTATGTGTGGGGCCTCCAACCACCTTTTCTTTCCCCCTTTTTTTGTTTTGTTTTAGTTTTTTGTTTTGATTTGAATTTTTTTGTTCTTTTCTTTTTATGTGTGGGGCCTCCAACCACCTTTTCTTTCCCCTTTTTTTTTGTTTTGTTTTAGTTTTTTGTTTGATTTGGATTTTTTTTCTCGTTTTATGTGTAGGGCCTCCAACCACCTTTTCTTTTCCCCATTCAATTTTTTTTTTTGGTGGGTTGTCCAATCTCCTCTTTTCCTACTTTTCTTTCTAGTTTCAGTTTCTCACATCCAAATTTCTGTCACCTACATACACACTCATTTAAAAAGGAATAAGAAAAAACACTATCAAACAAAGTGATGTACCAAGTAACAGGAGTCAAAATAAAAATACAAAACACAAAAATTCACTCTGATCAAAATGCCTAATAAAGCACCTGCTACTTAGGTCACTGCTTTTCCACTAAAAACATCATACATAAAAGTAATGGTAATTTTAAAGTTACATAACAAAATCATACAAATACTAAAACTTTGGCGCTGCATCACAAATCACAAATATCCAGTCCAGGCTATCAAAAACAAGGGTTGTTTTAAACTACAATAATTTTTTTAAACAAGTTGATGGTATGAAAAAAATCATTATCTACCCCCTTCCTTAGTAAAAATGAAACAAAATAAAACAAAAACAAAAACAGAAATGCATTACATGCACACAAAGACAAACATCTGCTACTCACAACACATTTTACACGTTACAATATTTATATTCACATTTTCTGCAATTCATCACATTTGTGCATATTTTATCCATTTACTCAACTTGTGTATCTTCTAAATCTCCCACTAGATGTAAAATCTATCAGGGATACATCAATACACACATTATTTACTCCACTTGTATATCTTCTAAATCTCTCATTGGATGTAACATCTATCAGGGATACATCAATACACACATTATTTACTCCACTTGTATATCTTCTAAATCTCCCACTGGATGTAACATCTATCAGGGATACATTAACACACACATTATTTACTCCACTTGTATATCTTTTAAATCTCCCAGTGGATGTAACATCTATCAGGGATACATCAACACACACATTATTTACTTCACTTGTATATCTTCTAAATCTCCCAGTGGATGTAACATCTATCAGGGATACATCAACACACACATTATTTACTCCACTTGTATATCTTCTAAATCTCCCACTGGATGTAACATCTATCAGGGATACATCAATACACACATTATTTACTCCACTTGTATATCTTTTAAATCTCCAGTGGATGTAACATCTATCAGGGATACATCAATACACACATTATGAGCCAGAAACACACAGAATACTGCTATATCAAGACCATGTTGTGTTTTTTTCAATGGACATTTGAACAGATTTTATTATTTAAATCCTTATCTAAGATTTTGAAATAAAATGTAATGATGGTGACTTCCATACACACACATACACACTCAATTGTACTTCTTTTTTTTTCTTTTCTTTTTTATATTTTTGGTGGGGCCTCCAACCACCTTTTCTTTTCCCCACATTATTTTCTTTTTTCTGGGGCCTCCAACCACCTTTTCTTTTCCCCATTTTTTTTTAATTTTCTTCTTCCCACATTTTGTTTCTTTTTTTCTGGGACCTCCAACCACCTTTTCTTTTCCCCACATTTTTCTCTTTTTTTCTGGGGCCCCCAACCACCTTTTCTTTTCCCACTTTTTTTTTTTTCTGGGGCCTCCAACCAACTTTTCTTTTCCCCACATTTTTTTTTTCTGGGGACCCAACCACCTTTTCTTTTCCCCACATTATTTTTTTATTCTTTTTTTCTGGGGCCCCCAACCACCTTTTCTTTTCCCCACATTATTTATCTTTTTTTTTTCTGGGGCCCCCAACCACCTTTTCTTTTCCCCACATTCTTTTTTTTCTTTTTTTCTGGGGCCTCCAACCACCTTTTCTTTTCCTCACATTTTTTTTTTAATTTCTTTTTTCTGGGGCCTCCAACCACCTTTTCTTTTCCCCATATCATTTTTTTTCCTTTTTTTATGGGGCCTCCAACCACCTTTTCTTTTCCTCACATTTTTTTTTTAATTTCTTTTTTCTGGGGCCTCCAACCACCTTTTCTTTTCCCCTTATTAGTGTTTTTCCCACTTTTTCTTCTATTTTCATTTTCTGACATCCAATATTCATGTCACCTAAATAAACACTCATTCAAAACACACTAAGCAAAACAAAACTTCAAAGTGATGAAAATCTATTTGAATGTAAGTGCTTCTATTTATAGCTTTATGAGATTCAGCACTATCTAAACTCCATACATTATTATTGTCCTGTACCAAACAGCAGGCTTATAAAAAACATATACAACAAGATATCCACTCAAAATGAAGTTCAATCATTAAGACCGGAGCATTTTGCGTTGAAGAAGTATGTAGATCAGCAACTGTGGAGCTGGTTTTACAACAGAACCATGAGTGCTGCATAAAACACTGAAGACTGAAATCCTGGTGATGATGAAGACTGAAGTCCTGGTGATGATGAAGACTGAAGTCCTGGTGATGATGAAGACTGAAGTCCTGGTGATGATGAAGACTGAAGTCCTGGTGATGATGAAGACTGAAGTCCCAGGGATGATGAAGACTGCAGTTCTGATGATGAAGACTGCAATTCTGGTGATGTAGACTGCAATTCTGGTGATGAAGACTGCAATTCTGGTGATGTAGACTGCAATTCTGGTGATGTAGACTTCAATTCTGGTGATGTAGACTGCAATTCTGGTGATAAAGACTGCAATTCTGGTGATAAAGACTGCAATTCTGGTGATGAAGACTGCAATTCTGGTGATGAAGACTGCAATTCTGGTGATGAAGACTGCAGTTCTGGTGTTGCTGAAAGTTCTTGCAGTGATGAGATTCTGTCCACACACACAAAAAAAACAAGAATGCATCATTATCTCAAAAAAGATGATTGGAACAGCTTATGAGCAAGGCAATTAAAAAGAAATGCATAAAATGACATCAAGAAAAAACACATCACTACAAAACCCTGCAGAGGATAACATGAATGCATCCCAACTTCATGCAGTCTGACTTTCTTACTACTCATTTTCACAGTTTTCCTACATACATTTTCATTACGAGAAATCTCTTCACCTTGTTTAGAGTATTCAGAGCGCCAATTTTAAAAATCTTCAAGAGCAGAGTCATCAGAGTACTTCATCAACTGGGGGTACCTGATCCAATACAATTACAGTTCTCTGTACATAGAACTAACAGGAAAGGTGTCAGAACCATACCTTGAAGGGCTTTTCAAGTCCTGGTGATGAAGACATTGTTGGGATGAGAAAGTCCTTGCCGCAGTGAAGAAGTCTTGTGATGTCATCCTGGCAAAGACAAAGTTCTTGCAGTGATGAAGAAGTCTTGTGATGTCACCCTCGCAGACACAGTTCTTGCAGTAATGAAGAAGTCTTGTGATGTTATCCTGGCAAAGACAAAGTTCTTGCAGTGATGAAGAACTCTTGTGATGTTATCCTAGCAAAGACAAAGTTCTTGCAGTGAGAAAAAAGTCCCCTGCCATCAAAAAATTCTGGCAAGACCCCGGGAATCACACAAACAGGAATATAAATTTTTATATAATAAAAATAAAAACAAACTGTGCAGGGGATGAACATACATTAAAAAAAAGACTTTTAAAAAAATCAAGAAAAAAAATCATCCCAAAAAACAGTACAAAACTTCAAATTAAATTTTCACGACCTTCACTCTACCACTA
>CM060335.1:39532332-39537332 GCA_030674155.1 Stramonita haemastoma | reverse complement strand
GTGATGGGCTCATGATCTGTGACCCGGGTTCCAATCTTGTTCAGAGTATTTTTTTCCTCTGGAGTTAACATCAGCCCCGACTCCACTCCCCTTAAAAATCCATCGGATGAGACTATGAAATGAAATCCCGTGTTTGAAGGCACGCAGAACATCTTGTGCACACGTGAAAGCCCGTCCCGCTATTCGGAAGAGTATGCCATTGTGTGCCGGTGGGAAACGGATAACAAAATTGACAAAATAGCATACGCACGGGGACCTGGATGCAAAAAGAACACACGAGTGCTTATCTCATTATCCTCGAAATAAAAGAAGAAAAAAGAAAAAAGAAAAGAAAGACTGTTTATCTGTTGGAAGCAGTAATCCCAACATCATTAGCAAAAGCCTTTAGAGTAAGTGCTGTCAAGCTGCCATAATGTGGACTTAAAAAAAAAATTCAATAGCAATTGTTAGTTTCCAGATGTGGTTTTGTTTTTGCACTTTAGAGTAAGAGCTGTCAGGCTGCCATAATATGCACTTTAAAAAAATCCATAGCAATTGTTAGTTTCCAACTGTGGTTTTGTTTTTGTACTTCAGAGTAAGAGCTGTCACGCTGCCTTAAGGTGGATTAAAAAAAAATTCCATAGCAATTGTTAGTTTCCAACTCTGGTTTTGTTTTGGCATTAACTTTTGATTGTCACTGCTGTACTTTACCATGTATACTTGGTATTCATCATTGATGTGGTCAGCTACCCTTTTCATGTGTAAGTCAGTGGCCTCTTTTATCATAAAATCTTTACAACAGAGTTAAAAGTTCAGAGCTCTCTCTCTCTCTTCTCTCTCTCTCTCTCTTTTTTTTTTTTTTTTTTTTTTTTTTTTTTTTTTTTTTTTTTTGCTGCCTCATCTTCCGTGACGCTCCTGTCCCTGCCGCTCCACGCCGCTCGCTTCAAACTTTCCCGCCACAGCCATGCCCAGGTTTGTCATGTCTCATCCCCAGGATCGGAAGTCCACAAGGAGCTCATCGATATTAGGCCGTCGCGGGGCCACCAGCCAGAGGGGCCTGCACTTCTGCTGGGTCACTTTGGTGGTGTTCAGTGGTGCCTGTTCTGAGCTAACATACGCAGGACACCACCTACTAAGCCCCTACTAACGACAGTATTAGCTCAGTCGCGGAGCCAGACTGAGTGAGTCGCCCACCCGAGGTGGTGACACCACAACGTCCCTCCAAACGACCGCCCCCGCGAACCTCCAACCCCAAGGGCTTTGACACAAACTCACCACAGGCACAGAAGCGTATGGGGAAACCGAATCTGAGGTCACCATGAGACCAGAGCAACCGGCCCACGGAATCAGAGGCAATTTTTTCATTGCATGATGATCGATGAGAATGAGGATGATGTAATGATGCTGCTGTGGAGGTGCATATGCTTGGAGACTACTTGACAGGGCTGTACTCTACGCTTACTATCATAATATATCCCGGCGTCAACCGGGCCCGAGAGATACAGACACCTGCAGTGTTGGTCAGGTAATTTGAGCAAACACTCTCAAAGTCGCATCCGTAAAGTGGATGAAGCTTGACTGTGTGGTCCCAGTCTCCCCATTGAGCCCACAGCACACTCACTCTGGGTAGGAGCCGACCGGAGCCCGAAAAATCCCTATGACTCATGGGATTCGAACCCGCGACCTTCCAGTCCGGAATCCAAGGCGCTAACCACTGCGCCATGGCGGCTGGTCTCTCTTTGTTTTTTTGTTTTGTTTGTTTGTTTGTTTGTTTGTTTTTTGGGGGGGTTGGTTTTTTTGTTTGTTTGTTTGTTTGTTTTGTTGTTGTTGTTTTTTGTTTTGTTTGTTTGTTTGTTTTGGTTTTTTGTTTGTTTATTTGTTTGTTTGCTTGTTTTGTTCTGGTTTTTTTTCTTTCGTTTTCGTTTCTTTTCTTCTTCTTTAATAATCCAAATTATTTTATTGTGACTTCTGATTTTCGTCATCTGAATGAGTGCACCTTTCTCACCTTATTATTATGTAGTGTACTGTCGCATTTCTCTTACCTTATTATATGTAGTGTACTTATTTCTGTATGTTGTTTGGTACTGCGTATAGTTTTATTGTTTAATATCTTTTATTTTGATGTTATCCCTGAAAAGGGCGGGGACTGGATGTAAAAAAGCACATGTGTGCATATCTATTATCCTCGAATAAAAGAATTTGCCTTGCCTTGCCTTGCCTTGCCTTGCCTTGCCTTGCCTCTCTCTCTCTCTCTCTCTCTCTCTCTCTCTCTCTCTCTCTCTCTCTCTCTCTCTCTCTCTCTCTCTCTCTCTCTCTCTGTTCTTTGGTGCATTTTTCTTTCTTGTCATTCCCTTCACTGTTTTTCTTTCCATATTTGTTTTTCTTCTTGTTTCAAAATTATTGCTTGTGCTTTGGTGTTTATCCTTATTCCCTTTCAGAGGGCTAGATGAAAAAAAAGTCGTTGTACTTAATCTACTACCCTCTGTATTTAAATTTCTCTCTCTCTCTCTCTCTCTCTCTCTCTCTTCTCTCTCTCTCTCTCTCTCTCTCTCTCTTCTCTCTCTCTCTCTCTCTCTCTCACCCCCCCTTATGGACCCCATATAACCGTGACCCTCCCTGTGGGACATTTGACTTTTTTTTCTTCTTCTTTTTTCATTTTTTATTTCTTCTTCTAATGATTGGCAGATCAAGGTTGCAGGGCATCAGAGGGAGGTGGTGGTGAGGGGGGTGGGGGTGGGAATGTATCAATGTTACACCATGGGGCTGCTGCTGTCTCATTGCCTATAGGCCTTATAGACTCCTGGTTCTGTATACAGGTAGTGCGTGTTGGTATCCATTATCTGATCTATCTTGTCTGCATAGTCAAGTCTCTCCCACTCTGTATAATTCATTATCTATCTACACATCTCTTTACCACTCATTCATTCATATAACAAAAAAAACAACATATACACGATTATATGCGCGTGAGCGCACGTGCCTGTTTTCTTTACCGTTTTCTTCTTTTCTGTTCTAGTTGTTTTGCTTTTATATTGTTTGATTGTGGTGGTGGTGGGTGGGGGGGGGGGGGGGGGGGGGAGGGGGATGTTCGTTCCTGGGCTAGAGCCCAAGGTTCACCAATAGATTTTGGCCAATGCGACCATTTTTGCCCGCATTTAGCCGCATTCCAACTTCAAGAGATGATGTCTAAACATGACACCAGTTCACATGCAAGGTGGGGGTTTTTTGGTATATATTTTTATCATCTGTTCTTACGACACAGAGGTGTTCTTTTTTAAAAGGGCAGAACGGGGTTTTTTAACGTAATGGGCAAGATGGTCTACATGCATTCGCACACATACCTTTGGTTTATAGACTCCTTCAAATGACTTGGGGGGGGGGGGGGGAGTGGAGTTAGTAGTAATGTTTAACTCCAGCAGAAAAAAATCCCTTTGAACAGGGGTCTTCTCGTCTAGAGTAATGGGATTGATCCAAGGCTGTCAAATCACGCATGCCAAACTCTAACCACTGGGCGATCCTGCCCCTCCCCCCTCCCCCCCACCCCCCCCACCATCCTCAACTGAGGCCTTCCCACTCTCCACTCCCACCCTTGTTTTGTTTTGTTTGATTCCTGTTGTGTTTTTCTATAGGGAGGGAGTAGGGGGATGGGGGTCAGGGCACCCTTTCAGATTAGGGGAGGGGGGAGTTGGGGGGTGGTTGGGCAGCAGGCTCAAGGTGGGTTGTGCTGTGGTGATCAACTATTAATTTCCACTCCTCTTTTATGTCCTAGCTGGCAGGTGACCAAGGAATGTCTGTTGGCCACCATATCATTGACAGTTGTTCCAGTTCTAGATGGCTCAGGTGTTTTTTTTCTTTCTTCACCTACCTGTGTTTTTGGTTTTTTTGTTTATTTGGTTTTTTGGGGGGTCATTACTACATGGCATGCAGGTTAGATCCCTGTGTTGTTTGACACTTAATGACGTCTGAACATGACACCAGTGCACATGCAAGGTGGGGTTTTTTTTTGTATATATTTTTATTATCTGTTCTTACGGCACAGAGGTCTTCTTTTTTTAAAAGGGCACAGAAACGGGGTTTTTTAACGTATGGAGAGGTTTTGCAAACTTTTTTTGTACACTTTTACTTTTGTTTATTTAGTTTTTCTTGGGTTTTCTTTTTAGTGTATTGTGTGTGTGTGTGGGGGGGGGGGGGGGGGGGGGGGGGGGTTGGAAGGGGGGTTAGGGGATGAGACAGGTTGTTTGGATGGATTTTTGTCGTTGTGTTTCTTTCATGCTTTGTAAAGACTGCTGATGACATTGATTTTGTTTGTGATCTAATCATGATGATGATGAAGAAGATAACAACAACAACGGTGATGATGATGATGGTGATAATGATGATGATAAAAAATCACTTTTGCACAGTCCAATACCCTAATGATACAGGCTCAAATCGACACACCACACACACAACACACACACACACACACACACACACACACACACACCACACACACACACACACACACACACACACACACACAACACACACACACACACACCAAGCAACTTGACAATATCATATACACGAATTACAAAAAATAGATATCCAGAAAATACTTCTTAAGGCTGATGAGAAGTAAGAATTACAACTTTTTTGGAACAAGTAAGTCCAAACATGAGTTTTGCTTGCTGGTAGAAAGACCTTGAACCAAGTGATTGGAAATTGATTTAAGCAACACAGCTTTTCAGCACTAAATCCAAGATCCACAGCAGCTTTGGGATCCATGTTCTTTTTGCACTGTTTTCATTTGATAAACAACGAGTTTCTGGCCCACAAGACTAGACAGTCTTCCTTTGAAATGGAACCGTTGTATAGTGGAAGCCTTATCGAGCCCATTTGTAGATCGCACGCGCGCGTGTGTGTATGTGTAGCCTATGTGTGTGTGTGTGTGTGTGTGTGTGTGTGTGTGTGGTGTGTGTGTGTGTGTGTGTGTGTGTGTGTGTGTGTGTGTGTGTGTGTATGTGTGTGTGTGTGTGCGT
>CM060335.1:39504071-39511571 GCA_030674155.1 Stramonita haemastoma | reverse complement strand
ATAAATCAAATCATAATCAAATCAAATTCTATTATTTCGAGGATAATGATAAAGCACTCCTGTGTTTTGTTTTGTTTTTAATCCAGTCCCCACCCTTATCAGGGATAAGATAAGTAGAATAATAGATTAGAATACACGAAGAGCATAAGCACGGTTGATGAATTGGGGTACCCCTCTTCTTCATCATCTTCTTCTTTCTTTGTTCTTCTTCTTTCTTTTTTCTTTCTTTTTCTTTCTGTCTTCTTCTTTTTCTCCTCCTTCTCTTTTTCTCCTCCTCCTCCTCCTCCGCCTCCTCCTCCTTCTTCTTCTTCTTTTTTCTTCTTCTTCTTCTTCTTCTTCTTCTTCTTCTTCTTCTTCTTCTTCTTCTTCTTCTTTCTTCTTCTTCTTCTTCTTCTTCTTTCTTTCTTTCTTTCTTTCTTTCTTTTCTGTCTTTCTTCTTCTTCTCTTTCTTCTTTTTCTCCCCCTCCTCCTCTTCCTTCTTCTTCTTCTTCTTCTTCATCATCATCAAACGCTCACACAGCAGCTATTATTGTTTGTCATATGAGCGAAAGTGCGTGTCGTTAAGCGCCTGACAAGTAAGGCCCAGAGCATCCGATACAAAATGAAAGTTGACAAGAAGAAAAGGAACAAGGCAGAAGCAAAGAGAGGAATAGAAAAGAGGGAGTTCTTAATCCAGAATTTCCAGAAGGTGGGGATGCTATTTAACCTGACAGGCCCCCGGCATCCCCAGGAGAAATACCTATTGGAAAGAAGGGGAAGGACTAATTTATTCATTATTTATTCTTTTATTTATTTTAATTCATTCTTTTATTTCGAGGATAATGGAATAAGCACTCATGTGCTTCTTCTTCTTTTTTTTTTTTTTTTTTTTTTTTTATACATCCAAGTGTATGCAGTTTTGTAAATCTTGTCATCTGTTCCCACAGGCACACAATGGTCTACTCTTACGAAAAGCGGAACAGGATTTAACGTGTGCGCAAGATGTTCTGCGTGTGTTCACACACGGGACCTCGGTTTATAGTTTCATCCGAAAGACTTTTGGGGAGAGTGGAGTCAGCACTGTTAACTCCAGGGAGAAAAATCCCTCGAACAGGAATCCAACCCGACACTTTTTTTTTTTTTTTTTATCTATAGATAAACTGCTTTCGAACTGAAGACATTACAAGGATGTAGGGGGTGGGGGGGGATGGGGACTCACCTTAAAGAAAGAGGGGCAGAATAGAGGAAACACAGGTGACTAAGGTGACTTAAGGTCAGCCTTTTAAACGAATATAACGCAGAAGAATGGGTTGGGAAACGCGCCAAACGAACCGCTGAGCCATAGCGAGCCATAATTTGGAAAATGACAAACGCCCAAGACTTTTATTTTTTATTTTTTTAGCTACCTACTGCTGAAGTTTGGTCCTGACCTACCATCACCCAAGAGTGTCAAAAACTATATATTATATATAGTGTGTGTGTGTGCGTGCGTGCGTGCGTGCGTGCGTGGGTGTGTGTGTGGTGTGTGTGTGTGTGTGTGTGTGTGTGTGTGTATGTGTGTGTGTGTGCTACACAGATATAGTGGTAGTGTTTTAATGTGTTGAGAAAAGCAAATTCAGTTTAATCAGAAAAAACAATTAAACAACTGTTATATCTGGGAAACCACAGTAATTTTCATGTGTTAAATAGTTTTTTCGATTTTTTTTTTTTTGGGGGGGGGGGGGGGGGGGGGGGGGGGGGGGGGGGGGTTGGTTGATTGGGATTTATATTTTATTTTATTTTATTTTATTTTTAGCAATTAGAAAACGACACTGTCTTTCGTTCATTTCTTTGTTTCTCCGCTAGAGTTCCCAGGTTCACCAATGGTGAGATTTTGATAGGATGACATAGTTTTAAGTTTTAAAAAAAATCATACTCCCACATGAACATTCCTGTCCCTAGACATCATCCCCAAGGTCTGAATGCAGCTCCCTTGATTTTGAGCAAATGGATCGGTGGTCTAGGACCTACCGCGCCTGCCTTGAAAGCGGTCCGGGTCGGAGTGTGGGGAGGTTCGAATCCGTCTGGACCCAAAACTTTTCCCCCACCCATTAGTCCATGAGTGGTGGTCTGGGCGATAGTCTTTCGGATAAGACGATAAACCGAAGTCCCGTGTGTTACACATCATTATTTTAGCGCACGTAAAAAGAAACCACGGCAACATGAGGGTTGTCCCTGGCAAAATTCTGTAGAAAAAAAAAAGCCACTCTAATGTACAGAGAAACAAATACAGTTTGCAGACAGGAAACAAAAAAAAAATGGGTAGGCGCTACACTTGTGGCGACGCGCTCTCCCCGGGGGAGAGCAGCCCGAATTTCACGCAGAGAATCTGCGGTGACATAATTGGTATAAATAAGTATTCGCAAAAGTACAACCATTGGTGAATCTCAGAGCTGAAGCCCAAGAACGAAAAAAAGTTTTAAAAATAAATAAAATAAAAGAGCCAATTCAACAAGCAAGAGAAAAGTCTCAAATTGGACAACTCAGTAGATTTGAACCCACACCCACAGGTTATGTTACCAGCCATCAGATTGCAAGTTCGAGGCTGTCTAAACAACCACTGAGCTTCTTAGTCCTAAAGTAACTGGTTGCTGATCTATTCCAATCTGGCCAGCACCTTTTAGGTTTAATAATAGATTTGTACAGGATGAACGTGACCCTGAATAAGAAGCGATGTTGATGTCCTATTGGGGTATTTTCAGGAGCTTCCGTGCTGCTTGGGCCCACCCGTTCTCTCTTATTGCTTCAACAGAATTGTTCTATTTTTGGGGTGGCCGAGGCGCTGAAGTGGGAGTTCTCCTGATTTTTTGGCCTTCTGTCCACAGTCCCTAAATCGGGAGTACTTCCACTGGGACTATAATATAACTTCAACAACAACAACCTATTGGGGTCCCTCTCAGTTACCCCCCTCCCACCCTTTTCCTGGCGAGCCCCCCCCCCCCCCCCCCCCCCCCCCCCCCCCCCCCCCCCCCCCCCCCCCCTCTCCCCTATTTCCTTTCAGAGTGAAGTAAGATTATTATCAGGTCAGGTCAACAGTCAAGATAGTGAAGTTTTGACATTGACCTACTTCTGCAAACTATGACCATCTCTTCTTGTTATATTCATGTCCCAGCAGAGGTTTGGGATCAGGGATTGGTCAGTCTATGTCTGAATATTACATGCCACACTGATGATATAACAAAAGAAGCAACACAGTCTTTGTTGTCCAGTCTACAGGTCACAGGTCATTGCCCCACCCCCCCCCCCCCCCCCCCCCCCCCCAAGCTATCAGTATTTGTTTTTAAGGATGGTTAGACTAGAGCTGGTTTGCTGTAGTGGTGTTGGTGAACATTCTGGTTTGTCTGTGGTGTTTGGTGATCATTCTGGTTTGCTGTTGTGGTGTTGGTGAACATTCGGGTTTGCTGTAGTGGTGTTGGTGATCATTCTGGTTTGCTGTGGTGTTGGTGATCATTCTGGTTTGCTGTGGTGTTGGTGATCATTCTGGTTTGCTGTGGTGTTGGTGATCATTCTGGTTTGCTGTGGTTTGGTGATCATTCTGGTTTGCTGTAGTGGTGTTGGTGATCATTCTGGTTTGCTGTGGTGTTGGTGAACATCCTGGTTTGCTGTGGTGTTGGTGAACATTGTGGTTTGCTGTGGTGTTGGTGATCATTCTGGTTTGCTGTGGTGTTGGTGAACATTGTGGTTTGCTGTAGTGGTGTTGGTGAACATTGTGGTTTGCTGTGGTGTTGGGAATCATCCTGGTTTGCTGTGGTGTTGGTGATCATTCTGGTTTGCTGTGGTGTTGGTGATCATTCTGGTTTGCTGTTGTGGTGTTGGTGAACATTCGGGTTTGCTGTAGTGGTGTTGGTGAACATTGTGGTTTGGCTGTGGTGTTGGTGATCATTCTGGTTTGCTGTGGTGTTGGTGATCATTCTGGTTTGCTGTGGTTGTTGGTGAACATTGTGGTTTGCTGTTGTGGTGTTGGTGAACATTCTGGTTTGCTGTAGTGGTGTTGGTGATCATTCTGGTTTGCTGTGGTGTTGGTGAACATTGTGGTTTGCTGTGGTGTGGTGATCATTCTGGTTTGCTGTAGTGGTGTTGGTGATCATTCTGGTTTGCTGTGGTGTTGGTGATCATCCTGGTTTGCTGTTGTGGTGTTGGTGATCATTCTGGCTTGCTGTGGTGTTGGTGAACATTCTGGTTTGCTGTGGTGTTGGTGAACATTCTGGTTTGCTGTGGTGTTGGTGTGGTTTGCTGTGGTGTTGGTGAACATTGTGGTTTGCTGTAGTGGTGTTGGTGAACATTGTGGTTTGCTGTAGTGGTGTTGGTGAACATTCTGGTTTGCTGTGGTGTTGGTGAATATTCTGGTTTTCTGTGGTGCTGGTGAATATTATATATATATTATATTTATATATATTATATATATATATATATATATATATATATATATATATAAAAACTTCAATGTATAGTAGTGATGTTGTGCACCATGTTTTCCATTTCCAGCAGCCTCTGAAGTGAATTCATTGATGGAACTAGAGAAGAGAACAAAGAGCACAGAACTGCCACACATCACCCTGTTTTACATTAGAAACTACGCTGCTGATGAGAGAGAGAGAGAGATAGAGAGAGAGAAGAGAGAGAGAGAGAGAGAGAGAGAGAGAGAGAGAGACAGAGACAGAGACAGAGAGAGAGAGAGGGAGACAGACAGACAGACAGACAGACAGACAGACAGACAGAGACACAGGACAGACAGATAGGTAGACAGAGAGATAGACATACAGGTATACAAACAGATAGACATACAGGTAGAGAGTTGGGGGGAGAGAGAGAGAGAGAGGAGAGGAAGAGAGAGAGAGAGAGAGAGAGAGAGAGAGAGAGAGGGAGCGAGAGAGAGAGAGAGAGAGAGAGAGAGATTTGATTTGATTTGATTTGATTTGATTTGATTTGATTTGATTTATTCTTTTACATCGAGGATAATGGAATAAGCACTCTTGTGCTTTTTTTACATCCAGTCCCCGTGTGTATGCACTTTTGTAAATGTCATCTGTTCCCACCGGCACACGATGGCCTCCTCTTACGAAAAGCGGAACAGGATTTAACGTGTGCGCAAGATTTCTACGTGCGTTCACACACCGGGCCTCGGTTTAAAGTCTCATCCGAAGGAGAGAGAGAGAGAGAGAGAGGAGAGAGAGGAGAAGAGAGAGAGAGAGAGAGAGAGAGGAGAGAGAGAGAGAGAGAGAGAGAGAGAGAGAGAGAGAGGCAAGGCAAGGCAAAGTATTTTTATTCGAGGATAATAGATAAGCACTCGTGTGCTTTTTTACATCCAGTCCCAAGAGAGAGAGAGAGAGAGGAGAGAGAGAGAGAGAGAGAGATGAGAAGGGAGAGAGAGGAGAGAGAGAGAGACACACACACACACACACACACACACACACACACACACACACACACCACCACACACACACACACACACAAACACACACAAGAGTGCTGTTTTATGATTCATATCATTACAACGATTTCATCCAATTCATTTAAGAGTAAAGTTTCAAAAAGGTTCATGCAAATTCAAAAAAAAAAAAAAAGAAGAAAGAAAGAATTATACAGAGGCTTCATCAGATTCATGTAGGAGGGTCTAAATCAATAATTTTGTGTAAAAAATCTTAGATTTTCACAAGATTGATGTGGCAAACACATGTTTTATCAGTTTCAAACCCTACAGATTTTGATGGGACTTGTTTTGTTTTGTTTCTAGTCTTTGGTTTCGTGGTGGTGGTGGTGGTGGTGGTGTGTGTGTGTGTGTGTGTGTGTGTGTTGGGGGGGGGGGGGGTCCAGAGAAGGGAGGGGGAGAAGGGAAGGTCTGAAGGAGGGAAGTGGGGGGGGGGGTCCTTGTTGCATGACTCCGAAATCAGTGTGTTCTAACCATGGCTACTCCCAGCTATCAAGTGTGTGTACAGTGGTAACCGCTGAAAACAGGGTTACTTACACCTTGCATCATCTGAGGCTGTTGGTACTCGTTGACACACTACACGCAGATAGATGACTAGACTTCTCTGGATGGTCAGCTCCGTCACTCGTGTACAGGATCCAATCTGATCTATCAGAGCCAGGATGTTTGTAGAAACAAGAGTGTGTTGGGCTAGCAGATTGCTATTATTCAAGTTCTCTCTTTACTAGCCCTGCCCCCATCTTCAGCAAAAAACAACAACAAAAAAGCATCACCCCCCCCCCCAAAACCAAAACAAACAAACAAAAAAGGAAACAAGAACAGCACACACGGCCTCCCCTCTTACTAAACCACAGATATAGATTAAATATAAAACAGCTGTGCTTCGCCCCCCTCCCCCCCCCCCCCACCCACATACATGTGTGTGTGTGTGTGTGTGTGTGTGGTGTGTGTGTGTGTGGTGCGCGCGCGCGCGCAGGGCGCGGGGGTGTGGGTGTTTATTCACGTCTAAGTTACAGTCCCAATGGAGTTTATACCATTTTACGGACTGTATCAACCAACCACATTACGATGATAGGCTTACAAACTTTTTCTGAATGTAAGTAGGTATGGGTTGTGTTATAGTCCAGCGGGAGTGATTAGAACCGTACCATTAAATTAACCCACGACCATCATCATCATCGCTGTTCAAGTGTGTGGTTGAACTTCAGATCTTTGGAGGGAAATTTCCATTCACATTAATATTAGTTGACCTATGTGGAAGAGGATTATGTCATGGCTTATAGCCTACTCTTTTATGTCTGATTGTCCGTAATGAATGAACTGTTGATACTTAAGGATTAAGGATTAACACACACACACACACACGCACGCACGCACGCACGCACGCACGCACGCACACACACACACACACACACACACACACACACACACACACAACTTTGCGAGGTTTGTTCGGATTTTTTTTTTTTTTACAAGGTTTACCTTTTGGATTCTCTGTTTATCTAAACTCTAGACTTTTCTAAGTACCACGACAGAGGCATCCGCGGCTCTAGAGATAAGTGTGTGGTCTAATCTTGTCGCGTGTTTTGTTTACATTTGATACAAACCACGTGGTTATAAAGTGCCACGTGACCACGTGGGTGTGGTATGTATGTGTGGTCGTGTCAGACTTTGTCGACAAGAAGAAGTGTGTTAAAAATTTTGAATCGGTCTCTGTGTGTGAGGTAGAGAGAGAGAGGGAACGGTGTAGCCTAGAGTGAGAGGGGTTGTTTGAGACAAAGAAGACTCTGAGCGGGAATATTTAGCTGCCTGTGGTAGGCATCGTGGCAAACCTACTGTAGTCTTCCTTTGACCAACAGCAAAAAAAAGTTAATCATTAATTGATTAATCGACATCAGCGTTCTTTGAATCAACTTGACTCAGCTACGCGTTGTGAAGGATCACAATGGGGTAAGCACTGTAGTTAAGAATCAATGTAGCTGTGTGTTTGGTTCTAGGCCTAGTCTTTATGTTAATATTATATTTTGTTTATTTCACGGATAATGGAATACACC
>CM060335.1:39492333-39503971 GCA_030674155.1 Stramonita haemastoma | reverse complement strand
ACAGTAAGTGTAATGCTCCACTACAAATTCAAACAAACAAGTACTACACCCTTGGTGTTGCTTATACAAATTACAAATATCCAGTCTAACCTGTGAATAACAAAGGTTAAAAGGACATTTCAACAATAATATTTAAAATAAAATATATAATTTTAAAACTCACTGTACAGCAGCAAAGCCCAGTACTAAACTCCATTCCCCCAAAAGTCCTCTGGATGGGACAAGAAACTGAGGCCTTATGTGTGATCACAAATGTAAAAACTGGTACAACTTTCAGAATAGGCCACTGTGTGCCAGTAGGAACATATCTCACACACACACACACACACACACACACACACACAGAGAAACACACACACACACACAAAGAGGAATACCTCTTTCCCTCATTTGCATATACCTGAATAAATATCCTACCCCTTTCTCCGAAATAGTCACTTTTCTCAAATGTCACCCCTCCCAATCCCTTGTTATTGGTTTCAGGAGTCTGGACAGAGAAGTAACCATTGTGTCTACATACCATTGCATCCATCTGCCAGTGTGTTTACATGCAGGGTAGGGTCAGGGTAAGTGTCAACAGTGTCAGGTTAGGGTTAAGATTAGTAGTTAGGACTGGGCCTGTCATTTTGTATGCATGAATAAATGCAGGTGGACACAACGGCATGTGGACACCATGGTATTTGGAATTTTTTTTTTAATCACAAATTGCTGTTCCTGCCAAAAGCAGAGGGTAGTTCAAAGACTTTTTTGGCTTTTTACCGCAAAGCCAAAAACAGGTTCCAAGACTTTTTGCTTTTTATCCCTTCGCCAAAAAAAAGGTTCCAAGGTGTTTTGCCCCATTGCCAAAAACAGGCTCCAAGGCTTTTTACTTTTTATCCCATCACCAAAAAAAGGTTCCAAGACTGACTTTTTTTAATCTATCAAAAAAGGAAAAAGATTAAGACTAAAAAAATTACCTCATGAAACTTTACTATAATGTTCTTTAAATTACTAATGCAAATGTGCATCCTAAGCCCTTCTCCCAAGTAACCCTTTACCTCAAACTGAACACACAATCGGGTGGATGGGATAACCTGCTGACCTGGGTTTGAATCTCATTCAAGAGGCTTTTTCCTCTGTAGTTAACATTAGTGCCCTCTCCACTCCCACCGAAAGTCCGGATGAGCCTATAAACCAAGGTCCCCTGTGCAAATGCACAGATAAAATAGATCAAAAAAGAAACCATATAAACAAAAACAAAAATTCTAAAAAGTCATTTCATGTGCATGTGTGTGGACCCACAAACATTTCTTACATACTAAAAATGTTGCAACTCATCTTGTACATCATTTTTCCCATTTCATCCCCCAAAAACCCTCAGATTTCATCAAATTTGTTTCAGTTGCAGCTTTGTTACAGCTACTGACAGATAAAATTTATTAAAAGCAGATGATTAAGTTCACAGATTTACCAGCAAAACAATTATTATCAAATTTACTCAAATAAATACCATTTTGAGACCAGGCTATATTATCAAAAGGCACTAGATCTATGACCTTAACAACAAATCAAGATAAAATACATACACAGGCAAACATTCCAATTTTTCTTCCTCTGAGTTATCCAACTTTGTTTCGGGAGGCCATGGGGAGGGGGAGGTGGGGGGGGGGTTTGGTCTTTTTTGTTTGTTTTTGGAAGGGGGTCATTTTTCATGTTGTGAGACCTCCCATTTTGCTGTTTTGGGGGCGGGAAAAAGGGGTGGGGGTGGGGGGTAGGATTTTTGTTTTCTTCTTCTTGTGGCAAAAATGAAGAAGGGGCAAAGGTAAAGTACTGATACTGAAGTCCTTTGTGATGATACAAGCCAGAAATCATGGCACTGAGGTATATTACAGTGATGTGATCATAAAGGCCAGAAATCATGGCACTGAGGTATATATATTATAGTTATGTTAAAAGTCCTGTGGAGATATTTTGTTGATGATGAAGTCTCAGGGATGAATTCTTCATGTTAATGAGTTCCAAATAATGATGAAGTCTTGGCACTGATGAAGTCTTCACGATAAGGAAATCTTGGCATTGATAAAGTTTTGAAGTGGATGAAATCTTTGGGATGATGAAGTTTTCCTAATGATAAAAAGTCTCGGTGATAATGAAGTCCAGGCACTGATGGGGTATATTCTAGTGATGATAAAAAGTCTTGGTGATAATGATGTCCCAGCACTGATGGGGAATATTCTAGTGATGATGATAAAAGTCCTGTGGAGATCTTTTGGTGGTGATGAAGTCTCAGCTATGATTAAGTCTTTGAGTTAATGAACTCCTAATAATGACCAAGTATTGATGATGAAATCCTGGTATTGATAAAGTCTTGGTGATGATGAAGTCTTGGTGATGATGAAGTCTTGGTGTTGACGAAGTCTTGGTGATGATGAAGTCCTGGTGTTGATGAAGTCTTGGTGATGATGATGAAGTCTTGGTGATGATGAAGTCTTGGTGATGATGAAGTCTTGGTGTTGACGAAGTCTTGGTGATGATGAAGTCTTGGTGATGATGAAGTCTTGGTGATGATGAAGTCTTGGTGATGATGAAGTCTTGGTGATGATGGTGTTGATGAAGTCTTGGTGATGATGGTGATGAAGTCTTGGTGTTGATGAAGTCTTGGTCTGGTGATGATGAAGTCCTGGTGATGACAACGTCTTGGTGATGATAACGTCTTGATGATGATAATGTCTTGGAAATTTTTCAGGTGTTGAAGTCACAGCAAAAATGAAGTCCTGACAATGGTGAAGTTTTGAAGTCCTAGTGATAAATCCTGAGGACAAAAAGAGCATAAATACATTATTATCTAAATATATTTTTAAAAATCAAAAATGTATTATCTTGTAACTATCATCATATGGAAAGAGAGAGAGAAAAAGATTCATCTCATAATAAATCTTCTTCTTATCTTTGTTTGCTTTTATTTATTTTGTTGGGTTTGTTGTTTTGTTGTTGTTAGTTGTTTTTTTTTTGGGGGGGGAGATCAGAATGTCAGCTTTTCCATCGTGCAACTATGAAATCACATCTGTAGCTTCCTCTCATCTAGGGATGCGATAGCCTAGTGGTCAGAACATTGCACCTGCAATTTGATGACTCAGGTTCAATTCCCATTTAAGGGATTTTTCCCCTGGAGTTAACATTAGTGCTGACTCCACTCTCCCCAAAAGTCCTTCGGATGAGACTATAAACCAAGGCTCCATGTGCAAACACACAAAGAACATCTTGCACACGTTAAATCCTGTTCCGCTTTTAGTAAGAGTAGGCCACTGAGTGCTGGTGGGAACAGATGACAAGATTTGCAAAACTGCATACACACAGGGACTGGATGTAAAAAAGCACACAAGCCCTTATTCCATTATCCTCGATATAAAAGAATTAATAGATAATTAATAAATAGATAAATTCCATGCCATTCTCTCCCTTTCCTCTCTTCCCCTCCTTTACCCCCTCAGTGCACCTGTCCCACATCACTCAGTCCACTGCCGAAATTACCTACCCTTTCCTTGTACCAACATCCCCCCCCCCCCCCCCCCCCCCCCCCCCATGTTAAAAAATGGTGACATTTTCATGTATAAAGAATGAAGACAATATTATGTGACTGAACCATACCTTGCAAGTAAACAGCAAGTTGACTTTTGAAGTTCCAGCATCAACAAAGACAAAAGACATGGAGGTCAAGAAGTCCTGGTGATGATGAAGACTGAAGTCCTGGTGATGATGAAGACTGAAGTTCTGGTGATGATGAAGACTGAAATCCTGGTGATGATAAAGACTGAAGCCCTGGTGATGATGAAGACTGAAGTTCTGGTGATGATGAAGACCGAAGTCCTGGTGATGATGAAGACTGAAGTCCTGGCGATGATGAAGACTGAAGTTCTGGTGATGATGAAGACTGAAGCCCTGGTGATGATGAAGACTGAAGCCCTGGGGATGATGAAGACTGAAGCCCTGGCGATGATGAAGACTGAAGTTCTGGTGATGATGAAGACTGAAGTTCTGGTGATGATGAAGACTGAAGTCCTGGTGATGATGAAGTCCTGGTGGTGATAAAGACTGAAACCCTGATGATGAAGAAGACTGAAGTCCTGGTGATGAAGATGACTGAAGTCCTGGTGAAAAGGGAAGACTAAAGTTGTGATGATGAAGACTGAAGTCCTGGTGATGATGAAGACTAAAGTTGTGATGATGAAGTCCTGGTGATGATGAAGACTGAAATCCTGGTGATGATGAAGACTAAAGTTGTGATGATGAAGACTGAAGTCCTGGTGATGATGAAGACTTAAGTCATGATGATGATGATGATGATGATGAAGATGAAGACTGAAGTCTGGTGGTGAAGACTGAAGTGCTGGTGATGATGAAGACTGAAGTGCTGGTGATGATGAAGACTGAAGTCCTGGTGATGATGAAGACTAAAGTCCTGGTGATGATGAAGACTGAAGTCCTGGTGATGATGAAGACTGAAGTCTTGGTGATGTTGAAGACTGAAGATGATAAAGACTGAAGTTATGGTGATGATGAAGGCTGAAGTTCTCAAGATGATGAAGATTGAAGTCCTGGTAATGATGAAGACTGAAGTCCTGATGATGATGAAGACTGAAGTCCTGGTGATGATGAAGACTGAAGTTCTGGTAATGATGAAGTCTGGTAATGATGAAGACTGAAGTCCTGGTGATGATGAAGGCTGAAGTCCTGGTGATGATGAACACTGAAGTCCTGGTGATGATGAAGTCCTGGTGATGATGAAGACTGAAGTCCTGGTGATGATGAAGCCCTGGCGATGATGAAGACTGAAGTCCTGGTGATGATGAAGACTGGTCCAGGTGATGTTGAAGACTGAAGTTCTGGAGAAGACTGAAGTTCTGGTGATGATGAAGACTGAAGTGCTAGTGATGATGAAATCTGACGTCCTGGTGATGATGAAGACTGAAGTCCTGAAGAGGATGAAGACTGAAGTCCTGGTGATGATGAAGACTGAAGTCCTGGTGATGATGAAGACTGAAGTCCTGAAGGGAATGAAGACTGAAGTCCTGGTGATGATGAAGACTGAAGTCCTGGTGATGATGAAGACTGAACTGCTGGTGATGATGGAGATTTAAGTCATGAAGGTAAAGCAGTTTTTGCAATGATGAAGACTGTCCAGGCGATGATGAAGACTGAAGTCTGGGTGATGATGAAGACTTAAGTCTGGACGATGAAGACTGTAATCCTAGCAAAGATGAGATTCTGTTGAAGACACAAATAGGAATACATTTTTATCTCAAACCAGAAAAAATGGACACGGTTAAGAGCAAGGAAATCAAAGAGAATTGATATCAAGAAACAAACAAACCATCCCAAAATACAGTACAATATATATTACATTAATACATCATGACTTCATCTTTCTATTTTATGGCTACTCCTTTTTACAATGTTATTCTGTACATTTAAAGCAGGAACGTGGAAGGACAGCTTAGACATTCAACTGCCTACAAGTTGACCATGAGGTTCTAGGTTTGATTCCCCGCCTTGCCCTTTCTTCCCAATTTGACCAGAAAATCAAACTGAATCAGTGAATGTCAAATCTTTTGGTGGAGACTCTAAACCAGTTGAACTTATGTGCTTACAGAGTATACATTTCACATTTCTCCAAGAGCAGTGTCATTAGAGAATTGTATGGATTAAGTGGTATCAGTTTCTGGTCCAGTACCAAAAAAAAATTGCATAAAGAATAAAGTGGACCAGTTACAAAACCAATTAATGGGGTACTATTTACACAAAGACCTTATAAAACTCTATGAGGGCTATCTTTTGTATTCTACTACGCTACTAACAGATCCATATCTTAATCTTACCATCACCAAGTTTCATTATTTTGTCTTTTCCTTTAACTTTTTGACGTTTTCATTTGATGCATACAAAGGGCTGCTTTCTGTGGTCTTGCAGATCTCAATGTTTGTCATGGAGGGCATCAAAATACATCTAATAACTTATCATGTGTATATGTAAAGGTGTGTTGTGATTCATCTTTGCAAGGAAACTGTTGATGGTGGTGGTCTGGATTGGTTTGCCTTTTTTGTTTTTTTAAAGATTGCATCACTGATCTAATCGACACAGACTATGATGACAGCCAGAAACTTCGACACTGGTTCAAACATCTTAGATCCCTTCAACAACTTTCAAGAGATTAAATAGTAAAATATAACAATGTTGCATTGACTAAAAACCACACAAAAAACGAATCGATAGGACAAATATCTTAAAACAAAACCAAAAAAAGCAATGGTTTCCTGATGGCCTATGCATCAATTTGGTGATGAAAGGGACTCAAATTACATCCCATTTCGCGGGTTTACTTTCGGTAGGCTAAAGAACATTCATGGGTTCGAAGTTTTCTCCTAGATTAGGCTCAGCTTCTCATGCAAACGATATTAACAATGTAAATGGATCTCAGGCTGAGGTGAAATGTTAACTAATGTCAGGTAACGCTCATGTACAGGGATTTGTGAGCTAACTCCATTTTTCAAAATGTCGGTCTGGGTGGTTTGAGCAGCTCGGTTTTCCAAGAAATTCATCATCATAATTATGCCGGTAAAACTCAAAAACTATAAAACAACAACAATTACAACAAACATACATACATACATAATGTGGCTTTGAAGCAACATTGTCAATGTTTAAGCTATCAGACTGTTTAGCCTAACAAAACAGTGACCGGTCTTTTTCTCACCCCTAGATCTCGCCAAGGCCCGCAGAATGTGTAACTCGGTTCTGCAGTAAGTGACCAATCAGATACGAGTTCTCAAAAGTACTGTGACTTTCCACCTGGCTACTTTCGATTCGGCGGAATAAATGAACTATATCTAATACCACGCATGGCTATCAGCTAGACGATTTATGCGAAGTTTGAGGCGCTTGATCCTTTAACTGGCTTTTGATATAGACCTCTAACCCCGAAGTTAGGGGGCAGGATAGCTAAGTGGTCAGAGAGCTCGCTTTCCCCAAGTCAAGTTAGGCAGAGTTCAGCGTGGTTACCAAGTTGGATGGGTGACCGTTTACGCACCATGGCTTCAGTACACTCCCCCCACTTCACCCAGCTGTAAATGGGTACCTGCCCTCTTTAGGGTCAGGGAAGGTGAAGCAGCGAGGGAGAGGAGATGGGGGCCGCCCTCAATATGCTGACCCCTAGAGAAGCTGAGGTCTCTGATGCCTCGCTCCCTTACGACCGCCTGGTTATGGGACACCTTTACCTTTTACCTTTACCTATCCCCGAAGTTAGAATGCAGTCACCTTGAAAGTGGATAATAAAAAAAAAAAAAACGGTGGCATACGCAAAATCTCACCATTTGTGAACCTCGGAGCTATAGCCGAGGAACGTCAACAATGACATCTGCTCCATGTCTGCTCCTTTTCCAGTTTTAAAATTTCTTTTTTTTTTTAAATTCATTCTTTACTCATTCATCTGTCTGTCAGTTTTCCCTGCTATAAGGACGCCAATGCAATGAGTAATGATGCTGGCCTTGTATAGTGGTGTTTGACTGCCTGGGTTTACTAGCCACTCATTATCGCCAGGAACCAGAATGTTTTTGTTGTTGGGTTGTTGTTTTTTTAATCTTAAAGGGGAATAAAAACAACCAAAAACAGTCAAATGATCGACTGAGAATATATTGTTGATCAGACGGTGGTTGGCTACCAGACTGCAAGTGATCTCTCTCTCTCTCTCTCTCTTCTCCTCTCCTCTCTCTCTCTCTCCTCTCTCCTTCTCTCTCTCTCTCTCTCTCTCATCTCTCTCTTCTCTCTCTACATTCGAAACATTATCGTTGTACATGACTTATGAATATTACCGCGATCGGACATCCATTCGCGAAGATCCTGTGAATGTAAATTTGCTCGGTTTGATATGTAATTATCGGAGCTTTCGATCCCCCTCCCCCATGTGAATGGGCCCAAAGCCTAACACATTAAACCATTTGTCATTATGTCATTTCTCTCTCTCTCTCTCTCTCTCTCTCTCTCTCTCTCTCTCATCTCTCCGTCTCTCTCTCTCTCTCTCTCTCTCTCTCTCACCCTGAAAGCCAGGTGTGACAGTCCTTTGAACAAATACAATAACTACCATCGACTACAAGTGGTTTATATCCCCATACTTTATAGTAAATACTTTATGACTGGCCATGACCTCAGCCGCAACTGACTTTTGTGCATCATGTGGATGCTTTCTGCCAGTATTTCAAGCATTCATATATTAAAGGACTAGGCAGAAAATGGAAAAGCAAATCGCCATCTATCTATCTATCTTCCCTTTAGTCTGGCGACCGTGGGGGCACCCCTGAAGACTTGGCAACCAATTCCCTCCATTCCTCTCTCTGTTCTGCCTTTCTCTTTTGTGGTTGCCATACTCCGCTGAAGTCCTAGTCCTTACTCCTTTTATTGTAATTGCCCTTCAGGAATGATTAGGCTACAGTGTTTTTGACTTGACTTGAAAAGTCGAACAGAGGGTGCTCCTCTCGTTTTTTCTACTGGGAAGTATTCTTCTCTTATGATGATATATGGAGAGTAATCCTCCTCAGTGACGTGACATCCTCTGGCAAGTTTGACTATCAGGTGGAAGAACAAGCACAAGTCTAGAAAGTTCAGCCAATCCACAAAAAGGGTGCCTCAACTCAGACTGTAAAAGAACCCACCATATCTGACCTCATGTCTAGGATGGCGGCTTGGAAAAACCTCAGTGGAAGCAGCACAGTTTGAAGAGATCAAGAAGGAAATGAAACTTCTAAACGAGGAGAATACAGCTCATGAGCCACGCTGGAAGACCTGAGTGGGAATGAGGCAGGAGATGCAAGAACTGCAAAAGCAGAATGATGACCTGCAGAAGAGGAAGAGGACTTGACAGCGAAACTTGATGACCCCAGGAAGACCGCCGTCCTTGACGGGAGATCAAAACAGAACAACTTGCTCTTCTACGGCTTGCCTATACACGAGTATGAAACAGCTGCTGATTGTGATCATGTGATTCAGAAGAGAGAGAGAGAGAGAGAGAGAGAGAGAGAGAGAGAGAGAGAGAGAGAGAGAGAGAGAGAGAGAGAGAGAGAGAGAGAGAGAGAGAGAGAGAGAGAGAGAGAGAGAGAGAGGTTTGATTTGATTTGATTTGATTTGATTTATTCTTTTATACCGAGGATAATGGAATAAGCACTCTTGTGCTTTTTTTCATCCAGTCCCCGTGTGTATGCAGATTTGTAAATGTCATCTGTTCCCACAGAGAGAGAGAGAGAGAGAGAGAGAGAGAGAGAGAAGAGAGAGAGAGAGAAGAGATGAGAGAAGAGAGAGAGAGAGAGAGAGAGAGAGAGAGAGAAGAGAGAAAGAGAGAGAGAGAGAGAGAGAGAGAGAGAGAGAGAGAGAGAGAGAGAGAGAGAGAGAGAGAGAGAGAGAGAGAGAGAGAGAGAGGAGAGAGAGAGAGAGAGAGAGAGAGAGAGAGAGAGATTAAACACTAAGCCAGACTCTCTTGTCATTGCCAGGTGTAGGTTCTATAGGCAGAGAGTAGACATTCTAAAAGCAAAGCAAAAGCTGAAAGAAACGAACACTTTGTATAGGAGAGGACTTTATGGTGAGAGAAATTAGGAGAAAGTTCTCACCTCACCACAAAAAAAAAACACAGGAGCAGTGAGAAAACATAACTTCATGGTGTATGATCATCTCATCATAGAGTAAGCAGTTTGATATTGACAGTAACAACTGATTGGTTGATGGAATGGAAAATGGCTTTATTGACTCTGAAAATCTGGCTGGGGTTGTAGAGGGAACAAAAAAAAAAGATTACACCTGTTGAACTGCCACAGCCTAGCAGTGACAGTGTGTGTGTGTGTGTGTGTGTGGTGTGTGTGTGTGTGTGTGTGTGTGTGTGTGTGTGTGTGTGCAAGAGAGAGAGGGGAGAGAGGAGAGAGAGAGAGAGAGGAGAGAGAGAGAGAGAGAGAGAGAGAGGAGAGAGAGAGAGAGAGAGAGAGAGAGAGAGAGAGAGAAAGAGAGTGTGTGTGTGTTTGTGTGTGGTGCGGTGTGTGTGTGTGTGTGTGTGTGTGTGTGTGTGTGTGTGTGTGTGTGTGTGTGTGAGGGAGGGAGGGAGGGAGGGAGAGAGGGAAGAGAGACAAACAGAGAGAGAAAGAGAGAGAGAGAGAGAGAGAGAGAGAGAGAGAGAGAGAGAGAGAGAGGAGAGAGAGAGAGAGAGAGAGAGAGAGAGGAGAGAGAGAGAGAGAGAGTTAGCACATGGTATTGTGTGTAATTTGTGTTGTGAGAATTCTGAGGGTATGAAAATGAAAATGCTAGTTTGGACATAATGCCATCTCATCTGAACACATGTGTAGTTAGTCCTTTGTAGATAAGTTTCATATCAGTTATCATTGAATTTGTAATGAAACAAAATATAAATCTTTCCTATAATGGAACATCAATGGATTACTTTCTAAGACTTAAAAAGAGATACAACAATGGTTTTGTACTTTTGTTACCTTTGATTTTGTTTTTTTGAATGAATCATTTTAAACCTCAAAGTGTGAAAGCATTATGATATGAAAAAACCCACCCCTATTGATTATTCTTTAAAATATTCATCAGTAAAACAGTTCTTAAAATCATAATATGGAATCCATGTTATGAGGATTTACAGGGCTGTTATGATTATGTTCTTCATATCATCAAATATTGACATGTTCTGTGCCTTACCCCCATCGGGCTGTCCCCTTGTGAATGGGCTTTACAACTGAAACAAATATAGTCAAATCATTGTAACTGTCATTGTCATTTTGTCTGTCTGTCTGTCTATATTTCTCTCTCTCTCTCTCTCTCTCTCTCTCTCTCTCTCTCTCTCTCTCTCTGTATATATATATAAATATATATATATTATATATATATATAATATATATTATATATAATATATATTATGGGCTTTACAACTGAACACAATAAATTATAGTCAAATCATTGTAACTATTATTGTCATTTTGTTTGTCTGTCTGTCTGTCTGTCTGTCTCTCTCTCTCTATATATATATGGGTTTTACAACTGAACACAATAAATTATAGTCAAATCATTGTAACTGTCATTGTCATTTTGTTTGTCTGTCTCTTTGTCTGTCTTATTTTATATATATATATATATATATATATATATATATATATATATATATATATATATATATATATATATATACATATTCTGCATATGCTCTTGTGTGTGTGTGTGTGTGTGTGTGTGTGTGTGTGTGTGTGTGTGTGTGTGTGTGTGTGTGTACATCTTAAGTTTCTTCCTTAAAAATTGGTTGTTGCAGGTTGTTTTTTTTTTTATATATTATTATTTAAATCTGTCAATGACAGTGTCATGGTCATCAAAGATGTCCACTTCCAGCTTCTCCTCTTCTAAATGATTCTGTACTGGTTTATTGAATGTCCTACTGTATAAAAATAGATCTAGTTCAGTTTTCTGGAAGGGAATGAGGCGGGGGAAAGCAGAACTCACTACAGAACCCATTTGAAAGTATACATGTGTGTATGAAAGTGTTACATTCTGCATGTAGATAACTTAAACTGGGAGTCAGGTCCAGAAGGAAGAAATAGGCAGCTAGTAATAAAAATCTTCAAAAGTTCATTACAAT
>CM060335.1:39484833-39487333 GCA_030674155.1 Stramonita haemastoma | reverse complement strand
CAGGCTGTTGCAGACATAGACACAGCATGAGCGATAGGGTGTGCCACCTGTTTCAAGCTTTCTTGCATTTTGTGTTGAAAAGGATAAGAATATCTAAGAAGCAATGTTAACTCCAGGGGGAAAATCCCCTCCAACAGAAAACAACTCAGTCCCTCAGATAACTGCCAGACCATATGTTTGAACATATGATACTTTGGTCTGACCACCCTGCTATTCATCATAGGCAACAAGTGGATATGCTTCTTCATCAAATATAGCGTAAAAAGAAAGCTCCCCCCAAACTGCTCTTACACCCATCACATGTATGAAACAGCAAAGGCAGAAAATGATATGGCAACTTTATTAGCTTTTGTTATATTCAAGACTAAACAATGTATTTTTTTAATATCTTAAATGTTTCAGTTTGTTTTGGAGACATGCAAAAAGTAACCACACTTGATAATTCTTTTGTTATCTACCAACCATGTGGCCTTACCTCTAGGTCTGGCCTACTGATTTTTAAATGATATGTTGAATTTCTAGTAGATATGAAGCTTTAATATATTTATGCTTGTCTTTTTCCAGATTTTGAAGATCTGTTTGATGACGTGATCTCTCTGAGGCCCTTTGCTTTCTCCTCATTTAACGGACTCTGGTGTAATGCTGTGTACATTGCTTTATTCAGTTTTCAAGAAAGAGGATGGAAGATGGGTGACTCTGTATGTTTGTCCAGGGTCAGTTCTGTGCTAGAATGTTGTTGAGTAGCAGCAATTCTGTTACCACTTGAAAACAAAAAATCATAGTCCCCCTCTCCCCTTTTGACTACATGAATAATGCTTGTGAAACAAAATTTACTGTGACCATGATGTATTGTCGAAAAGATTTAGAATACTTTTTTTTTCTTTTTTTTTTTGGTTTAAGAATACTCTTGAAACAAAATTTGAATTAAGTTTAGAAATATAAAAGGTAACAGTGTACTTGAAAAAGAGAAAAAAACCATACTAAGAAATCAGTTAAGTCAGTAAACAACTTTGGGGGGGGGGGGGGGGGGGGTGGGGGAGGCTGCAGCAAATATATGCTCAGGCAGGAAGTTGGTCAGCTGTGCTGTTCTGTCACAAACTGTGGCTTGGATGTTGTCATCACTTTCTGGATTGCAAATTGATAAAACCTGGTTGGGGTGTTTTTTTTTTTTTTTTTTTTTTTTAAATGGAAAGTTCCAGTATTTTTTTCACTGAATAAAATCTCTGTTCTACAAATTTGTGTGGTGTGTGTGTGTGTGTGTCTGTGTGTTATTTTTTCCTTCATATCAAGGATAATGGAATAAGCACTCGTGTACTTTTTTACACCCAGTTTCCCGTGTGTATGCAGTTTTTGTAAATCTGATCTGTTCCCACCGGCACACAATGGCCTACACTTATGAAAAGTGAAACAGGATTTAACGTGTGCGCAAGATACTCTGCATGCGTTCGCACACGGGGCCTCGGTTTATAGTCTCATCCAAAGGATGTGTGTGTGTTTGTGATGGTGTAAGAGTTTAGGGGGATTATGTTGTATACATGTGCCTATGACTTAATTTTTCATAATACAAACGGTGTCATAAAGTGTAGGAGATGGATTTATTGTGTTTTTTTTTAATACTGTTAAAACAATCACCATCACAAACCAAAAAAGGAATCAGTAAGGGGGAATGGGGGGTCTCTGCTTTTCCTTCATTTGGTTTATGTGTTAGAGTGGTTTTAAAAAAATTGCCAAGGCCTTTACCAAAGTGCACACATGTACCACACACACACACACACACACACACACACACACACACACACACACACCACAC
The DNA here is from genome assembly GCA_030674155.1 of Stramonita haemastoma. NCBI lineage: Eukaryota > Metazoa > Mollusca > Gastropoda > Neogastropoda > Muricidae > Stramonita > Stramonita haemastoma. The sequence goes on along the minus strand of CM060335.1, from coordinate 39,485,523 downwards.
ACACAAATGAAAAATATAATGCATTTAATGAAATGGGCACACAGTGTCACAGCACTGAGCTCAGTCACATTTTTGACACAAGATAAATGTACAGCCGGCAAAAACACGAATCTTGTATATACACCCCTTTCCCATTCATTTCACACCTGTTGGACAAGAGACAAGCAAGTGGCTGGTTCAGTCACTTTCATCTAACAACCTAAAACACAATCAACCACACAGAGACATATTCCATAAATACAAAAAAAATGTTACAAATCCTATCATCAACCATGTCAAATATGAGAAGAGTAAAGCCTTACCCCTTCACAAAGTATAAAACACTACTGACTGATTCCAAGGAATTAGATGGTTGGAATTATCGGTGAAGTGTAGCCTCCTGACAAGCTATGAAACTCTTCCACATAAAGTAATGAAATTCAATGCTTCTAACCAACTAAAAAGTGAGTTGTGCTATTCACAAGCCATACCCTGAAATAACACATAGAATTCAACATTGCCTGCATTTTCATTTGTCTTTTTTTTCCCCACTGCTCTGATCATACCTACATAAACCACTTTTTGATTATTAAAAAAAGAAAAGGGAGGGGGCGCCTCATTTCTTTCCACTTATCCATAAATAGATAGTAATACTGGACTCGAATCGACCGTCTAACACCGCTGTTTGTCAGTAGGTGCTCTATGCAATAC
>CM060335.1:39446446-39484733 GCA_030674155.1 Stramonita haemastoma | reverse complement strand
AAGACTGGCTCTGAGCACGAAGCAAACATGGCTAGCCAACAAACATCTTCCACTTGCCAGCGTTACCGCAGGAAACCTCCCAGTCATCTGAACAGGGATAGGAGGCGGATAGAAGAGAGAAGACAGGCAGAGGAAAGGAGACAGGTGGAGGAGAACAGAAAGGCAGAGGAGAAGAGACAGACAGCAGCAAGCCAAGAAGAAAGTCAGGCAAGTGAATGTTTCGCCTCGGAAAATGTACACGGTTTGTTTATGCCTACACCACCAACATGCAGTGCTGTCTCACACATCAACACGCCCCTGTCTCGAAACAACACACCTCTGCACGTGCTGTCTTCTGCACGTGAATTCCACCCTAGACCACGTGATGTCACCGTGCTAGAAACAGCCCCAGTTCCTGACCAGCTGTGTGACATCGGCCTGGCTGACGATGTGTCTGCTTCATCCGAGACTACCGGGGACAACGACGATGACAGCCCTCTACGGAAAGCTGAGGAGACTGGCTGCAGTGTGGAGATGATCCGAGACTATGTGGCGGAATTAACAGACAGGTTCCTGCAGAGAAGACTCCGAAACACCGCTAGGAATCGGGACTTTGGCCACGTGCTTGTCTCTGAGGACAAACCTGATGTTGTTGTTTGTGAAAGTGATGACGTGGTGTTTGAATTTAGGGATTCCCAGGAAACAACTCGATTTCTTCTGGTTCGTGAAAAGAGACATCAAGCACATGTCTGAGGAGGAACGGACCATCAGCTCCAGGCTGCAGCTGTGGACACCTGCTGATCGCGACAGAATCAAAGACAGGATTGATGCTGGACTAGTTATGCTAAAAGTGATTATGGACGTTGTCAGATTCTTCCTTGGATAACTGATCGTGATTGTGATTGCCTGCTTCTGAATGCCTTTGTTTAGGTGTGTGTGTGTGTGTGTGTGTGTGTGTGTGTGTGTGTGTGTGTGTGTGTGTGTGTGTGTGTGTGTGTGCATGTGTGTGTATGTGTGTGTATGTGTGCGTGCGTGCGTGCGTGTGTGCATGTGTGTGTATGTCTGTGTGTGTGTGAGTGCAAGTGTGTGTGTGCGCGCACATGTATGGTGTGTTAATGCGTGCAGTTGTGTGAGTGCATGTGTGTGTGTGTGTGTGTGTGTGTGTGTGTGTGTGTGTGTGAGAGAGAGAGAGAGAGAGAGAGAGAGAGAGAGAGAGAGAGAGAGAGAGAGAGATGGTCGAAGGCGGTGGTTGATCATAGAGATAGATATAGAGAGAGAGCAGACAGGCATAACCCCTGGACAGCTACGTGTGCACCCCAATCCACGTGTTTGTACCACGAAACAGAGCCAGCCAGTGAGCCTACTTGACAAAAGACGTAGCGTGACATGGAAACCTTGTCACAGATCCAGTTATGTCAATGTTTGATGTGAATTTGAAGTTTTGTGCCCAGTCCCCATCCCTCTGTCCCTTGTGAATGGGCGTAAAAGCTTGTCACAATAAACTATTGTCATTGTCATTGTCATTGTCCCTCTCACACATACACACACAGAGTGAGTGTGTGCGCGCGTGCACACACACACACACACACAAAGTACACATACTGACAGTCACACACACACATACACACACAGTACACATAGTGACATACTGACATAGTCACACACACACACACACACACTCACACACACACACACGCATAATATATATTTATATATATAATAAAAAATTTGTGGTGAAGGAAAGTAAGTGCAGGTAACCATGATTACAACCCCTTCATCATTGCAAGAATGCTTCCAAAGATTGGGGGGGGGGGGGGGGGGGAAGCTTTAGATGTAAAATTTTGGTGACAGCATTGGAGGTCCTTTTGCAGTAAGGGACATTTGGTTTGCCTGACCTGACTTGAGTTTCAACTCCTGGATGAGCCATCATCAGAGGTTTCGGCGGTGGTTTTGCCTAACCATCCCTGGTGCCTTATGCAAGTTATGGGGAAACACCTCTTTCATATATATATATACAATTTACAAAGGTGTTTTTGCTCTCACAGGAATAATATGATCATGTAGGATACCAATGCTGCCACCAAAATCTGATGTTAAGGTGGGGACATGGGGGTCGAAACTGATGAAATTTTGATTTCTACTAGCCGATGTTAAAAGTTATGCCATATAATTGAAAGGGCATTACTTGTAAAGCATAACAATCAAAGAATTACTCAGTTTTCTGCACCGTTGCCATGGAAACAATCCAATTTGGCTGCCAAAACTGAATATTTCAAACTCCTAAACCTTTTTAAATATCTATAACAAGTATGAGTAACCTGTCTCTACAGACATAGTTTATTGTCTTAATTCTTTAAATTCACACAGGGAAATCTCCATAAATATATCCAGCAATTTTTTATTCTAAAAAAACATGCTTTTGGACCCGTGTCTTACCTTAAAAAAAAGAAAATATACTAAAATTAGTAAAAGATATTGTTGCAGAAAAAAAGTAAATAAATAAGTAGAATTATATGCTATGAAATCTTTGTGCTCATACGCCTGGGGATCCATAAGGGAGCAGAATGTAATTTTTAATTGCTTGAGGGGTCAGCTCAGCCGTGTGCTCAGCCCAAGCATTGTCAGATCATTTAGACCTGACAGGTAAAAGGAGATGAAAAAAAATGGCCCACACTTGGATCTGGAGAGACAATTCCATCACCTTTGACCAATAATAATGTTTACAACATATGATTGAAGATCATTTTGTTTTGGTGTCAACAGGCAGGTGGTTCCTCAGCCTTGTTGATGGACCTTGCTGCCAATGAAAAAGCAGTGCATGCAGACTTTTTTAATGGTAAGTCTGTTCCCATTTTGTTTGGGTTTGCTTTGGGGTTTTTTCCCCCTGTCTTCTTTAAAAAAATTTTTTGTTGTTGTTGATGTGTTATTTAACTCTTTCACTTTGTCTAATATATGGTATTTAAATCTCTCTGTCTCTCTCTTTCTGTGAGGCTCTGTCAGTATAAATAGTATCCCCACCTTCTGGAAATTATGTGCTAGGAATTCCCTCTTTTCTATCCCTCGCTTTGTTTCTTCGTTGTCCTTTTTCTCCGTGTAATTTCCTTTTTGTCTATTTTTGCTTTCCTGGTCCATTCGCCTGCATTTTTTTTTTAAAGACTTAAAAGGTAACAGTTCTCTTTCATGCTTAAGTCAGATGCACTGTGCCCTACTTGTCAGGCTCTTAACAGCAATGCAATGCATTTTCACTCATGTGACAGACAACATAAGTTGCTGTAGTGTATGAGCGTTCAACAAAGAAGAAGACCTGACAGAGCCCACCCCTCTTCAGGTGGTAGACCACAGGCCTGGGTATGTTCATGTCATACATAAATTTATACCACCGGACATAGCTGGTCCATTCTTCCACAAAAGATGGAGGAGTTTTCAGAATGTACTGAAGACTGTATGACTGAGTGTGTACACTCTTGGGATCTTTGTTTTCAGTCTTCTCTTGCAGGGGTTTGAATATGTCCCTTCACTCCTCTGCATATACCCTGAGTACACCTAAATTTTGACATTTTTTAAATCATAAATTTTCTTAGAAAAGAACTACCAGTCTCTTACATTGTAGAGTACAACATTTTAGTTGTTTCAGTAATGTAAAGCTTCATAGGTAAAAGTAATGACTTTACAAGGTGTTCATTAGACAGGCTGTTGCAGACATAGACACAGCATGAGCGATAGGGTGTGCCACCTGTTTCAAGCTTTCTTGCATTTTGTGTTGAAAAGGATAAGAATATCTAAGAAGCAATGTTAACTCCAGGGGGGAAATCCCTCCAACAGAAAACAACTCAGTCCCTCAGATGACTGCCAGACCATATGTTTGAATATGCAAAGAAGCACAAACTGACTTTGGCTAACACACTCCACCCTCACAAGCCATCCAGAACATCAACCTGGCACTCACCAAATGGTCTGATTCATAATCAAATTGATTACATTCTGTCACCCCAAAGATTCAAATCCAGCATAAACAAGGCAAACACAAGAACATTCCCAGGAGCTGACATTGGCAGTGACCACGACCTTGTACTTACCACCATCAGGCTGAAACTGAAAGCAAAACACCAGCCAAAAAGCCCACGCATAAGATTCGACCTGGAAAAACTCAAAGACCCAACAGTGGTTGAGATCTTCCAAGCCAACATTGGAGGAAAGTTCGCGGCACTCACAGCCATCGACAATGATGTGGACACACTGGCCAACAACATCAAAGAAGTGCTAACGACAGCAGCAGAAGAAACATTAGGAAGAAGCAGAACAAAGAAACAACCCTGGGTGACAAATGAGGTTCTTGATCTCTGCGACAAAAGAAGAGAACTTAAGAAACAAAAGTTCACAAGTCAAGAAGCTTACAAGAAATACATGGATAGCCACAGAGAAGTGAGGAAAAAGATGAGAGAAGCCAAAGAAGCGTGGATAGAAGAACAATGCAACAACATTGAAGCTGGAATGGCCAAGGGAAACAGCAAAACAGCTTACGACACTTTGAAAGCACTAACGAAAACCACACAGCCTAAAGCCTCTGTTATAGAAGACAAAGAAGGAAATCTTTTAACGGAAAGCAATGCCATCCTCCAACGCTGGACAGAATACTGTGAGGGATTGTATAACTACCCACTACGCCCAGATACCAACATAGTTTCTGACAAACCCCCTGAACACCAAGATAAAGACCCACCAATACTAAGGTGTGAAGTAGATGCAGCTATTAAACAATTGAAGAAGGGGAAGTCCCCTGGAATCGATAACATCCCAGCTGAACTCATAAAAAATGGAGGGAATGAAACAGCAAGGCGATTCACAGAACTTTGTCAGAAGATCCACGACACCAAAGAATGGCCAAAAGAATGGACACAGTCTCTTGTAATACCCCTGCCAAAGAAAGGAAACCTTAAGCAATGCCAGAACTACAGAACCATCAGTCTCATAAGTCATCCTAGCAAGATCATGCTGCAGGTAGTCCTCAACAGACTGAAAAACCAAGCGGAAAAACTCCTGGCAGAAGAACAAGCGGGCTTTAGACCAAAACGCAGCACAATGGAACAAATTTTCAATCTGAGAATTCTGATAGAGAAGCATCTCCAACACCAAAAAGACTTGTACCATAACTTCATAGATTTCAAAAAGGCCTTTGACAGGGTATGGCATGACGGCCTCTGGCAAGTACTCAGGCACTTCAACATTGACAGCTGCCTAATTGAAGTCATCAAGGCTCTGTACGAGAACGCAAGAAGTGCAGTCTTCATAAACAATCACGTGGGCGAGTTCTTCAAGACCACGGTTGGGGTTCGCCAGGGCTGCCTTCTCTCACCTGTACTTTTCAACCTCTTCCTCGAAAACATCATGACAGAGACACTGCAAAACCACCACACTTCCATCTCCATTGGTGGAAGACCCCTTTGCAACCTCAGATTTGCAGATGACATTGACCTCATGGGCAGCAGCAAACAAGAACTGCAAATCCTCACAGACAATTTAACAGTTCGAGCGAGCGCATACGGCATGGAGGTCAGTACAGAGAAATCAAAGATCATGGTCAACAGCGCGAGTAATGACATCACGGAAATAAAGATGAATGGAGAAATACTAGAAGAGGTGAGCCAATTCAAATACTTAGGCTCCATCCTAACAAAAGATGGCACATCAAACAATGAAGTGAAAGCTCGCATTGCAACAGCAACATCTGCTCTAGTCAGACTCCAGAGGATTATCAGAAGCAACAACATCAGCTTCTGCACCAAATACCACCTTTACAAATCCCTCGTGATATCTATCCTCCTATATGGCTGTGAATCATGGACTCTGACAGCAGAGTTAGAGAGGAGAATCCAAGCATTCGAGAACAAGTGCCACAGAAGACTCCTCAAAATATCATACAAAGAACACAAGACCAATAACTATGTGAAAGAAGAAATCAAAAAGCGTGTGGGCCCCCAAGAGCCTTTGCTCTCCACCATAAAGAGGAGAAAGCTGATGTGGTTTGGTCACACCACAAGACACAACACCCTAGCAAAAACCATCCTGCAAGGAACAGTCGAGGGCAAGAGAAGAAGAGGCCGCCAAAAGAAATCGTGGGTTGACAACATCAAAGACTGGACCGCCCAACCCCTGCAACATCTCCTACTAGCCACACAGGATCGTGAAGCATGGAAAAAGATCGCTGTTGCGTCTTCTCTCATGTCCCCCCTACGTCCTTTGGGACATGGGACTGAGTGAGAGTGAGATATATATATATATATATATATATAATATATATATATATATATATATATATATATATATATATATATATACTTTGGTCTGACCACCCCGCTATTTATCATAGGCAACAAGTGGATATGCTTCTTCATCAAATACAGCGTAAAAAGAAAGCTCCCCCAAAACTGTTCTTACACTCCATCACATTTACAAAACAGCAAAAGCAGAAAAAGATATGCCAACTTTATTTGCTTTTGTTATATTCAAGACTAAACAATGTATTTTTTTTATATCTTAAATGTTTCAGTTTGTTTTGGAGACATGCAAAAAAGTAACCACACTTGATAATTCTTTTGTTATCTACCAACCATGTGGCCTTACCTCTAGGTCTGGCCTACTGATTTTTAAATGATTTGTTGAATTTCTAGTAGATATGAAGCTTTAATATTTATGCTTGTCTTTTTCCAGATTTCGAAGATCTGTTTGATGACGATGATCTCTCCTGAGGCCCCTTGCTTTCTCCTCATTTAATGGACTCTGGTGTAATGCTGTGTACATTGCTTTATTCAGTTTTCAAGAAAGAGGATGGAAGATGGGTGACTCTGTATGTTTGTCCAGGGTCAGTTCTGTGCTAGAATGTTTTTGAGTAGCAGCAATTCTGTTACCACTTGAAAACAAAAAATCAAAGTCCCCCTCTCCCCTTTTGACTACATGAATAATGCTTGTGAAACAAAATTACTGTGACCATGATGTATTGTCGAAAAGGTTTAGAATACTTTTTTTTTTCTTTTTTTTTTTGGTTTAGAATACTCTTGAAACAAAATTTGAATTAAGTTTAGAAATATAAAAGGTAACAGTGTACTTGAAAAAGAGAAAAAAACCATACTAAGAAATCAGTTAAGTCAGTAAACAACTTTGGGGGGGGGGGGGGGGGGGGGGGGAGGCTGCAGCAAATATATGCTCAGGCAGGAAGTTGGTCAGCTGTGCTGTTCAGTCACAAACTGTGGCTTGGATGTTGTCATCACTTTCTGGATTGCAAATTAATAAAACCTGGTTGGGTTTTTTTTGTTTTTTGTTTTTTTCTAAATGGAAAGTTCCAGTATTTTTTTCACTGAATAAAATCTCTGTTCTACAAATTTGTGTGTGTGTCTGTGTGTGTGTGTGTGTTATTTTTTCCTTCATATCAAGGATAATGGAATAAGCACTCGTGTACTTTTTTACACCCAGTTCCTGTGTGTATGCAGTTTTTGTAAATCTGATCTGTTCCCACCGGCACACAATGGCCTACACTTATGAAAAGTGAAACAGGATTTAACGTGTGCACAAGATACTCTGCATGCATTCGCACACGGGGCCTCGGTTTATAGTCTCATCCAAAGGATGTGTGTGTGTGTGATGGTGTAAGAGTTTAGGGGGATTATGTTGTATACATGTGCCTATGACTTAATTTTTCATAATACAAACGCGTGTTATAAAGTGTAGGAGATGGATTTATTGTGGTTTTTTTTTTAATACTGTTAAAACAATCACCATCACAAACCAAAAAGGAATCAGTAAGGGGGGATGGGGGGTCTCTGCTTTTCCTTCATTTGGTTTATGTGTTAGAGTGGTTTTAAAAAAATTGCCAAGGCCTTTACCGAAGCACACACATGTACAACACACACACACACACACACACACACACACACACACACACACACACACACACACACACACAAATGAAAAATATAATGCATTTAATGAAATGGGCACACAATGTCACAAAACTGAGCTCAGTCACATTTTTGACACAAGATAAATGTACAACCAACAAAAACACGAATCTTATATATTACTCCTTTCCCATTCATTTCACACCTGTTGGACAAGAGATGAGCGAGTGGCTGGTTCAGTCACTTTCATCTAACGACCTAAAACACAATCAACCACACAGAGACATATTCCATAAATACAAAAAAAATGTTACAAATCCTATCATCAACCATGTCAAATATGAGAAGAGTAAAGCCTTACCCCTTCACAAAGTATAAAACACTACTGACTGATTCCAAAGACTATAGATGGTTGGAATTATCGGTGAAGTGTAGCCTCCCTGACAAAGCTGTGAAACTCTTCCACATAAAGTAATGAAATCCAATGCTTCTAACCAACTAAAAAGTGAGTTGTGCTATTCACAGCCATACCCTGAAATAGCACATAGATATTCAACATTGCCTGCATTTTCATTTGTCTTTTTTTTTTTGCACTGCTCTGATCATACCTACATAAACCACTTTTGATCATTAAAAAAAAGAAAAGGGAGGGGGCGCTCATTTCTTTCCACTTATCCATAAATAGATAGTAATACTGGACTCGAATCGACCGTCTAACACCGCTGTTGTCAGTAGGTGCTCTATGCGATACAACCAGGGACCACCATCTCTCTCTGTTTCTCTACTGAGTTATATCATCTTACCATTATTATCTATGATTATAATACATGAACAGATGATATGTTAGATAAAAAAAAATATTGTAACTGAAAATGCTTTCCTGTACTTTTTATTATGTGCTTAACTGCTGATTTTGAGCTGAGATTCTTTATGTGATATGAATGACTTTCCCTCAAGGAAAACATTTCAAATATGTCAAAAGAATGTATAGACTTTTCCATAAAACGTCAAGTCAGGAACAAGCCAAATGAATCCACTCCAGCAAAATATCCCCATCAGCCAAATGAATCCACTCCAGCAAAATATCCCCATCAGCAAATATATCTACTCCAGCAAACTATCCCCATCAGCCAAATAAATCCACTCCAGCAAAATGCCACACCAGCCAAATGAATCCACTCCAGCTAAATGTCCCTATCACGTGCTGAGTCCCTGTTACTGTCTTTCCCTAGGGAAAGACTTGAAGTCCATAACTAACCCAACCTAACCTAACCTGTCTCCATCACCACTGCCAGCAGTCAGAGGTACTGCCAGACAGGTTGGCCATCTTTCCCAGTTCTATGACTCCTACAGCCCTCCCAGACTGCTGACCTCCCCTGATGTTGGCAATATGGTGGTGAATCCAATGCCCGTCAAAATTTTGAGATTGTGACCCATTTTCTCTCGCACACACAAAAAAATAACCAGTTCAGCTGTCTTTTTAGGTTCCAGCTGGTTGAAGATGAAAACAAAAACGTGTTAACAGGATCACAAGACTGTGCTTGTGAAGTGTGTTCTGATCAGACGAGTCATATTAACAGAAGTGGAATGTTGGTTGTGAGTTAGTGCACCTATCCTGGAAGTAGCGGGTCTGTGGATTCAATCTTCTTCACAGCTAACCTTTTGTTCTCGATCAATCCATTAGACCATCAGCTTATATAAGTTCTGGGTGGTGTTCTCTGAAATAGAACATAAACTAACACCTGCATGCAACACACACTAGGCATAGGTTTAAAAAAAAAAAAAAAAAAAAAATATATATATATATATATATATATATATATATATATATAAAGGAGGTCTACAGTGACATACCTATTACCAGTAGTGTTATCGTCCAGAAAATCTCATTTTTATAGACAGAAAAATATAAAGCATTTGATTTCATGTTTGTTTATATCCCTATCGACCATAAAGCCTTTGTCAAGAGTGCCACCTTGTTCACTTCTAGTAGCTTATACTACATAAGTAAACAGGGAAAAGGCAGGCACCCTTGGGTGGCTTTCTTCACAATGACAGCAGCCAGATTTTCACTGGTAGAAATCTGTAGTGACCATGTTGTAAAATAAGCAATATCTCCATGTATGACACACTTGTAAGTAATGACACAATTGCTACATTTCTGAAAAAATTGAAAAAGCCAACCCTGAGTTAAAGAGTATTTTGGTTTTCGTGGAAAAAAAGGAGAAAAACTGTTCATATGTCAAAGGAACAAGGACGTTAAGATTAATCTTGGGCTGAACATGTCCCAAGTTCCAAATCTAGTAAAAACCTGATTAATTATAGTATCAAGAAATAGTTAACTTTTTTTATAGTAATAAAGTTTAAGATGAATAACTGCCTGCAAGAAATAACTTTTTGGTTAATTTCACTGATTTGATTTTGTGCAGTATCACAGTTGTCAATTGTATTTCATTCTCAAATCTTGTGTGTTGTCAGCTTCGCCTTAATTAAAACAACAGAGGAAAAGTCACTTACAAAAGTTGTCTACACAGCTTATGCGAGGTACAAAAAAAAGAGTTAATCTGTCCCGAGCCATAAGGCTCATCAGGCCGGTGCTTATCCTGGTTTCTGTGGCGTTAAGCGACTGAGAGTCATAGACTCCCCCCCGGATAGGTCACCAGTCTATCGCAGGGTTAATCCTCAACACAAGGTGGGTACCCCTTTTACACCTGGGAGGGGTGAGAGTGCGAGGTACAAGTGTAGTGAAAAATTCAAGCAAATAAACACAGCATGAAAATGGGTCGTGTATATGAGAGATCTGTAAAGCTGAACACATCCAAGAACACTCTTAACACACTTTTATTGCAAAGATGACACAGTCTAGACATCAACTCTGCAGTCAAAGATTTGATTGAATACATGCATCATCCGAACGCATGAGCATACACACTTACAACCACACACATACACAGTATATTCTCTTTGAAAAATTATAACCCAGAAGCCAATAAAAATACAATTAGTATTCTTTTGGGACAGGAAGACGGTCATGTGGTATTTCTTTGGAAAGAACACGGCACCTCCAGAAAAGAAAAGGAAGAAACAAATCCAATAAATGGAAACTTGTTTACTACAGTGTCCTTTTTAAAGAATTAACGCAACAGTAATAAATGATTCAAATACAATAAAAGCAAACGTTTTTCTTCCACATTTAAACACAAGTTTTTTTTTCCTTCCCAGGCAACATAAAAGATACATGATGTTGTAGTAACACTTCATCAAAAATTTCACATCTTGAATAATGAACATTTTTCCACACCCATAGACAATTAATAATAAGGTACAATATAAAATTATGCAACTCGGGGATCCGCTAACAATACTGGTCAGGCAGAATCGTTACAATCCATTGTAAAATAGATGTACTCAGCAACACTCAGGCAGTCCACTCTCCAATCAACTTGCTGATAGTGGCACGAGCTTTAACGAGTCCAGCAGGATCAGACGGACTGGGTGGGTACATGTTGGCACAGTGAGCAGTTCCTGAAAGACAGAAAGACAGCACCAGTTTCAGAGTTCAGCTCACTAAAAACAATATAAAACAAATGGCTTTCTAGCTCTTAACAAAATCATATACACACCCAAAGCCTTCAGCTCTTGGCTTTATCATAGTTCTTGATAAAACCACTGATGCTGGGGGCAACAGCAAAGTGAGAGTGTGTGTGACGACTAAATGACTCTCTGACTAGCTTAACTTGCACAGTCCATTATGTGCTGCAGCCCGGGGAGCTAGTTGGCCTTTGGAGAACGTCTCCAAAGCTGACTGTCCTTATGCCTTCTTGGCCAAGAGAGTGGGGATATACGTAGGCAAGGCACCTCCACTATAATAAAATTTCTGCCCATATTCCGAAACAGCAGTTGCCTCTCATGCTGTTTTGGAGGTCACTTTGAAAACATGACGGACAACAAACAAAAAATACACACCCACAGAGAAACACAACTAACCCACGCACACACAAAAACATAGAAGTTGAAGACACTAGTAACACAATGAATATTGCATTTATTATCAATGACTCTAAAGGGGGGGGGGGGGGGAGGGGGCAGCACAGATGGCATTAACCGACCAAATCTCCTTAAACATTGGGCAATTCAAAGCACAATGAAGTGGAAAAAAAAAGCAATGACACAATTAGCTTCATCCACAGCAAGATCAGTATTTCAATGAGATGCTGACCCAAGGGGCATGACAGTCTTCTGACTTTGGCCACGTTCATTTCATTTTTTTAATTTTCATTTATTTTTTATATCAAGGATAATGGAATAAGCACTCATGGGCTTTTTTACATCAGTCCCCATGTGTATGCAGTTTTGTAAATCTTGCCATCTGTTCCCACCAGCACACGATGGCCTACTCTTATGAAAAGTGAACAGGATTTAACGTGTGCAAGATGTTCTTTGCGTCTGCACATGGGACCTCGGTTTATAGTCTCATCGAAGGACTTTTGGGGAGAGTAGAGTCAGCATTGATGTTTACCGATGGAATCCAACTCGGGTCGTCAAATTGCGAGTTCAATATTCTGACCATTAGGCTATCCCGTTCCACAGGAGCACTATGACTGGCAACCTACTGACACAGACAGACAGGAAGACCACACTTCAATGATGCTGCTGGCCCATACACAATGATATCTCTCTAACCCTGACCCTTTTCCTGCTTACCTTGGATAAATATGGCTGTGGCGTTAGGATTCAGGTTCTTCACAATCCCCAGAGCATGCCAAGGATCCACCGAGCCGTTAGGGAACACCACATTGGTGACCTTGATCCCGTAACCCCCGTAATTGGTGTTGCTGCGTGCGATGCCCCGGGCGATAAAGTTGGCGTCAAATTTGGGAGTGAAGATGTCCTGGCACTGCTTGACGAAGAATGGCAAGGGGAACTTGTGGCCAAACGGCTGTTTGGCATCGTCAGAGGTCTGGTAATACCCGAAACTCTGTGCATGTTTGATATGTCCACTGCCGACCTGGACAACAACAACAACAACAACATTAACAACATCAGTGATTGAGGGAAAAAAATATTGAATACATTTTTTTTTAATGAAAAAAAATTTAACCCCCCCCCCCCCACCCCCGCAGTGATTGAGGACAAAACAACAAATGCTTTTGGTTCTGATGATAATGATGTGGAAAAATATTATAATACAAACTTCCATGGCGCCCTAATCTTGTTCTGGAGAGAAAAAAAAAAAGAAGCATTTTTTCACAATTCGGTCACAAACAAACCAGTCTACTTTGATGTTAGGATTCAAAAGTAAAGAACAAATGAGTTATTTGCTGATGAAGGGTAAAGACCAGGTGATTTTTATCACTCTATCACTTTTTTTTTTTTTTTTGTATTTTATACCACTTTCTGTCACAGATTTCTCTGCGTGAAATTTGGGCTGCTCTCCCTGGGCAGAGCGTGTCGCCACAAGTGCAGCACTTACCCATTTTTTAACTTTTTCCTGTATGCACAGTATTTGTTTCCCTATCAGAGTGGTTTTTTTCTACAGAATTTTGCCTGTGGGTTCTTTTACGTGCGCTAAATAGTGATGTGTAACACACGGGACCTCAGTTTATTGTCTCAGTCCAAAAGACTATAGATATAAATATAAAGATATACCTCCTGCTGCTGCATCACTCTTCCAATCCGTTTTCCTCATGCCATCAATCATGCTCTGATAACTGAAGTCCTGGCACTTCTGCTTGTAAGTGTCCAACATCAGGTTATTCACATTAGCGTACTTCTGAACGCTGAGCTGTTTGACTTTTTGTCCATGATTCCACACAGGGTGTCAATGGTGATGTTGGTGCCCACCGCTCCCTGATAAATGAACAAACAAAAAAAATCAAGTGAAAGTCTAGTTAACTTTTCCAGTGTAGATATTTTAAAAAAAACAAAACAACAACAAAAAACCAACCCTTTTCAGCAAAGCCCAGCAGCCAATCTCTAAGTTTATCAGCTCCCTCTTGAAATCTTTAAAAAAAATTTTCAGTTTATCTTAATCTTCTATTTTGAGGATAATGGAAGATGCACTCATGTGCTTTTTTTTATATTCAATCCCCAGCATAAGTGGTTTTGTAAATTTTGTCATCTCTTCCCACCGGCACACAATGAGCTACTCTTCCAAAAAGTGGAACAGGTTTTAACACTGCACAAGCTGTTCTGCATGCATTTGCACATGTGATCTCAGTTTATAGTCTCATTCGCAGGACATTTGAGGGGGGGGGGGGATGTCAGCACTGAAGTTAACTCCAGGGGAATATCCCTTGAACGAGATTCAACCTCTCTAACCACCAGGGTATCCCGTCCCTGAAAACAACAAAACAGAGTGAAAATCTGAAACAGGTATCTCAACTGATGTATAGTGTCCACTGGTCTTTGAGTGTATTGTGGATACACAGATCTGTAAATCCCACAAAGTACCAGTCAAGTTCATTAAAGTGAGTGTGTTGTTTACTTGAGCACGCCACATATTTTTACACACACACACACACACACACGCGCCACCGCAGCACACACACACACACACACACACACACACAACACACACACACACACACACACACACACACAGCATGTATCACACACACACACACACACACTGCATCCCTCTTCCCCAAAACACACACACACACCACACACACTCAAAGGCTCGGTTGTCTTTGTTGTACTGCACAACACCCTCAAAGTTGCCAGACAACACAGCATACAGGTTAGAACATCCTCAGCATTGGTTATGTTGATGTCGTCACACAGCCTGAAACACGAACAACACCCTGTTTTCAAAACAGATATATATAACCCAACAATAGTTGAGTGCATGACAAAGAGAGAGAGAGAGAGAGGACACTGAACACTGAAATTGTTTGATGTACATATATGGTTATCACTTCTACACAAAAATAATGCATGCTGCAGAAGTCCCTCAAGACTGTTCTGTATAAAATGATTCAAACAGGTTTGATTTTCAATTAAAAAAATTCTGACATACGCAAACACACAGGCAAATACATACTAAGGATATTACATAAGAAATTTTGCGACGCAGCACACACACAACACACACAACACAGACACACACACACACACAACACACACAAGACAAAAAAAATAAGGCTGTACGAGCTAAATTTTTCCCCATAAAGATAATTTTAATTTGATTTGACTTCACCACACACACACACACACACACACACACACACACACACACACACACACACACACAGAGATTTTTCAGAATTTTACACTGACACACACATACATACAACAGAGAATTTCACGCTCATGCGTCACGCACACACACACACACACACACACACCACACCAACACACACACAACAACACACACCACTACTCCTCACTCACTCATCTCTCCTTTCTCTTCTCTCCTACTCTACTGCTTTTTCTCTCCTCATCACCTCTCTCACACACCCCACCCACACACCACACCACTCATACCACTCACACACACACACACACTCACCACACACACACACACACCACCCACCACACATCACTCACTCCTCCACACCCACACCACCAACCACCACCACTCACTCATTTAACAGTCTTGAGGGTCCCTCCCTCCCTCCTCCACTCACTCACTCACTCACTCACAAACACACACACACACGCACACTCACTCACTCCCCCCCTCCCTCCCTCTCTCCCTCCCTCACTCCCCCCTCCCTCACCCACCTACCCACCCACCCACTCACTCACTTAAACATGGTCTTGAGGGTCTGTCGCCCTTCAGAAGAGTTGATCATTTTGCTCATCTCTGTGACAGCCTGCTGGATGTTGTTGTCACAGGACTGGCTGCTCTGAGCCAACGAGTCCCGTCACCACTGACAGGTACTCTGCAATTATGTATATATTTTTATATTTTATACCACTTTATGTCACAGCAGATTTCTCTGCATGAAATTCAGGGCTGCTCTCCCTCCCCGGGGAGAGCGGTTGCCACAAGTGCAGCGCCTACCCATTTTTTTCTTCCCTCTCAGGAATGGTGTCTAAACACGACACCTGTGTGCATGCTGTTTTAAAAAAAAAAAATTTTGTCATCCTCTCCTACCAGCACATGATGGCCTGCTCTTCCGAAAGGCGGAACGGGGCTTTAACATGTGCACAAGATGTTCTGCATGCGTTCACACACTGGGCCTCAGTTTATAGTCTCATACGAATGAATTTGACATTCAGTTCGATTTTTTCGTCAAACTGGGAAGAAAGGGCGAGGCTGGGTACAACCCAGAACCTCACGATTTACTTGTTGGCAGGTGAATGTCTTAACTATCCTGCCACCATCCTTCACCATAATTCATACAGTACCACTGACAGGTACTCTGCAATTCATACAGTACCAGCTGACAGGTACTCTGCAATTCATACAGTACCACTGACAGGTACTCTGCAATCATACAGTACCACTGACAGGTACTCTGCAATTCATACACCACTGGCTGCTCACTACCAAACAACCATGCATTCAGTAATACATGCAATTAATTGACGTAATGCATATGCAATCTAATAATAGTTCTGAATTGCAGTAATGACATAATTGAATTATACACATGTGGGCAAATCACATGGTCATATATGTATAATGCTAATGTAATGCAAGCTAATAATGTAATGTAATGGTAATAATAATAATAATAATGAGATATGATGATGAATGATGATAATGATGATATGTACAGTGATAATAATAACAATAATAATAATAATAATACATGGAATTTATACTAGCGCTGTATCTTGCAAAAAACCAAATCAAAGCGCTTATCACAGACAGAAAAGACAGACAGCAGCTAAGTGAAGAATCTGTCCACACCACCCAGAAAGTTGAGCTTGGCGAAGACAGGGGCACTGGTCGCTATGGCACCAGACACCAGATGAGGATATTTCATACGAAACCAGCCAGCCAAAGCACCTGTAATTAATCACAGATTTGAAATGTAGCAATACAAATAATCCTTTTAAAAAAAAAGTATACAGCAAAGATGGTGGGGAATGAAATTCAGTTTGTCATCAATGATAGTTCCTAAGTACTTATATTCATGCACATGCTCCACTTTTATTCCATCCATAAAAATATCTGGAACAGACACCCGGTCCTTATGGAAATCAATCACAGTTCTTTTTTTTTTTTTTTTACATTCAGGTCAAGATAATTCTGTTTACACAATAAAGAGAAATCATCAATTTGCTTAGAATATCAAGAGTGTGAATTTGACAGGTCGACAAGGAACTGTCATCAGAGTATTTCATCAAGAGGTGGAATCAGACCAATACAATCATTAAAAGATTACATTTTGTATTCTAAAAGTGAAAACTGAAACTGCACCTTGTGGGGAACCAGTGGAAGTTGACTTTTTGAGAATATATAGTTTTAAAGCAGACAGATGGGTTTGATTGATCAGAAAACTCACAATCCATAGAATTAGCAGAAGCTATACATTTTGGAAAAGAGTTTAAGTGCCAGGAAGATGGATTGAATGGTGTTAAATGCAGATGAAAATCAACAATGGGAAACATACAAAGAACCAGTTTTTCTAAGTGAGTATAGGCGAGATTAGCAAGGTGATTGTAGCATCATTAGTGCTCCTGTTTTTTTATATGCAAACTGATAAGGATCTAAGCTGAGATGAAGCACACCTCAGATTCGTTTCAGAATAATGCACTCTTCCCAGATCACCAGCCCTAATTTAACACAGACCCTTCTGATGAAAGAGTACAGTCCAGAACAATTTAACGCAATAAATCACAGTTATCTTTTTCTTTAAATTACACAATACCTCGACAAAAAACACAGTTACCTAAAAGAAGCCAAATTCTTGACTGCAGTGATTCTCTCTACAGTTATTGTATACTGCACATCAATTGACACAGCACTTGTCTCCTCACCTGAATAGGAGCCTCCAATGGCGATCCACTTGTTATTGGGCAGCTTATACTTGTCTTTGGCAAAGTCAATGAACTGGGCCAGGTCAGCCAAGGCCTGTTCACTGCTGAGTACTGAAGGTTGTCCACACTCAGATCCCTGGACGGAAAAACATAGAAACAGAGCAATAGAATGCGCTTTGATTTTGGTTTTGTTCCTTGGGGACGGGATAGCTCAGCGGTCAGAGCGCTCACTTTCCCCCAGCAAGTTAAGCAGCGTCGAGCGTGGTTACCAGTTGGATGGGTGACGTTTGCGCGCCTTGGCTTCAGTACAGTTCCCCCTCCCAACTGTAAATGGGTACCTGCCCTCTTATAGGGCCAGGGAAGGTAAAGCAGCGAGGGAGAGGAGATGGGTGCCGCCCTCAACATGCTGGCCCCTAGAGAAGCTGAGATCTCTGATGCCTCGCTCCCCTACGACCGCCTAGGTTATGGGACACCTTTACCTTACCTTTCCTTGGCAAGGGCTCCCAGGTTCACCAATGGTGACATTTTGCATACATGCAACCATTTGTTCATTATTTAGGTAGCCACATTCCAACTTTAGGATGATATCTACACACACCACCCGTGTGGATCCAGTAAAAATAAAAAAGTACAATGTTAAGTTTGCAAGCTTAACTGGTGCAGAGTTGCAACAGTTGTATGTTTGATTGTTTTATTGTCATCTAATAACATATTTTATCTTTCACTGATCACAAATACAGTGGAGGTGGTAAAACGATCTCATATAATTTTTACTGTCCACTTTATCTATATATGTCAGATCCCCTAAGAGCAATCAGTCACTATTCGCAGCTGCTCTAGTTTCACAGTCATCAAGCGCATGTGCAAGATTATAGTGCATGTCTAAGAGGTTTCCTTTTCTTTCCCTCCTCTTTTCTTTGTAACAAATGTTATTGTTTTGTTTGTTGGTTGTTGTTGTTTTTTTTGGGGGGGGGTGCGTCTTTTAAAAAAACTAAAATGCCAATTTCTCTATTTAAAAAGATCCTCAAATAACAACAAAAGCCAAACAAAGAAACAAACACAAAAAAGCAAAAAACACCAGCCAAAACAACACAAGAGATAGATCTACACAAACTCCACCATCAACAATTACAAAGTTTTCTTTCCATCACCACTGTTGAACGTACATACACTACAATATATCTGATCTTTAAATACTCATATAGTCATACAAAAAATAATATGATACTTACTTGGTGGGATGTGTTTTGCCATAATATCGATGCTCCACCATAAACATCATGGCCTTATGCTCCTGAGCATACTGTACCCAGGCACCATTTTCCATCCACACTGGGTTTGCTGGCCCCTCTCCTCCAATCGACAGAAAGACAGGGCCTCCTGCCTTGTAGTGCTTGTCATTCATGAAGTATCGCTGCATAAAAACAAATACATCAGAATAATTTGAATAAATAATTATAGCACTGATAGTGTGTGTGTGTGTGTGTGTGTGTGTGTGTGTGTGTGTGTGTGTGTGTGTGTGTGTGTGTGTGTGTTGGGGAGAGGGGGGTGCATGTGTATTCATGGTGTTTATCAAAGAACATATCAAGTAGCAGTTTATGTACTCCTAGAGACCTATGATCCTGCCAAACTATAAACCCTGGTTTCTGTACAAGATTGAAGTTGATCACTCATTACATTTTGTAAAAATTTTGTATGATCTCTCTCTCCTCTCTCTCTCTCTCTCTCTCTCTCTCTCTCTCTCTACTCTCTCCACACACACACACCACACACACACACACACACACACACACACACACACACACACACACACACATATCAATGCTTATTCAATGTACCATCTGGAAGTAAAAATTTGATTTGATTTGATTTCTCATACACACGCACGCACGCATGCACGGCGCGCACACACACACACACACACAACACAACACACACACACACACCACAACACACAACACACACACTGTAGTGTTGAAGATGATCACTAATTTATTTTTGTAACACACACAACACACACACACACACACACACACACACAACACACACACACACACACACACACAAACACACACACACACACACACTGCAGAGTTGAAGTTGATCACTAATATATTTTGAATATCACACACACACACACACCACCACACACAACACACACACACACACACCACACACACACACCACTTATACATTGTGAGTACCTCACACACATCTCGCACACATCAGTAGAACTTTTCCAAGTTGCACATGGGATGCAGTCACTTACGTAATCTGTTACCAGCAGCCTACTTCCAAACTGTAACTCAAAACTCCCGAGCATCCTCTAAGCATTATCCCCATCATTTAGAATACTCACTTGCTGGAAAGATCGTGTGTCAGCACTATCAAAGTGGTTCAGCGTTTGGTTGAACCACAGATCTGACGACAGGGGACTTCCGATCATTCCTTTAGGCCGAGGAGGAGGAGGAACCAGACCTTCCCGGGTCGTCCATTAAAAAACCTAGGTATCCAGGCTTCCGACACTCCAAGCAGGCAACCTAAGAACAACAACGGACTTGCATCGTTTCAAGCTTGCTCTTTTCCAGCGATCTGCAAAGCTACTTTTCAGGCAAAATAAGCAGGAAGCTGATTCAGTTCCGTTCTGTAGCCTTGCTGTTGCAATGAAAGCGTCGGTGTCTTGTGGTCACGATTCGTTTGCAGCTGACAGTCATGTGGTGGTCACATGATCGGCGGCAAGTTATTTTGGGCGAAATCACATATCTCATGTCTGTAAACAGTAAAGCAAACAGTTTTGACACATGATATGGATGGAGATATTGTGTTGTTGTCACTAGCAATGAGATTGCCTTGTAACCCAGTTTGAATTTGCAATGGTGCCTCATAAATAATGATGATAACCCCCTCCTCCTCCTCCTCCTCCTCCTCCTCCTCCTCCTCCTCCTCAGAGTCGTAATGATATTGATGATAATTATAATTTTAAAAACAATACCAACAACAACAACAATGATAATAATAAGAAGAAGAGTAGGCGAAGACGAAGAAGAAGAAGAAGAGAAGAAGAAGAAGAAGAAGAAGAAGAAGAAGAAGAAGAAGAAGAAGATGTGGAATGTTTATTGTGCTGAATCTTGTGAAGGAAGCAAATGAAAGCGTTTATGACATTTTCAAAGTGATAATGACTGATTCAAATTCTCGTGGTGTACATTATCACCGCCTGTTCACTTCTCCTAACTTTCCTACACTACACCTCTCTCTTCAGTATTTCAAGCCTACCCCCCACCCCCACCCCCTTTCTTATCACAAATGTGTGTGTGTGTGTGTGTGTGTGTGTGTGTGTGTGTGTGTGTGTGTGTGTGCCGCGCGCGCGCGCGCGTGCGTGCGTGCGTGCGTGCGTGCGTGTGTGTGTTCATAAAATTGATATGTGTTCATTTTATTCATGGGTGATTGCACGCATGTATTGTTGTTATTAATATTATATTATTATTATTATTATTATTATTATTATTATTATTATTATTATTATTATAAATAGTAGTAGTAGTAGTAGTAGTAGTAGTAGTAGTAGTAGTAGTAGTATAGTAGTAGTAGTAGTAGTAGTAGTAGTAGTAGTAGTAGTAGTAGTAGTAGACAACATCAGCGAGGACAACATCAGCGAATGGGCAGGCCTAGAACTCAACAAAATTTTGAGAAAGGCAGAACAGAGAGAGGAATGGAGGAACTGGTTGTCAAGTCTTCAGGGGTGCCCCCACGGTCGCCAGACTAAGGGATATAAATAATAATAATTAATATATATATATATATATATATATATATATGAATATTTAGTAGTAGTAGTAAGTAGTAAGTATGCAGAGAGAGAGAGCAGCAAGTAGCAGCAGCAGCAGCAGCAGCAGCAGCATTCTTCTTTGATGATGATGATGATTATTATTGTTGTTATTATTAATGGCGCGTGCTGTGTTTTTAGTGTGTGTGTGTGTGTGTGTGTGTGTGTGTGTGTGTGTGTGTGTGTGTGTGTGTGTGTGTGTGTGTGTGTGTGTGTGTGTGTGTTGTGCAGGTGGCGGGGACATGCACTTGGCTATGGTGTATCACATTCTTGTATATTATCATTATTATTATGTGTACTCCTGCTTTTTATTGTGCACACTGTACCAGATTTCCTTCCGACAAACTTGCTACATTCAAGCCAGGTTGCCCTCCTCAAGATGTGGTGTTGCCTCAAGTCCGGCGGCCAGGCATATCATAGATGCTAGTAACGTGTGCTCGCATACAGTACAGCATGCTCTTAGTGCCGTAGGCTCTGTTACTGTGCAAAAGTCGGGGTAAGACGAGACTCAAACCGGCCCTTTGTCACATCTAGAGAAGCTGAGGTCTCTGACATCTCGCTCCCCAAATCAAAATCAAATCAAATTCTTTTTTATTTCGAGGGTAATGAATAAGCACACCTGTGCTTTTTTACATATAGTCCCCACTTTAATCAGGGATTACATCAATTACGTCATTACCCCAATGACCACATAGGTTAAATGGCACCAATAGGTTACCTTTATTATTATTATTAATTATTATTATTATTATTATTATTATTATTATTACACATCACAGTTGCATTACCATAATGAAGATCAATATCCTCCGCCTCATTTTTATTATCATTATCATTATTATTATTATTATTATTTATTATTATTATTATTATTATTATTATTATTATTATTATATTATTATTATTATTTGCTTGACTAGGCCTACGTCATATCCTGTCATTCGTCCCATTCTCGTTCCAATTATTTTATGTAACCAGTATACAATATGGCGGACGTTGGCCAGATTTCGTTTCTGGCACTGTGTGTTGGACTTGTTTTGTTTACATGGAAAGATCTGACGTCTTCACAAGAGCACACTGTACAAAAAGATATTAAGGCACCTAAACTTGCCTCTTTTGCAGCACCAACATTGAAATTTTTGTACTGGTAAGTCATGAAACTTTCGTTTCCGTTGGCTGTCATGTCAGGTGACTGATGATCACGCACATTTTATTCCTAAGTAATTGCATCAGTGCGTGTGATGCCAGGCTCTGTGATGGCAAACTGTCCATTTCATTTATTTAATTTACTATTCTTTGAAGAAAGGGAAATCGTATTGTATTTACATTTTGATTTCTTTTCGTTTTTGCATTATTCATGGCAAACGTAACGCCAATACTGCAAAAGCCCCCCCCCCCCCCCCCCCCCCCCCCCCCCCCCCTCTGTGGTCTACTGCTAGTTGATAAGTAGGCCTAGCCAAGTACTTGTAAACTACTTATTACTACTATATTTAGTCTATTTTCCCCCCTATCAATAGAAGGAAAACCTATTTACTTTTCGGTTAAGAACGTAGAGTTAATGTATCTGATTTTTTTTGTGTATGGGAAAAAATATGGCCTAGTTACAGCAGAAATTGAAAAAGAGGGGGGGTCAGGAGGATTTTTTTCACATTGCCAAGAAATCACTTGTCACATGTTTCATTGACATCATCACTTAGTGCACTGGAGTGGTCATGGGTATTTGCAGGTTATTTTTACATCATGCATGCACACATCAAACACACACTCACAGTCCACACACAACACACACACACACCACACACACAACACACACACACACCACACACACACGACACAACACTGTGTGATGTACACAGCATACTGAACTTATTGATATGTTCCTCTGGAAATCACTATCCAGTAAATCACTCAGCAAGCTGACACCACCCTATGGGCTATATACATTTTCAGTCATAGATCTACAGGTTCATGTATTTTTATTATAAATAACTGCACTGTCATACTTTAGTTAGTGTCTTTATAACAGATGTAAGCATTAGGAAGTTTATAATGCATGACGATACTATTTAGAAGTTTATAACAATACACAATGATACTATTTAGTAATTTTAAAGCTCTTTTATGTACATAAGTTAGATTAAAATTAAGATCTAGTACACACACACACACACACACACACCACACACACACACACACACACACACACACACACACACACACACACACACACACACACTCTTTTGTCAAAGTAAGTGTGTGATTTTTAAAAACAATTTGTTGTTTCTCTGTATACACATGTTCATGAATTAAAGAAGGAGGGTGGCAGGATGGTTAAGACGTTTGCCTACCAAAATTAAACCTTGAGGATCTGGGTTTGCTTTCCAGCATTGCCCTCTTCTTCCCAGTTTGATGAAAAAATCTTACTGAATGAATCATGAATGTCAAGTCTTGCAGGTGAGTCTGATTGTATGAACCAAGGGCCTGTGTTGT
The DNA here is from genome assembly GCA_030674155.1 of Stramonita haemastoma. Taxonomy (NCBI): domain Eukaryota; kingdom Metazoa; phylum Mollusca; class Gastropoda; order Neogastropoda; family Muricidae; genus Stramonita; species Stramonita haemastoma. The sequence goes on along the minus strand of CM060335.1, from coordinate 39,460,610 downwards.
AAATATATGCAGAATATCTTGCACACATGTTAAGAAGAGTATAGTAGACCATTGTATGCCCGTAGGAACGGATGACAGAAAAAGAAACTCAGTTGCAAACACAGGTGTTGAGTTTAGACACCATCTCTTAAGTCCAAATGTGGCTTGCTACCAAAATGGGGTGGGGGAGAACGGCTCACAGCACACCTATTCCACACCAGTCAGCCACAGCTAAAATAAGTGCGCCCTGTCTTTGTACCCCAACACCCCTCCCTTTCTTTTCAACCTCCCCCCACCGCTGTGTCTCAAACCATCGCACGCTGGTGCGGAAGGCCTAAGAGATGGATGGCTAAAAAGACGGCAAAGCTTACATTACTGTAATTAATAGACAAGCACACTGCATGCGGCAGGCTTGTTCACTCAACACACACACGTGCCACGCTCGAGACAGTAAATTTGACAAGATTTTTCCCATATTTGAACTCCTCAAAAGTGATGAACACGTTGACTAGATTATATCTGTAGAGATACAAAAATATTGGAGGAAGTTTAAAAATGAAACATTAAGATTACAATCCTGACTTTACCAAAGGCACATTTATCTGAATTCAGAAGGAAAATTGTGATCAATTTACGTGACCGGCTTGAAAATTACCAAGTGACTCTCAATACTAAACAAAGAAGAGCAACTTGACCTGAACATCCAATCCAGCTGTTATTTTTTGTTATAAGATCATCAGGGCTCCATTACCAGCGTCTGAGAGCAGCGGAAAGTGGGGGTAAACGACTGCCGTGGACTGTATGCACGCAAATCTAACCATTGGTGAACCTTGGAGCTCTAGTCGAGAAATGAAAAAAAAAGAAAAGGAGAAAGTTGTGATTGTTGATCAGTGTCATTGAATTGATGTTTCAGTTATTCCTGAGGGTACCGGAAGGTGTTTGAGCAGTACGCGCATGCCCTGCACGACCGCTTTCCTGGGCTGTTGATAGAGGGAGACAACTACCCTCCTCCAGCTATGAAAGCGTTTACTGCTCAAGCACTGAACATTGCCAAACTTGTTCTCATTGGACTTATTGTTAGCGGCATGGACCCTTTTGCTTATTTTAATGTAGCCACACCCAACCTCTATTCCTGGGCAAAACAGAATAAGGTGAGTTTGTTGAAATTCTTCGTAAATAAATTGCTGTCCATCTTATATATATGATGGGCATGTTTTGTGTTGAAGTCTGTGTTTGAGAGAGATTGATTGATTGATTGATCGATTGATTGATTTACTTTAGGAGATGAAATGATAGTTGGTTGTCAGCCAAGGGAACAAACCTTTTCACAGAAAGAAAGTGATTAAAACTTAAACACACCCATTATACATGTGTCCTTTCAGAAAATATTGGCAGTTCACACACACACACACACACACACACACACTCACACACACACACACACACACACACACACACACACACACACACACACACACACACACACACACACACACACATTCACACATTCAAACATTCACACACATACACCACACACATTATTGTTCGAATCTCGTTCAAGGGGATTTTTTGTCTTGAGTTAACATCAGTGCCGACTCCACTTCCCCCCAAAAGTCCTTCGGTCCGTTCGGATGAGACTTTAAACCAAGGTCCCTTGTGCAAACACACGCAGAATATCTTGCACACACTTTAAAACCTGTTCTGCTTTTCAGAAGAGTAGGCCATTGCATGCCAGTGAGAACGGATAACAAAATTGACAAAACTGCATACACACAGGGACTGGATGTAAGAAAAGCACATGAGTGCTTATTCCACTATCCTCAAAATATAAGAATATGTTACCGGCATATTATTACCGAATTTCTCTGTCAAATTATATAATACATACTAACATAGTCATTGAATATCGATCAACTTAATTGGGTAAAATATTGCTCAGAACATGCATCTTTTTCAAGTGTATGATATGAAAATGATGATCCAGGATACAAGCAATAAATCTAACATTGTATGATGATGTTTGTTTCAGTTATATGCCTGTTTAATGCTGTTCTTCATCAGTAACGCCTTAGAGGGGCAGATGATTTCTACAGGAGCCTTTGAAATATCTTATAATGGTGAGGCTACCTTCTTCTCTCATTTTCAGGTCCAGTTAATATTTTGGGGAGAGTACACGCACATGCACGCACACATGCTTGCACACACACATGCATGTACACATGCACATACACACACACACACAAAATTTGTGCTCCAAATTTGTTCGAATGTTTCTTTCCATGCTGCTTTAAAAAGAATCTATTTTTTAAAGCATTTTTTTCCTAGAACAACATTTTTTATGAAAAACTGTATAGTTATAGAAAAAAAAAAAGGAAATAAATATCTATAAAAATATATACGGTAAAAATGATATGGTAAGCTTTTTTATGACAGAAATGTTATAATAATAATATGATAATAATATAGTAATAATAATAATAATATAATTAAAGTAGTAGTGATGATGATGATATACTACTACTGCTGCTACTACTACTACTACTACTACTACTACTACTACTACTACTACTACTACTACTACTACTATAATGATAATGAATAAATAATAATATAAATAATGATAGTACATGGAATTTATATTGTGCTATATCTTGAAAAAAAAAATCAAAGTGCCTTGCATTCGACCTATACAACACACAAGCTATCAATAACAACATTTTTAGCAAATTCAAATGTACACACTCACACTTATGTTATGTTTAAGTTATGTTAAGTGTTGTATGTGTGTGTGTGTTGTGCAGATGTGCCCATTTGGTCCAAACTGGAATCCGGGCGCATCCCTTCCCCTCAGGAGATGTTTCAGATGGTGGAGAACATGCAGATGGGGGCACGCTCAGCACGCCCCTCCTCCCCCTCCTAGTGCTCTCTGCTCTCCCTCTGCCTGAGCACTCTCCCCTCAGTAAGTGAGCACTCCTTTGCCAGTGGAGTGGTGGTCTGTTATTTTTGTATTTTTTTAATTTATCACTCTTTTATAAACGAGATAATTTTTTGGGATAGATAAGCACTCCATGTGCTTTTTTTACATTCAGTCCCCATGTGCATGAGTTTTGTAAATCTTGTATCTGTTCCCACCGTCACACAGTGGCCTACTCTTATGAAAAGCGAAACAGGATTTAATGTGTGCGCAAGATGTTCTGCGTGCGTTCGCACACGGGGCCTCAGTGTATAGTCTCATCCGAAGGACTTCTGGGGAGAGCGTAGTCAGCACTGATGTAAACTCCAGATTTAAACTGGGGTTGTCAAATTGCGAGCGCAATGTTCTGACCACTAGGCTATCCTAGGGTAACACATCTCTTAGAAAGCAAAACTTCAGGTCGGAAGTGTGCAACTGTTCGATCCCTGTTTGGGACCTGAAGGCTGTGGACAGTGACTGACTGTCTGTCTGTTTCCTTTCAAGTTTTTGGTTGGTTTGAGTGTTATAGATTGGATATCATTTTGTTTAAGTGGTCTTTTTTAGTTTTTTTTTCATTTTTGTTTTGTTTTGTTTGTTTTTGTTTGTTTGGGGTTTTTTGTGTTTTTTTTTTTGGGAGGGGGGGTGGTTTTGGGTTTTTTGCTAAATAGATGGCTTGATGAAAAAAAAAAAAAATTTTTTGCTTACTCAATGTACCATCTGGAAATAAAATTTTGACTTTGACTTTGTGTGTTGGAAGGTGTGTGACTGGATGCTGACAGCTCTCTCTGCTGCTCCCTCTGTGCCAAGTGCTCATGACGGCCCCCACACAAAGCATTTCACCTGCCAGTGGCGGCCCGACTGTCGCAAAATCGACGCACTTTTATGCGACAGGCGGAGCTTGCAGAAACGGCGTTGTCAGTGTTGCGTCCCAGACTGAGGGAAAGTACTCGGATTGCAGAACGATTCATGGAATGATTGTTTTTTGTTTTGTTTTTGTTTTTCATGTCTTTTTTTTTTTTTGTCTTTTGTTTGGGGGTGGGGGGGTGGTAATGCTGTCTTCTTGTCTCATCTTTCTTTCTCCGTTTTTTTCTCCTTCATTTTTCTCTTGGTGTTGCACTCTCTCTCTCTCTCTCTCTCTCTCTCTCTCTCTCTCTCTCTCTCTCTCTCTCTCTCTCTCTCTCTCTCTCTCTCTCTCTCTCTCTCTCTCTCTCTCTTTCTTTCTCTCTCTCTCTCTCCCTTTCTCTGTCTGTCTGTCTGTCTGTCTGTCTTGTCTTCCTTCTGTCTTCTGTCTTCTCGTCTGTCTTCTCTCTCTCTCCTCTCTCTCTCTCTCTCTCTCTCTCTCTCTCTCTCTCTCTCTCTCTCTCTGTGCATGCCTCTTTCAGTCTGTCTCCCTTTTCTTTTTTTTTTTCTTTTTTTTTTCCAGAACTTCACAGCAATATTGATCACTTGAAATCAAGTGATGAAAGCATGATGATAAGAGGTTTTTTTAATTTATTATTCAAAATGGGGTTTTTTTTTTTTTTTTTAATATATTTTTTTTTAGCATGATGAGGGTTGTATTATTGACCAGACTCAGCCTGAGTTGTCTGTGTATTGTTCTCAGGGTAGCCAGCCACATTCAGTGTGCTTTCCATTGTAGTCGATACCCATGTGGTAAAGTGGACAAAGATCATTCAGGACTTACTTCACAGCAGTCCGATAAGTCCATGTGGAAATTTAGCTTGTCTGTTTATATTATATTTATATATATATATATATATATATATATATATATATATATATATATATATATATACTAGTGAATGTACAAAAATAGTTGGGTATGAGTGTCCCCCACCCACCAAAACAAGATGTTGGTGTTTCAGACTGAGGCTGTGAACTTTACAGGGGTCAATTGTCATCATTATCATCATCTTCATCTTCATCATCATCATCAACATCTTCATCATCATCATCAACATCATCGTCATCTTTGTTGTTGTCATCTCATCATCATCATCATCATTATCATCAGTCCTTTGACCTAGATGGTTGATGAGAGGACACAAGGGTTAAAGTAGTGTATGTTGTTCCAGAAATGTTACTGTGTACTTTAAAAAAAAAAAAAAAAAAAATCTGCAGGGTTGATTTGTGAAAGTGAACTGGACCGAGTTTGAGGGATTCTTTTTCAACATTGGTTTCGTGTCTGTATGTGTGAATGGATGCTTTTTGGGGGGGGGGGTGGTGTGTGTTGGTAAGGACAGAGGAGGTATGCATTACCTTTCTGAGGTGAACCATTGTATTGTCTCCCTTTACTAGAGCCTCTCTCTCTCTCTCTCTCTCTCTCTCTCTCTCTCTCTCTCTCTCTCCTCTCTCTCTCTCTCTCTCTCTCTCTCTCTCTCCTCCTCATCTCTCTTTCTCTCTTCTTGCTTGTTTTACTCCTTTATCTTTTTGTTACAGCTACCTTTCTATTACTCTCTAAAGAATAATTCTTCTCAACTTTTATATATATATATTTATGTATATATTTATATTTAAAAGTTTCAGCTTCATCCTATTCTCCTGATATTCATTCTGCCTTGTAAATTTAATGCTCTTACAACAGGCAGTCTACAATTGCTTTGGTTAGTGCCATCAACAAGTGTTTTTGTTTTCATTTGGTATCAGAGCTTTTGTTTGTTTTTTTAAAATCCTGATTCAGTGTAGGTCATAGCATCATGTGTCCAGAAAGATTGCATTGTCAATTTTTAAAAATAATCCAAACCCTAGTCAAGCATGTGAAATTACAGCTACTCTTACTGCCTGTGTTTGTTATGGATATTAACTTGATGTTTAAAGTAGTCATTCTTTGTGATGATATGGCAAAAAAAAACCCAAAAGATAAAGAAAATGGCATTGAGAAAGAAAAACAAAAAATGTGGAGAATTGTATTGACATTAAAAACATAGCTGACATTGCATGATTAAATGTCCTTATAGTAAGTAGTATTATAATTGTTCTTGGGTTTTTGTTGTTCTCTTTGGTTTTTTGGGGGGAAAGAACAAGACCCAGATCAAAATGGTGGAAGACAGAGCCTCAGGAGTCTCTTTCTTCTGTTTTCTTGGCCCTTTCTTGTTCATCTCAAGCTCTTGCACAGACTCTGGATAGAGATTGCAGAGTCACTTCTGAGTAAACTGTTACCTTCATCACAATGTATGGGCTAAAAAAAAAAATCTGCCTGATGACGAGGTGTTGATAAAATTTTCTTTGTTGACAGTGTCCAAGATCAACTTACTGTCTTGCCCAGAAAGGTTCAGTAGAAATGAGACAAGCAAACAAGAGACCAAACTACAGGTCTGTAAAAAAAAATATATCAGTGATGTGGAGCTCCTGCCATAGTATTGTTAGGTCCTCCTGAGATGCTTTTATCCCCCCCCCCTCTCCCCCAAAGCATAGTCTAGTACTCTACTTAGACTCATTGCCACACTGGACCCTAGAGAAGAAAGAAAATGAAAGTGGTTTTTTTGTTTTTTGGGTTTTTTTTTTAAGACACCCATAAAACAAAGATTGTAGGAGATAGAGTGGATGCAAAGACTATTTTATTTGTCGAGATACCCTTGAGACAATGGCTCGCAAAAAATGGTGTGTACAGCCACAAGCACACTGACATGCAGAGAAGGCAGCTCCAGTCCTATTCAGTGGTTTTGGGGGAGGCAATTAGAAAAGGACTGTGGTGGTTATCTTGACTGTTTGCGAAGCCATTTCTATGTCAGGCAAAGGCATTACACGGCGCTGAAGTCTTGTGGAGCATTGTAGATGGGGCGTTGGTCTGCTGTTCTCTGTGGAGAAGATCACTAGTTCTGGAACTAGTAGAAGTGTGTGATCAGCGCCCGCTTTTTACAAGTGGAAAAGCCATTCATGTGCAGTCCTAGTTGCTGTACTTGATGGTGTCAGCTTGTCCATTTTGTTTTTTTTTTTTTTTTCTGTGGTTTCTTCATCTCACGTTGTGCTGGCATATCCCATGATTTAATGCACAGGTGATCAAAATTATAGCTACATTATTACGGTTGTGTCTGGAGTTTGGGGGTGTTTTGGTGAAGGAAACCCAAAAGATTTGTTTGCCATAGTCACAACACAATCATGTATTCACCGAATTGTTGTAAAGACATCTTTCTTGTATGTGATCACAGTGCTTGTGCAGAGGAATCGTTTTGGTCTGCCTTTGGATTTGTTATTGATAGTAACACTTTTTTTAATTTATTTGGTTAACAAGAATGATATTCACAGGAGAGTAAGGGGAAAGGACTTTTTCTAAGTACCACATTGCATCTTCAAAATTATAGTATGGAGTGGATATATAATTATGTGCTAAATTTTCAAGTGATGTAACCGGGGTCTAAATCCTGTATCTTTAGATTTGAGCTAGAACGTCTGGTTTCAATAAGACTGTTGTATCCTTTTGTAAGCAGAAAAAGAATTCAGTACTGATTTTTTTTTTTTAGTAAAAGGTGTGATCAATAAGTTTCCTCCCCCCCCCCCCCCCCAAAAAAAAAAAAGTGTTTTTTTTTCCTCTTGCAGCAAGATAACTTTTAAGATTTTGAAAAGAAAAAAAAAAAATTCCCCCCCCCCCCCCCCCCCCAGAATAAAATAAACATTTTACTTCAAGTCATCAGTGATGCTTGACTATCTGAAGTTGTCAGAAATCTGAAGATGTACACAGTACACTTTTTGTGAATATTTGTGCATCACATTTTGAGTGGAAGATTATTGAAATTCAAGGTGAAGTGATTCAGGAAGGAAAGGCTGCATTTGAGAGCTTTTGTTGTGTAGAGAAACAGAAACCTTAATTATTCCATAAGTAGGTTTGGTTTTTCTGGGTTTTTTTTTTTGTTTTTGGTTTTTTTCAATAACCAGCATGCTACCAGATTGCATTGTTTACTAAGTTGAAAGAAGCAATGTTTCTGTGATGTGATTTTGTTGACAAGCAGAGAAGTTTTATGATATTCTATGTATTTATGTGTAGCAAATATGTTGTGTTTTTTGGGTTGTTTTGTTTTGGTTTTGGTGTTTGTTTTTTTTTTTTTGGTTTTGGGGGGGGGGGGGGGGGGGGGGGGGGGGTTGGTGGTTTTTTTGGGGGGTGTGTTTTTTTCATGGGGGAGGGGGAAGGGGATAGTATCTGTATTTTTCCTAGTATTTGTAAATGTTAAGCAGAACTTTGGAGTATTGTTGTCATTGCTGCACCGCATTAATCAAGAAGAAGAAGATGATCACTGCTCTGTGTCTGATAGATGCTCAGCTGAAGTGAGCATCTGGTATGATAACTTTTCTACTGCACAGGTTGTACGACAGCTGAAATGGCTGACAGTTCAACAGAGACATTTGGAGAAGGGAAATCCAAAAACAGAGCAGCCTCGGTTTGGTGGTCATGTTGTGTGGTGTACACAGTCCATGTGTGTTGTCTGTTTTCAGCATCACATTACCAGAGAGGAAGAGGAGGAGGGAAAAGGTCATGGGCAGCGCTAATTGAAGCTTTCGTTTGACTGTATGTTGTTATGTGTGGTGAGGTGTAGACGGGTATGTTCCTTGTGGCCATTATTCTGGTGCCACTTGTGAGTTCTGACGTGTTTGTTTCTGGTAACTTTGTGACAACATGTGTCCTTGTGGTACTTTGTGACAACATGCGTCCTTGTGGTACTTTGTGACAACACGGTCCTTGTGGTACTTTGTGACAACACGCGTCTTTGTGGTACTTTGTGACAACACGCGTCTTTGTGGTACTTTGTGACAACACGCGTCTTTTGTGGTACTTTGTGACAACACACGTCTTTGTGGTACTTTGTGACAACACGCGTCTTTGTGGTACTTTGTGACAACATGCGTCTTTTGTGGTACTTTGTGACAACACGCGTCTTTTGTGGTACTTTGTGACATTATGCGTCCTTGTGGTACTTTGTGACAACACGGTCCTTGTGGTACTTTGTGACAACAGCGTCCTTGTGGTACTTTGTGACAACACGCGTCCTTGTGGTACTTTGTGACATTATGCGTCCTTGTGGTACTTTGTGACAACAGTCGTCCTTGTGGTACTTTGTGACAACATGCGTCCTTGTGGTACTTTGTGACATTATGCGTCCTTGTGGTACTTTGTGACACATGTCCTTGTGTACTTGTGAAACGTCCTTGTGGTACTTTGTGACATTATGCGTCCTTGTGGTACTTTGTGACATTATGCGTCCTTGTGGTACTTTGTGACAATTATGCGTCCTTGTGGTACTTTGTGACATTATGCGTCCTTGTGGTACTTTGTGACAACATGCGTCCTTGTGGTACTTTGTGACAACATGCGTCCTTGTGGTACTTTGTGACAACACGGTCCTTGTGGTACTTTGTGACAACATGCGTCCTTGTGGTACTTTGTGACAAAGCGTCCTTGTGGTACTTTGTGACAACACGGTCCTTGTGGTACTTTGTGACAACACGTGTCCTTGTCTTAACACCAATCAGATTTGTTGTAGTTGTTAGGTTGGGGGTTTTTTTGGTGTTTTTTTTTCATTTTTGTGTTCACCCCAAATGCTTAATTTAGAACTCTCGCCACCACCAACAGGAAACCTTTTGTTTTTTTTTCTGTCACTTGCCTTATTTGTTTAGGTGCTTGACTAAACATTCAGTTTTTGCTGCTCTTGTCATTTTTTAAAGTTGAGATTTATTCTTTTTTTCTGTAGGGGATCTGATCTGTGTGACAGTGTACTGTCGAAGAAATGGTAGTGATTGTTTTTTAAAGAATAACAAGCAGCTGGGCTCGCTTTGTCTTCTTGTGTTTTGTGCCAGTTATATAAATACAAAAAGTTTGGTAGTCTCTGGAAACCAAACCTAGCTACCATGTCGTGTTTTGTCCCTGATATTTCCGCATCATCATGGCCTTGGTCAGCTAGGGTCTGATATTATGACAGGGAACCTCCTGTTTGATAAACTATGGAAATATCAGTTCTCTGCTCAATTTTTCTTTGTCTTTTTTTTGTTTGTTTTGCTTTCTACTAGGGGGAGAGTCTGAATCAACAGATATGAACACTAAAAATATTTAAAAAATCTTTTGTCAATAAGTGCATGGAGAAATATGTTTTTTTTCTGGACTTTTCCTAAAGTATTTGGAAACATTGAAAATGTAATCTTCAGAGGAAAAGGGTGCACATTGAAACTGAAAACAAATCACAAAGTTGAAGTGCTAAAGGCCTTAAAAATAGTAGTTATACTGGCTGTGGTAGTGACGTTGCCATTTTATCTCTCCAGTCGCCGTCGAATAGAACTGTTAAATACTCACACTTGAATGTAAAAAAGTGGATATTAATGGGAGGAAGGAGGAGGGGGTCTTGGGTGGGAGGGAGGGGTAACTTTTTTCATATAAGTAAGATCTGATTTTTGAGAAAAAGAATTGGCTTAGTGGTTGTATCAGTGTGGTATGAGCAGGTGTTTGAGGCTTGAGTATTTTTTTTTTTACTGTCAGAAAAATGAATTCTTTACCTCCCTTCTTCTTGTCAGTCAGAAGAGATCTGTGTGCATTATTTTGATTTATTTGAAATTCCTGGCTAACAGTGACAAGAACTTCATTAAGAGTTAATAGCCAGTAAGTATGGGGTCTCTATGTGTTTCAGTTTCATTAACATATGTGATTAAAAAAAAAAAATCAGAAAAGAAAAGAAAAAAAAAAAAGATTGAGAGAAAGGGAGAATGAAAGAAAGAGAAAAGATGATTCTGGAAATGGTGATTGTGGACAAGGTCATATTGAACTGTGTTTTGTATCTTTTTCCACTAAATCAGTGTGTGCAGAGAAATGTGTCAGTAATGTGTGTGGTGCACCTTGTTAGTGTCTGGTATCCTATGTTGTCTCGTTTATTTGTGACTGGAAATAAATATCAGTTGTCAGCAATATTTTGAAACTTCCAGTTGTTTTTTTGTGAAAATGAATTTCGTAGGAAGATGTTACACACAACACACACACACACACACACACACACACACACACACACACACAACACACACACACACACACACACACGAATACACTTCAAAAGATATTTTATTTAACTATTTTTTTCTATTATTTTAATCTGAGATATGAATAATGATTAAGAAGTGAGTAATTTGTCATTTCTGATCATTTATCATATGAGCAATACACAAACTATACAATTTAATTTTATGCACGAACTACTCTGAACTGATTTTTTAAACCAAAAAACGGATGCACACCACAGCACATCACACACACACACACACTACCACACAACACACACACACACATGTGCACTGAAAAAAACTTATTGTATTACAGACACGTCTAACAAGATACGAAAATAACACATTTCACAATAATTGACAAACATGACGACCATACTGACAAATTTCAGGTAAAAACCTAAATTACACACACACAAACACTGTATTTTATACAATAATGGTACCAACAAGAACGAAAAAGAGATAAAACAAGGAAAAATTAAGTTCTTATTTGAAACACACACACACACACACACACACACACACACACACACACACACACACATTTTTTTAAAAAGTTGATTTCACAAAGGAAAATCAAACACCACTACAAAGAACAAGAGGGGAGAAAGGGGGGGGGGGGGGGGGGGGGCTGAGAGAAACGGGTTGCAGAAGACAAAGCTGCTATAATTGTAAAGCGCTGTCTGTACAATATATATATATATATATATATATATATATATATATATACTACACACAACACACACAACATGTATACACGTACAAAGAACAAGAAAGGAGAAGGGAGGGGGGGGGTCTAACAGAAACAATGGGTTACAGAAGACAAAGCTGCTATAATTGTAAAGCACTGTCTGTACATATATAATACACACAACAACACATAGCCTAACACCAATTTCCCCCACCGACCACAGCCCAGCCAGACATGAGCTAATCAATACTGCAGCTGTTGCTAGCTGGTAAAGGGAGCCAGTGCTGCCTGTCATTATTTTGACATCATAGATGATAAATACCCACACTGTTTTATAGCTGACCTGAGTCAACAGTTTTCTTTCTCTCCTTTCATGCACTCTCCTACGTGTGTATAGCTTGTAGGCGTACTTTTTTTTTTCTTGATGATAATTATAGGCAAGATTTGTCTTCCCCCTTCTGCCACTTCCCCCTCCCACCCTTTTAACGTCATTGCATTTGCAACCTGAGAGTTAGTTTAAACATTATATATATATATATATATATATATATATATATATATATATATATATATATATATATATATATATATATATATATATATATAAATACTAAGAAAGAAAAAAACTCGTCTGGGAGGTTAACGAGTTACAAAGGAAAAACAAAAAAAGGTGAATGAAAGAAAAAAACTTGTTACAAAGTAATTTTTTTAAGCCAAGCAAAGGAAAAAAAACTTTTTCAAATAAAGAGAAAACTCCCCTGGGATGAGAACGAATTAAATAGCAGAAAACAAAACAAAAAAAGTGAAGAAAGAAAATAAAACTCGGGAGAAGAACGAGTTACAAAGAACCCCCCCCCCAAAAAAAAAAAAACACACAAAAAACAACCCACCAACAACCCCCCCCAAAAACAACAACAACAACAACAACAACAACAACCACCCCCCAAAAAACAACAACAACAACAAAAAACACAAACAAACAAACCAAAGTTGAAAGACAGAAAGGAAAAAAACCCACAACTTTACCTGGGAGAAAAACGAATTTCAAAGAAAAAAAAGTAAAGAAATATCCCCCTCCCTCCAAAAAAAAGACCCCCACCAAAACAACAACAACAACAACAACAACAACAAACAACCCCAACCCTCACTAGGGAGAAGAACGCTTAGAAATACAAAAAAAAAAAAAAAACCCACCTCATTTTGGAGAAGAACTTGGCTTCAGTACAGTCCCCCAGTTCACCCTGCTGTAAATGGGAACCTGCCCTCTTTAGGGTCAGGGAAGGTAAAGCAGCGAGGGAGAGGATATGGGCACCGCCCTCAATATGCTGGCCGCTGGAGAAGCTGAGGTCTCTGATGCCTCACTCCCTATGACCACAGAGGTTATGAGATACCTTTACCTTTTTTACCTTTAGCCTCATATCCAGTTACTAAATGGGTGGGGGGAGGGGGGGGAGGCAGGATAGCTTACTGGTTACCCTACTGTGTTCACAATCTGATGGCCCAGGTTCGAGCCACTATCAAGGCACCCGTTCGGGGGATTTTTTTCCCCCTGCAGTTAACATCAGTACTGACTCCACTCCCTTGAAAGTCCTTTGGATTTGATCATAAACTAAAGTCCCGTGTGCAAGAACATCTTGAGCGCAGGGTAAAACCCGTTCTTCCTTTCGGAAGAGTAGGCCATATGGGGCCCCAGTAAGAAGGGATAACAAAATCACAACAACGAAAAAGAGCATCCACACCGTTGCAGTGTTTAGATGTGATCCCAGAAGTTGGAATGCGGCTACCTTAACGATGGGCAAAAAACAGTCGCATTCTTAAAAATCGCACCATTGGTGGTGAACTTCAGGAGCTCTAGCCGAGGACCCGGAGGGAAAGGGGTGGGGGTGATTACAAATAATTATGTGTGAACTTAGACTCATTCATTAATTTGAAAATTACTTGGCAATGATTAAAAATAAAAACAACCAAGAAGAAACTTCTTTTTTTTAATTTAGAAAGAAATACACTAGGACCTCTTTTGACAACAGAATTTGAGACCTTTGGTGGTAAGACTGCACTGCACTGATAAATGATCTCTCTCTCTCTCTCTCTCTCTCTCTCTCTCTCTCTCTTCTCTCTCTCTCTCTCTCTCCTCTCTCTCTCTCTCTCTCTCTCTCTCTCTCTCTCTCTCTCTCTCTCTCTCTCTCTCTCTCATGAAGTCCTTCGGATGAGACTTTAAACCGAGGCCCCGTGTGCGAACGCACGCAGAACATCTTGCGCACACGTTAAATCCTGTTCCGGTTTTCGTAAGAGTAGGCCATCGTGTGCCGGTGGGAACAGATGACATTTACAAAAACTGCATACACACGGACCGGATGGAAAAAAGCACATGATTGCTTATTCTGTTATCCTCGATATAAAAGAATAAATAAATAAATAAATAAAATAAATAAATAAATCTCTCTCTCGTCAGTGAGTGAGTGAGTGAGTGAATGAAAGGGTGAGTGAGTGAGTGAGTGAGTGTGTGTGTGTGTGTGTGTGTGTGTGTGTGTGTGTGTGTGTGTGTTGTGTGTGTGTGTGTGTGTGTG
>CM060335.1:39436446-39438946 GCA_030674155.1 Stramonita haemastoma | reverse complement strand
TCTCTCTCTCTCTCTCTCTCTCTCTCTCTCTCTCTCTCTCTCTCTCTCTCTCCCTTATGGACCCCATATAACCATGACCCTCCCCGTGGGACATTCGACTTTTTTTTTTCTTCTTTTTTATTTTTTTATTTCTTCTTCTAATGATTGGCAGATCAAGGTTGCAGGGCATCAGAAGGGAGGTGGTGGTGGTGGTGGTGGTGGTGGGGGTGTATCAATGTTACACCATGGGGCTGTTGCTGTCTGTTTGACTATAGGCCTGACAGACCCCTAGTTCTGTATACAGAGTGCGTGTTTGTATCCATGTCTGATCTGTCTATCTTGTCTGCATAGTCAAGTCTCTCCCAGTCTGTATAATCATTATCTATCTACACATCTCTTTATCACTCATTCATTCATAACAAAAAAAACAACATATACACGATTATATGCGCGTGAGCGCGCGCGCCCGTTTTCTTTACCGTTTTCTTCTTTTCTGTTCTAGTTGTTTTGCTTTTATATTGTTTGATTGTGGTGGTGGTGGGGGGGGGGGGGGGGGGGGTGGTGTTCGTTCCTGGGCTAGAGCCCCAAGGTTCACCAATAGATTTTGGCCAATGCGACCATTTTTGCCCGCAGTAGCCGCATTCCAACTTCAAGAGATGATGTCTAAATATGACACCAGTGCACATGCAAAGTGGGGTTTTTTGTGTATATTTTTCACCATCTCTTCTTACAACACAGAGGCCTTCTTTTTTAAAAGGGCAGAATGGGGTTTTTTAACGTAATGGGCAAGATGGTCTACATGCATTCGCACACATACCTTTGGTTTATAGACTCCTTCAAATGACTTGGGGGAGGGGGGGGGGAGTGGAGTCAGTAGTAATGTTTCATTCCAGCAGAAAAAAAATCCCTCTGAACAAGGGTTTTCTCGTCTAGGGTAATGGGATTGATCCCAGGCTGTCAAATCCCCAGTGCAAAGTTCTAACCACTAAGGGATCCCACCCCCCACCCCCACCCTTCCACCTTGCCAACTCCCATCCCACTCTCCACTCCCTCCCTTGTTTTGTTTTGTTTTGTTTGATTCCTGTGTTTTTTTCTTTAGCCAGGGAGTGGGGGAGAGGGGTCAGGGCACTCTTCCAGATTAGAGGAGGGAGGAGTTGGGGGGTGGGTGGGGGGCAGCAGGCTCAAGGTGGGTTGTGCTGTGGTGATCAACTATTAATTTCCACTCCTCTTTTATGTCCTAGCTGGCAGGTGACCAAGGAATGTCTGTTGGCCACCATATCATTGTCGGTTGTTCCAGTTCTAGATGGCTCAAGTTTTTTTTTTCTTTCACCGACTTGTGTTTTTGTTTTTTTGTTTGTTTGGTGTGTTTTTTTGTGGTCACACTACATGGCATGTAGGTTAGATCCCTGTGTTGTTTGACACTTAGTGAGTGAATATTTACTAGACACTTAATGAGTGAATATTTACTAGACACTTAATGAGTGAATATTTACTAGACACTTAATGAGTGAATATTTACTAGACACTTAATGAGTGAATATTTACTAGACACTTAATGAGTGAATATTTACTAGACACTTAATGAGTGAATATTTACTAGACACTTAATGAGTGAATATTTACTAGACACTTAATGAGTGAATATTTACTATAGGTAGTTTGTTTCTGTTTCAGTTTGTTTGTTTGTTGTTGTTGTTGTTTTTGTTTTTTTTACCACACTACAAGGCATGCAGGAATGCTCCCTGTGCCGTTTGACACTCATTGATTAGTTACTACACACAGTTTGTTTCTGTGTTTTTGGCCACACTACATGGCGTGCAGGACAGTTTCTTGTGCTGTTTGATACTTAATGAATTTATAGTTACTACATGTAGTTTGTTTTCTGTGCTTTTTGGCCACACTGCAGGGCATGCAGATTAGCAACCTGTGCCATTTGACACTTAATGAATTTATAGTTACTGCACATAGTTTCCTTGGTATTGAGAAGCAAGTCTTTGGAGAGTAAGTTTGTTTATTTAGTTTTTCTAAAATTTTCTTTTTAGAGGGGGAGGGGATGAGGGTTGTTGTTGTTGTTTTGTTTGATAATGATGATGATGATGATGATGATGATGATGATGATGATGATGATGATGATGATGATGATGATGATAATAATAATAATAATAATAATAATAATAATAATAATAATAATAATAATAATAATAATGATAATAATAATAATGATGATGATGATGATGATGATGATGATGATGATGATGATGATGATGATGATAACAATTGCCTTTCCACAGTCCCACAGGCTGATGATGCATGCTCAAACCGCACCAAACATGTAAACACACACACAGATAAACATCAAGCAACTTGACAATAACATATACACGAATTTTTTTAATATAAATCCAGAAAACACTACTTAAGGCTGATGAGAAATAAGAATTAGGCCTACAACATTCACGGAACAAGTAAGTCCAAACATTAGTTTCGCTTGCTGGCAGAAAGACCTTGAACCAAGTGATTG
>CM060335.1:39416446-39423946 GCA_030674155.1 Stramonita haemastoma | reverse complement strand
CTGATCTGGTTATTTCATAGAGAGGCAGAGCTCCGTCAGGATCATGACCTCTGGTTGCCTTATTTCACAAATTAGTTCATTTTTTTTCAAGTTCAGTCGATTCTGCAATACCGGGGTAGAAATATGGATATATCAGAAAAAAACGTCTTTTGCTAGAGGAAGTTCTTAATTTGTATTTTGGGTTGTACTGCTGTTAGGTTTATTTTCCTGTTGAATGATTATTTATGATAATATATGCAATTTATACAGCCGTGAATCTTGTATAAAGCAAACAAATCAAAGCGCTTGCATTCAAATCAACCAGAGCATGCAACCTTTCCCAAATAAAATCAACAAATTATATATTCACACAAATTCGTTTGTAATCCTCCATACTCCAAAAGGGGTGAAAGGATTACAGTCTTAAATCTTGAATCTTGTCTCCTAGATAACTGAACTCTAAATAACTTGTATACAGTTTCGTTTCTATGGTCCTAGCTAGGGCATGGCACAAGTTGACAGCAAACTGCAGTTTTGTGCTTAAAACTGTACAGTGGCACTTAACATCCAAATAAAGTCTTCTTGTTATTGAGGAAAAAGTAGTGAGGAAAGACAAGTGCAGGTACCAACTTCTCAATCATTTTGAAAACGACTTATCAAAGATTCAAACAAAATTTAAAAAATGAAATGAAAATAAATTCTAGGGAATAATGTCTTTCAGTGGCAGCATTGTAGGCATAAAGTCTTCCAGCAAAACACTGAACTGTTCATGTAACTGTACATGTAATGCCAAGACTGACCACTCATACTGTTGTTGTTGTTGTGATTAAATTAACGTCCCAGCGGATATTTCCAATGTAGGGACTGTTAGTAAGAGTCATAGTGCCTATAAGTATTCATACTGCTGGCTTACTTGACTTACGCCTTTCAATTCCTTGGGGAACAAAGGGCCGCAACAACACCCCTCCTCCAAGGGACTCAGGGTTCTGAGAGATGCTCTTCAATTCGACCCACGATTCATACTGTTATGCCTGAGTATTTTATCCCCTGAAGAAGTGTGTGGTAGGTCAGATTTGGTTTGACTATATTTAAGTCCCGATATATGCTTTTGTAACAAAATAAATGGAAAAAAAAAGTTATTAAAAAAAATTTCAGTCCCAGTCCTTGGAGGAGTGTTGTTGCAGCCCTTTGTTCCCAAGGGAATTCACAGACATAAGTCAATACTAAAGTCCCAGCGGGAGAAAAAAAAAAGTCACAGCAGCCAAGCTATCCCATTTAAGGAATGTGTCATCAACCAACCCATATTCAAATGACATGGTAGTTTTTCATTCAGCCTAAGCCTTATTACCCTTGTGGCCTTTACCTATAACCCCGTCACGATCCTGTTACTTTTGAGCGTGACGGTAACCCTGGCCCCTTCCTGAACCTAGCCCACTCACCACCACACCCTAATGTAAGCCTCACTCCAGCCCTACACTAATTCCTTGGAGGAACGGGAACTACGTTGGTGGATAGAAGGCACAATCAGTCCGTCTTAAGCACAGCTATAAAACACAGCTACAAGTGATTGTGCAATGGTGACCCCTGCTGTTGACCCGAGCCACAGTGTGCAACAAGGTTGTGTGTGTGGTGTAATAGAGGGGTAGCAGGTATTTTGGATTATTCTGCTTATGTAGGCTGGTTGTGTGTGGGTGTGTGTGTGTGTGTGTGTGTGTGTGTGGTGTGTGTGTGTGTGTGTGTGTGTGTGTGTGTGTGTATGTGTGTGTGCACGTGTGTGTATGTGTGTGTGTGTGGTGTGTGTGTGTGTGTGTATGTGTGTGTGTATGCACGTGTGTGTGCGTGTGTGTTGTAACATAAGGGTACCAGGTGCTGTGGATTATTTCTGGTTATGTAAACTGGTTGTGTGCGTTGTGTGTGTGTGTGTGTGTGTGTGTGTGTGTGTGTGTGTGTGTGTGTGTGGGTGGGTGGGTGTGGGTGGGTGTGAGGGTTGTAACATAGGGGTAGCAAATGCCAGGCTTTATTCTGGTTTTGTAGACTGGCCCAGTTCGGCACAGCACACCTTTGCACACCTTTGGAATATCTGGTGAAGAGAAAGTATCAGTTTGTTGTTGTCTGAATTGGGCACACCTGCTAGCCTGCTTATTTAGCCTTAATCCTGACCACCACCCCCCCCCCCCACACACACACAAACACGCACACAAAGGTGGCAAATGGTGTACATATGCCATCAGAGTACATTTAGAACCTTCATAATAGTTTTGTTACAGTCTCTTTGTTTTATTTCACATTAACTTTACAATGGATCCAGAAATATATTGATTAAGATTGAGAAGGTAATTTTATCGCACAATGCAAAAACAGCAGCAGCAGCAGCAGCAGCAGCAACAACAACACAACAACAACAACAAAAAGCAACAACAATTAACAGAAAAGGAAAGAAACAAACAAAAAAACCCAAATCCAAACAACACAGGAGCATTCTCTGTGTGTGTGTGTGTGTGTGTGTGTGTGTGTGTGTGGTGCTGTGTGTGTGTGTGTGTGTGTGTGTGTGTGGTGTGTGTGTGTGTGTGTGTGTGTGTTTGTGTGTTGTGTGTGTGTTGTGAAACTATTATGGGGTTGTAATAAACCGACTGTTAGGTTGAGAGAGAGAGAGAGAGAGAGAGAGAGAGAGAGAGGAGAGAGAGAGAGAGAGAGAGAGAGAGAGAGAGAGAGAGAGAAGAGAGAGAAGAGAGACAGAGAGACAGAAGACAGAAGAACAGACAGACAGAGCAAGACAGACAGACAGAGACAGACAGACAGAACAGACAGACAGACAGACGAAAGAAAACAAGGGGTATAATTTCCATTGTCTCAAAGGTTTCTCTAGAAGAGGAAAGGAGACAACCAACGAACTGATTTGAATAGGCAGGAGGTGTCACACTGATTAATAGTCATTTGCATACAAAATAATTATGCTGACAGGTGTCAGTCAAATTCAAGGACTCTCACTGATTTCAAGCTATGAAATGAATGATAAGAATGATAATAATATTGTATGGAGTTTTTTTAGAGTGCTGAATCTTACAAAGTAAGCAAATCAAAGCGCTTGGATTGGAATCATTCACACACATGCCACAGTTAAAAAAAAAACAAAAAACCTAGTCAAGCCCTAAGTGTCGAATGTTACTGTCATACAGACAAGCTTGAGTGACCCCATCTGTATTTATATCTTATTTATTCTTTTATATCGAGGAAATGGAATAAAGCACTCATGTACTTTTTTTTTTTACATCCAGTCCTAGTGGATATGCAGTTTTGTAATTTTGTCATGTGTTCCCACCTGCCTACTCATGGCCTACTCTTACGCAAAGCGGAACAGGATTTAACGTGTGGGCCAAGATTTCTGCCTGCGTTGCACACAGGCCTCGGTTTATAGTCTCATTGGAAGACTTTTGGGGAGAATGGAGTCGGCACTGATTTTTTACGATCTTCCCAGGTCAACTTCGAAATATGCTGACCTGCCAATACTTTATTACCTTTCGTGTACATACACATGCAAAAAGATCAAATACCCATGTTAAAGATCCCGTAGTTCGTGTCAGCTTTTGTTGGGTTACAGAAACACGAACATACCCAGCATACTCCCCAAAGTCGGAATGTGGCTACCTTCATGGGTGCCTTCAGCCCTGGACTTTATCACAGTTCTTGATTCAAACCATTGAATGCTGGGGGCTACAACAAAGTGAGAGGCTGTGTGATCAGTGGCTTTCTTTCCCACTCATGTAATTCCACTTTACAGCTTAGTCTTTAGTGATCGACTATGACTCTCTGACTAGGAGGCTTGACTTGCACAGTCCTTATGTGCTTCAGCCCAGGGGGCTAGTTGGCCATTGGGGAACATCTTCAACACTGACTGTCCTTATGCCCTCTTGGCCCAGAGAGTGGGGATATACTGTGGGCAAGGCATCTCCACTATATCATCAGATTTCTGCCCAGTTTCTGAAACAGCAGCTGCCTCCTCTTCTGTTTTGGAGGGCATCTTCGAACACAACGGACAAACATACACACACAACTTCATGGGGGCTATAAAACTCGCATACCCAAAATCTCACCAATGATGAATCTCGAATACCTAGCAGAGGAACGGAAAATAAAACCCTAAACAAACTTCAAAACTCCAGGGGGAAACCCCCTTAAGGTGATCTACCTCAATGAAGGTTTGAACCCGAAATCTCAAACATAATACCAGCGACGCTCTAACCACGAGGCTATTCCGCCCCTCACTGACTGTGTTTTCCATGGGAACAGACAATACGATATTTTTTAGCATCTTTTTTTCCCCCTGCGTTTGGCGGTGAAAGTGAACGGCACTGTGCCATAGTGCTTGCTGACTTTGCTGTGCTGCCAGACTGTAAGTGAGTGTGTGCCAAAAATACAGTCTTCATATTATCTCCACAGCCGGTCGTCATGGTAACGCTAACTGGATCCTCAGCGACACGAAATAACAGGGGAGAAGAGTGTTTACACCACTAGTAGGTGTATGTCCATCTATATTCCCTTCAGACAGACTGACAGACAGGCAGACAGACAGACAGACAGACAAACACAAGCAGACCGACCAACAGGCAGACAGACTCTATCTCTCTGTGTCTCTGTATCTGTCTGTCTGTCTGTCTGTCTGTCTCTGTCTCTGTCTCTGCTCTCTGTCTGTCTGTCGTCTGTCTCTGTCTGTCTGTTCTGTCTGTCTGTCTGTCTTGTCTGTCTGTCTGTCTGTCTGTCTGTCTGTCTCTCTCTTCTCTGTCTCTTCTCTCTCTCTCTCTCTCTCTCTCTCTCTCTCTCTCTCTCTCTCTCTCTCTCTTCTATAATGGGTTTTCATCATGGTATCATCATCATCATCATCATCATCATCATCATCATCATCATCATCATCATCATCATCATCCATCATCATTATTAGCGAAAGGCTGTAGTGCCATTCCAAGATACCATCTGTTCTATGACGGATTCTCGTCATGGAATCCAACTTGTTTCATTATAGACACATGTTGTTTTGACTGTGATTCATTTTATTGTTCTTTTATGATATGACATTATTATATAAGGAAGCAAACATGCCTGCTTGCTCTGACACAGTCACACATTGTACTCGTGTAGGCTCCACATGACACGCGCATAATTATGGCATTACACACACACACATGCACGCACGCATGCACGCACGCTTACACACCACACACACACACACACACACACACAACACACACACACACACACACACACACACACACACACACACACACACACACACACACACACACACACACACACAATGATTGCTTATCCCATTATACTCGATATAAAAGAATAAATAAATAAATACATAAAATAAATGAATAAATACACACACTACACACATCTACACACACACACACAGCACACACACACACACACACACACACACACACACACACACACACACACACACACACACACACACACACACACACACACACACACACACACACACACAACCACACACCACAACCAGCTACCACTACCACACAACACAGCACAATACAAAATAACAGCACAGCGCAGCACACCCACACAACCCACCACACCACACCATCACACACACACACATCAACACACACACACCACACACCCCACCACACCACACCACACCACCACCCACCACCACCACCACCACCAACAACACACACACACCAAACCCCACTTCACACCACCATCACACCACCACCACCACCACCACCACAACAACACACACACACACACACCAACCCACACCACACCACACCACCACCACTACACAACAACAGCAACACACACACACACACACACACACACACACACACACACACACACACACACACACACACACACACACACACAACAACACACTGGACCAGACCTGGTCATGTTTTCTCTGGTGTTTTTTTTTAACACACACTGTCGCCTTTGATATTTCCAGGGAGAAAATCTGGATGAGTGGTGGAAGTTGTCTGGTGTGTGTGTGTGTGTGTGTGTGTGGTGTGTGTGGTGTGTGTGTTGTGTGTGGTGTGTGTGTGTGTGTGTGTGTGTGTGTGAGAGAGAGAGAGAGAGAGAGAGAGAGAGAGACAGACAGACAGACAGACAGACAGACAGACAGACAGACACAGACAGACAGACAGACAGACAGACAGACAAGACAGAGGCAGAGACAAGAGAGAGAGAGAGAGTGTTGTGGTGTGTTTTCTCTTTATGATTTTTTATTTTATCTATTATTCTTTTATTTCGAGGATAATGGAATAAGCGCTCATGCGCCTTTTTACATCCAGTCCCTGTGTATGCACTTTTGTAAATTTTGTCATCTGTTCCCACCGGCACACAATGGCCTACTTTTCCAAAAAGCGGACTGGGTTTTAACATGTGCGCAAGATGTTCTGCGTGTATTTGCACACATGACCTCCGTTTATAGTCTCATCCGGACTTTTGGGGGAAGTGGAGTCGGCACTGATGTTAATACAGAGGAAAAAGCCTCTTGAACGAGATTCGAACCCGGTCAGCAGATCACGAGCGCATCACTCTAATCAACAAACTATCATGTGTGTGTGTGTGGGGTGTGTGTGTGTGTTGTGTGTGTGTGTGTGTGTGTGTGTGTGTGTGGTGTGTGGTGTAGTGTGTGTGTGTGTGTGTGTGTGTGCTGTATGTGTGAGTTGTGTGTTTGCGCGCGCGCGCACACGTGCGTGTGTGTGTGTATAGGCAAGTATTAACCTGGCAGAGCCTTCCCTTTCCTAGTAGCCAGTGCATGCTGGGCATGTTGGTGTCAGTTAGCACCAAGGGCTTCGTCAAAAGTCAGATCATGTTCATAGGTATCACTTCATCACCGTTGTCACCTACAATAATATGTCTATGTACTCTGCCCTCGCTTTCCATCAGTCAAGTTAAGCAGCGTCGAGCGTAGTTACTAGTTGGATGGGTGACCGTTTGCACGCCTTGGCTTCAGTACAGTCCCCCCAGTTCACCCAGCTGTAAATGGGTACCTGCCCTCTTTAGGGTCAGGGAAGGTAAAGCAGCGAGGAAGAGGAGATGGGCGCCGCCCTAAATATACCGGTCCCGCGAGAAGCTGAGGTCTCCGATGCCTCGCTCCCCTACGACCGCCTAGGTTATGGGACACCTTTACCTTTGCCATACTCTGCCACACTCACTCCATCTGGGAATCGAATCACAGTGAGACCGTTAATGCACTACGGATGAGGAGTTTGCGTGTACGACTTTTCAAGTACCCCTCCCAAAAGGGCCTTAGACGGAACAAGGCTGATGAAGTTAAAGTATACTACCTTGCCTAGCGTCTTAACTGTACATTGTGGCCTAAGGTATGGTGACGCAGGAATGCATTTCCTGTTGTTTTTCTCCACATTAAAAAAAAAACAAAAACAACCTTGATGGGATTCTACGTCTCGACATTGCAAACTGAATGTCACCCCTAAACTTTCATCATCACGTTGCGCCTCTCTCTCTCTCTCTCTCTCTCTCTCTCTC
>CM060335.1:39406446-39411446 GCA_030674155.1 Stramonita haemastoma | reverse complement strand
ATATCCTCGATATAAAAGAATAAAAGAAATCTCTCTCTCTCTCTCTCTCTCTCTCTCTCTCTCTCTCTCTCTCTCTCTCTCTCCTCTCTCTCTCTCCTCTCTCTCTCTCTCTCTCTCTCTCTCTGCCTATTACAGATTTTTTTGAGACCTGGTTTTTTTTGGATTGGTTGGCTCCTCAGGAAAGTGGAGTAACGTTGTTAGAATGAAAGCAGTTTATCTATAGAAAAGTGTTCTGACTGTAGACGTGTTAGATGCAAATAGATCTACGTACCCTCAGAGAAAAGAATGTCTATGGTGTATGGTGTGGAAGGCACAAACATACCCAGCATGATATCTGTGCACTATGAAATGAATCAAATCATAATCAAATCAAATTCTTTTATTTCGAGGATGATGAAAAAGCACTCGTGTGCTTTTTTGCATCCCGTCCCCGCCCTTATTAGGGATAACATAAGTAGAATAATAAATAGAATACATGAAGAGCATGAGCACGGTTGATGAAATGTGGTACCCCTCTTCTTCTTCATTTTCTTCTTCTTCTTCTTCTTTCTTGCTTTATTTCTTCCTCCTCCTTCTTTCTTCTTCTTTCTTTCTTTTTTTTCTTCTTCTCCTTCTTTTTCTTCTCCCCCTTCTTCTTTCTTTGTCTTTCATTCTTTATTCTTCTTTTCCTTCTTTTTCTCCTCCTCCT
The DNA here is from genome assembly GCA_030674155.1 of Stramonita haemastoma. NCBI lineage: Eukaryota > Metazoa > Mollusca > Gastropoda > Neogastropoda > Muricidae > Stramonita > Stramonita haemastoma. The sequence goes on along the minus strand of CM060335.1, from coordinate 39,410,758 downwards.
CCTTCTTCCTCCTCCTCCTCCTCCCTCATCTTCTTCATCATGAAACGCTCAGACAGTAGCTATTATTGTCTGTCATATGAGCCAAAATGCATTGCCTGCACAAGTCAGGCCCAGCGCATCCGACTTCGGTGTGAGACAAAATTGTCATCTTTTATTAAGTCTTTCTGAAGGGAAAAAAAGCAGGAGAATGGATCACGACAGAAGACAACAGACAAGAAAGTTGACAAAAGAAGAAAAGGAGCAAGGCAGAAGAAAAGAAAGGGATAGAAAAGAGGGAGTTCTTAACCCAGATTTTCCAGAAGGTGGGGATGCTATTTAAAACTGACAGGCCCCTGGCATCCCCAAGAGAAATACCTATTGGAAAGAAGGGGAAGGACTAACTAATTTATTCATTTATTTATTCTTTTATTTATTTATTCATTCTTTTATATCGAGGATAACGGAATAAGCACTCATTTACTTTTTTTTTTTTTTTTTTACACCCAAGTCCCCGTGTGTATGCAGTTTTGTAAATCTGGTCATCTGTTCCCACCGGCACACAGTGACCTACTCTTACGAAAAGCGGAACAGGATTTAACGTGTGCGCAAGATGTTCTGCGTGCGTTCGCACACGCGGGCCTCAGTTTATAGTCTCATCCAAAAGACTTTTGGGGAGAGTGGAGTCACCACTGATGTTAACTCCAGGGGAAAAATCCCCTCCAACGGAAATCGAACCAGACGCTTTTCTATAGATAAACTGCTTTCGAACTGACGGAGTAGGGGGTGGGGTGGGGTGGGAGACTCACCTCAAAGAAAGAGGGGCAGACCAGAGGAAACACGGGTGACTAAGGTGACTTAGGGTCAGCTTTTTAAACGATATATAACGCAGAAGAATCGGTTGGGATACGAGCCAAATGAATCGCTGAGCCATAGCGAGCCATAATTCGGAAAATGACAAACGCCCAAAGGACTCTTAACCAGAACTACTTTTTTTTCCCCCTACCTACTGCTGAAGTTTGGTCCTGACCTACCATCACCCAAGAGTGTCAAAAACTATCATATATATATATATATATATATATATATAAATATATATATATATATATATATATATATATATTATAATGTGTGTATGTAAGTATATGTGTGTGTGTGTGTGTGTGTGTGTGCGTGCGTACGTGTGTGTGTGTGTGTGTGTGTGTGTGTGTGTGTGTGTGTGTGTGTGTGTGTGTGTGTTGTGTGTGTGTGTGTGTTGCCTACACAGATATAGTGGTAGTGTTCTAATGTGTTGTGAAAAGCAAATTCAGTTTAACCAAAAGAAAAAAAAACAAAAACTGTCATATCTGGGAATACACAATAACTTTAATATGTTAAATTGTTTTTCGAATTTTGTGGTTGTTGTGTGTGTTTTTTGGTGTTTTTTTTTTTTTTAATTAATTAGAAAACGACACCGTCTTTTGTTTCTTTGTTTCTCAGCTAAAGCTCCCAGGTTCACCAATGGTGAGATTTATGATAGGATAACATAATAATAACAGTTTTATCATAACCTCACATGAACACTTCTGTCGCTCGACATCATCCCTAAAGTCTGAATGCAACTCCCTTGAATTTCAGCCCGAATTTCACACAGAGAAATCTGCTGTGACATAAAGTAGTATAGCCTAAGTATTCGCAAAAGTCCACCATTGGTAAAACTCAGAGCTGAAGACAAGGAACGAAAAAAAGTTTTTTTTAAAAAAAAGCCAATTCAACAAGGGGGAGAAAAGTCTCTCAAATTGGACAACTCAGTAGGATTTGAACCCACACCCACAGGTTATGTTACCAGCCATCAGATTGCGAGTTGAAGACTGTATAAACAACCACTGAGTTTCTTAGTCCTAAAGGAACTGGTTTGCTGATCTATCCGAATCTGGGCAGTACCTTTTAGGTTTAAAAATTAATAGATTTGCACAGATGAAGGTGACCCTAAATAAGAAGCATGTGGATGTCCTATTGGAGTATTATTAGGAGCTTGGGCTGGTGCAGCACTGCGGTGCTTGGCAGGCCGTTCTCTCTTGTTGCTTCAACAGAACTGTTCTATTTTGGGGGTGGCCCGAGGCCCTGAAGTGGGAGACCTCCTGACTTTCTGTCAACAGTCCCTAAATCGGAGTATTTCTTCTGGGACTATAACATAACTTCAACAACAACAACCTATTTGGGGTCCCTCTCAGTTACCCTCCCCTCTCCCCCTCCTCTCCCTGCCCTTCCCCCCCCCCCCCCCCCCCTTTTTTTTTTCTTTCAGAGTGAAGTAAGATTATTATCAGGTCAGGTCAACCGTCAAGATAAGTCCAGTGAAGTTTGACATTGACCTAGTTCTGCAAACTATGACTATCTCTTCTTGTTATATTCATATCCCAGCAGAGGTTTGGGATCAGGGATTGGTCAGTCCATGGCTGAATATTACATGCCACACTGATGATATAACAAAAGAAGCAAACACAGTCTTTGTTGTCCAGTCTACAGGTCACAGGTCATTGCCCCCCCCCCCCCCCCAAGCTATCAGTATTTGTTTTAAGGATGGTTAGACTAGAGCTGGTTTGCTGTGGTGGTGTTGGTGAATATTGTGGTTTGCTGTGGTGTTGGTGATCATTCTGGTTTGCTGTGGTGTTGGTGAATATTGTGGTTTGCTGTGGTGTTGGTGATCATTCTGGTTTGCTGTGGTGGTGTTGGTGATCATTCTGGTTTGCTGTGGTGTTGGTGAATATTGTGGTTTGCTGTGGTGTTGGTGATCATTCTGGTTTGCTGTGGTGGTGTTGGTGATCATTCTGGTTTGCTGTGGTGTTGGTGAACATTCCTGATGGTATGCTGACTATTATATGGTAGTGGTTTTTGCATGGCCAAAAGAGCCAGACATTAAAAAAAAAAATTATTGCTGAGTCTCTAGGGAAGGGATAGCTCAGTGGTCAGAGTGCTCTCTTTTTCCCAAGCTAAGGTTAAGCAGCATCCAGCGTGGTTATCCATTGGATCAGTGACTGTTTGTGCATCTTGGCTTTAGTACAGTTCCCCCAGTTCACCCAGCTGTAAATGGGTACCTGCCCTCTTTAGGGCCAGAGAAGGTAAAGCAGCGAGGGAGAGATGGGCACCACTCTCAAAATGCTGGTTTTTAGAAAAGCTGAGATCTCTTGCTCCTTGCTCCCTAATGACTGCACCTTTACCCATTTTTTCTTTGTTTTACTCCTCACTCTGTGTGTGTGTGTGTGTGTGTGTGTGTGTGTGTGTGTGTGGTGTGCATGGCCCCCCTCCCATATTTGTTTTAATGTATGTTTACAAGGACTTTTATTGTAAGACTAGCCAGACCTAAAACCTTTATCTTTGCATATACATAAGATAATTCCTTCAATCAGTTTTTCCAAACAGACCATGCCTGTGGGTTTTGTTTTTGGTTTTTTTTGGCACATAAAACCGGAACAGAAAAATATGCTAGAAGAAAAATGTGTTAAGCTGGCCAACTAAGGGGCAGGGACAGCTATACTCAACAGAGAATACAGGAAGACAATCAGCTTTGCTATGTGTCCTCTACACACCTTACACAGTCTTCTATTGTTACCCAGTCACTAACAAAGGGCCAATGCCTTGAACTCTCCACTGTCTTTCATGGTAGGGCGAAATGATCTTAACTACAGGAAAATTGTGCTGACGTGGTTTCCAGATGGAGTTTTTTTTTATTAGCCAGGGTTTTATACATAAAGTGAAATTAAATTTTAAGATATCGCATGAATAAATGACTCTCTTGGTGTGCTGCTGAAAAACTTGTAAAGTTTTAAAGGCAATTAGTTTTGTTTATTGTTCATTGTTCTCTCTATACTAAAAATAAAAAAAATCCAATTGTCATAGTTTGCAATATCTGTGTTTGTTGCTGCTGTTGAATCATACTGTGGAATCCATGCCATGATGATAATTTGAGCTAACATGATTTTTTCTGGTCTTCTTTGTTCAATGTTATATGCCTGGTCCCTTTCCCACTCTTCTCTTGTGAATGGGCTTAAAAGCTTATCACAAAAAATTATTATCATTGTCATTATTGCTCTCTCTCTCTCTCCTCTCTCTCTCTCTCTCTCTCTCTCTCTCTCTCTCTCTCTCTCTCTCTCTCTCTCTCTATGTATACACACACACACACAACACACACACATGCACACACACACACACACACACACACACACACACACACACACACACACACACATATATATATATATATATAGATAGATAGATAGATAGATAGATAGATAGATAGATAGATAGATAGATAGATAGATAGATAGATAGATAGATAGATCTTAACTTCAATGTATGT
>CM060335.1:39311268-39406346 GCA_030674155.1 Stramonita haemastoma | reverse complement strand
GAGAGGGAGGGGGGGAGGGGGGGGAAAGGGGGAGAAGAGAGGAAGAGGAGGGAGAAGAGAAGAGACAGAGGACAAGGAGAGAGAGGGGACAGACAGACGACAGAAACAGACAGAAGCGGGAGACACAGGACAGAAGATGGTGCAGAGAGATGACTACAGGTATACAAACAGTTTGACAACGGTAGAGATTTGGGGGGGGGGAGGGAAAAAGGGGGGGGAGAAAAAGAAGGAGAGAGGGGGGAAAAGGGGGACGGAGAGGGAGAAAGGGAGAGAGGGGGGGGAGAGGGGGAAAAAAGAGAGAGAGAGAAAAAAAATTTGAGGGGGGGGGGGGTTTAAATTTAAAAAAATTTGTTTGATTGATTTGATTTTTGTTTTTTTTTTATTCTTTTACTCGGGATAATGGAATAAGCACTTTGTGCTTTTTTTACACCAGCCCCGTGTTGGACTTTTGAAAAATGTCTTTTTCCCCCAGGCACACGTGGCCCCTTCAAAAAGCGGAACAGGATTTAACGTGTGGCAAGATTTTTTCGTGCTTTCCCCCAACGGGCCCCTGGTTTTTTAAATTTTCTCCCGAAGGAGAGAAGGAGGAGGAGAGGAGGGGGGAGAGGGGGGAAAAGAAGGGGAAGGGGGGAGGGGGAGGGGTGGGGGGGAGAAAAGGGGAAAATAAGGGGAGAGAGGAGGAGAGGGAGGGGAAAAGGGGCAAGGCAAGGCAAAGTTTTTATTCGAGGAAAATAGATAAGCATCGTGTGTTTTTTTACACCAGTCCCAAAGGAGAGAGGGGGGGAAAGGGGAGGGAAGAAAAAAAAGGGAAATTTTAAAAGGGAGAGAAGAGAAGGGGGGAGGGAGAGGAGAGAGAGAGGGACACACACACCACACACACACACACACACACACACACACACACACACGCACACACACCCCACACACACAACACACAAAACAGAGTGCTGTTTTATGATTCATTTAAATTACAACGATTTCTCCCAATTTTTTAAGAGTTAAGTTTCAAAAAGGTTCATGCAAAATTCAAAAAAAAAAAAAAGGAAAAAAAGAAAGAAATTTACAGAGGCTTCATCAGATTCATGTAGGAGGGTCTAATCAATAATTTTGTGTAAAAAATCTTAGATTTTCAAGATTTGATGTGGCAACACATGTTTTATCAGTTTCAAACCCTACAGATTTTGATGGACTTGTTTTTTTTGTTTCTAGTCTTTGGTTTCGTTGGTTGGTGGTGGTGGTGGGGTGTGTGTGTGTGTTGTGTGTGTGTGTGTGTGTTGGGGGGGGGGGGGGGTCCAGAAAGGGAGGGGGAGAGGGAAGGTCTGAAGGAGGGAAGTGGGGGCGGGGGGTCCTTGTTGCATGACTCCGAAATCAGTGTGTTCTAACCATGGCTACTCCCAGCTATCAAGTGTGTGTACAGTGTGTAACCGCTGAAGACAGGGTTACTTACACCTTGCATCATCTGAGGTGTTGTACTCGTTGACACACTACACGCAGATAGATGACTAGATTCTCTGGCTGGTCAGCTCCGTCACTCGTGTACAGGATCCAATTTGATCAAAATCAGAGCCAGGATGTTTGTAGAACAAGAGTGTGTTGGGCTTGCAGATTGCTATTATTCAAGTTCTCTCTTTACTAGCCTGCCCCCCATCTTCAGCAAAAACAACAACAAAAAAGCATCACCCCCCCCCCCAAAAACCAAAAAAACAAACAAAAAAGGAAACAAGAACAGCACACCGGCCTCCCCTCTTACTAAACCACAAGATATAGATTAAATATAAAACAGCTGTGCTTCGCCCCCCCCCCCCCCCCCCCCACCCCATAATGTGTGTGTGTGTGTGGTGTGTTTTGTGTGTGTGTGTGTGTGTGTGCGCGGCGCCGCGCGCAGGGCGCGGGGTGTGGGTGTTTATCACGTCTAAGTACAGTCCCAATGGAGTTTACCATTTTACGGACTGTATCAACCAACCACCATTTTCGATGATAGGCTTACATAACTTTTTCTGAATGTAAGTAGGTATGGGTTGTGTTATAGTCCCGCGGGAGTGATTAGAACCGTCCATTAAAATTAACCCACGACCATCATCATCATCGCTGTTCAGTGTGTGGTTGAAACTTCAGATCTTTGGAGGGAAATTTCCATTCACATAATATTAGTTGACCTATGTGGAAGAGGATTATGTCATTGGCTATAGCCTACTCTTTTATGTCTGATTGTCCGTAATGAATGAACTGTTGATACTTAAGGATTAAGGATTAACACCAACAAACACCACGCACGCACCACGCACGCACGCCGCACAACACACACACACACACACCCCACACACCCCACACACACAATTTTTGCGGGGGTTTGTTCGGATTTTTTTTTTTTTTACAGGTTTACCTTTTGGTTTCTTGTTTATCAAAAATCTAGATTTTTAAATTTTCACGACAGAGGCCCCCGCGGCTTAGAGAAAAGTGGGGGGTTTTTGTCGGTGTTTTTTTTACATTTGATACAAACCACGGGTTATAAAGGGCCCCCGTGACCCGTGGTGTGTTGTATGTGGGGGGTCGTGTCAGACTTTTCGACAGAGAAAGTGTTTTTAAAATTTGAATCGGTCTTTTGGGTTTTGTGAGAAAGAGAGGAGAGAACGGTGTAGCCAAAGGTGAGAGGGGTTGTTTGAGACAAAAAACTCGGGGGGGGAATTTATAGTAGCCTTAGGAGGCATCGGGGAAAAACCTATGTGTTTCCTTTGCCAAACAGCAAAAAAAGTTAATCTTAAATTTGATTAACCGAATCGCGTTCTTTGATAAACTTGACCAGTCCGGGGGTGAAATTTTTTAAGGGGGGAAGCAGTTTTTAAGAATCAATTGCTGGGTGTTTGGTTTTTGGCCTAGTTTTTTGTTAAAATTATATTTTTTTTTTTTCCCGGGAAAAGGGGAAATACCACTCGCGCGGTTTTGGCGCGCGAGCGTGGTTTTTTTTTTGTGTGTGTTGGTTGTTGTGTGTGTGGGGTGGGTGTGTTGTGTGTGTTTTTGTGTGTTTACTTACAATCTCAATCTGCTTGGTGCATTGATTTTGTAAATTAAAATGTCATTTTTCCCACTGGCACACAGGGCATGTATTTTAAAAGGGGCGAAACAGGTTTTAAATTTTTGGGGCGAATTTTCGCTTAGCGTGTGTTCCCCAAATGGGCCTCGGTTTAAAAAAAGAGGGGAGAAAAGAGGGGGGGGAGAGAAAAGGGGGAGGAGAGAGGGAGGGGAAAAAGGGGGGGGAGAAGGGGGGGGGGGAGAGAGAGAGACACGTAGATTGACAACTATAGGTTTTTATTTTGTTTGTTTTATTTTATCAGTTTCATTTTTTCCTGTACAACTACGATTGATAAATCCCTAGGCCTGCTCCCTTAAGTATTTTTGGTTTTTTTTAAAAATATTCATTGTGAGGGCTGGATATTTGACCTTTGCGGGAGGGGAGAGAGGGGGGGAGAGGGGGGGGGGAGAGAAAAAGGGGAAGTTTAGAGGGGGGGGGAGAGAGAGAGGGGGGGAAGGAGGGGGGGGGAAGAAAGAAAGAAAAAAAAAATGAAATAATCATTTTTAAAGGGGTTACAGACAGCTTTCACTATTTTTTCCCCCGGGGGGGCCCCCTTGCCCTGTTTAGGGTGAATAAAAAAAGGAAGAGAGGGGGGAAAAGGGGAGAGAGAGAGAGAGAGAGAGGGGAGGAGGAAGGTTTTCCACTTGGAGGGAGGGGAGAGGGGGGGAGAGAGAAAAGAGAGAGGGGAGAGAGAGAGAGAGAGAGAAGAGGGGGGTATGGGCCCTACCCTTTTGGGGGGGAGAGAGAGAGAGAGAGAGAGAAAAGGGGGAGAAGAGAGGAGAGAGGAGGGAGAGGGGGAGGGGGATGGGGGACAGCCCTATTTAAAGTTTTTTCTTAAAAAAGGGGAAAGAAAAAAATGGGAAAAAAAAGACCCATGGGGACCCTTAGGGAATTGATGAAAAAAAAAGGTTTTTATTTGGGGGGCTCCCATTGAAAAAAATTTTTTGATATTTTACTTTAGCCAAACTGGCAAAGGTCCAGTTGGGGACCGCCTATGGGTTAGTGGGGTTTACCCCAGCCCCAAGGGGCCTTAAGTCGTGGGTTCAAAACTGGGCAGTTGTTTGGGGGAAAAATAATGAGATATAATAATAATGATAAGAGATGATAAAATTTTAAAAAAAAATATAATAATAATAATAATAATAATAAAATAATAATAAGGAAAAATTTTGGCTTATCTTGTAAAAACAAAAAAGCGTTCGGACTTGAGCGACGTTCGTCAAGAGGGGGGTTTTTTTGGGCTCTCCCGGGCAAAATGCTTGCTGGGCCCCTTTATGTCGGGTTTTAACTTCATGAAGACGCTTCTGAGGCCACACAAAAAAACAAAAAACTGAGTCTGGTGTTTACATTGGGGGATGGGGGGAAAAAAAAATTACTAAAAAAAATTCCAACTTAAAAAAAGAAAGTACGCTAAGAAAAAAAAATAAACTTCACTCGTTCCCGGGGGATTTGAAAACTTGAAATTTTCACGGATTGTTTTTTTAAATTTTTTTTAAAAATTTTTTTTGGGTTTTTAAACTTTGTGTCGCTCTTTGCTGTTTTGTTCTAAATTTTCGGTTTCTAAAGTTTTCGGTTTCCAAAAAAATTTTTGGTTTCTGTAAGTTTATCCCCAAATTCGCCATATGGCCCCAAAGGGGAAAAAAAAAAAGGAAAAAGGCAGGCGGGGAAGACTCTTTTTAAAAAGCACAGTAGCAACCCCCAAAACCCAGCCCCGCCAGGGGGAGGTCAGTCAGAAAAGGGAAAAAAAACCCGGTGTCCTGGTCGCAACACAAAATTAAGAAATATACCAGGCAGCCAACAGACACAGACAGCTTAGTGTCAGGGGAAAAGACGACAAGGGAGCGGGGGGGGGGGATGGATTAACCATGCCAACCACTCTCCTCATGAGCAAAACTGGAAACCATGGACCGCAACATTTTAGAAAGTAAGGAGGGTATAGGAGAATGGATCACAAAATTAGAGCAAATTTCTTCATGAGAGTTTTTGAAATTCGGAAAGAAAAAATTATGATGCTAAAAAAAACAAATAGAAAATTTAACAAGATACTGTCAGAGGTAACAGACGACGTCGAAAAGACTTGAAAAAAATGGTGGTGAAAGAACAGAAAAGGAAAAATAGAACAATCTGGAACAAAATACACGAGGAAGGAGAACATCAAGATAATCAATTGCTTGGAGCAAGGAGAAGGAAACTTCTGGGAGACTGAGGGTGGTTCATTGACTTTTTACACCGCCAAACTAGGATCTGACCAGTGTCATCAGTGACCACATCAGCATCGCCCATAGGGTCGGCCTGTACAGACAGTTTCAGAACAGACCCGTCATTGTTAAGTTTTCTCCAGGAAAACCAAAGCACTAGTCATGAAAAATAGGAGCATCCTGAAAGGTAAACAAATTAATTAACGAAGATTTTAACAAAGCTCAATGCACAAAGACTTCTCAGAACTAAAGAAACATTCCGGCACTCTGTCTGCCTGGAGCTTTGAAGGGAGCTGTACTGCAAGCTGATCGACTCTAAAGTCTTCAAAATTGGAAAAATGGTGACACTGGGGGTGATTGAGAGGACGCCTGGCGGATATGTCGCCTACCGTCAGCGAGCAACTGCAGCGCACAGCACGGGGACCCAGAGGCGGGAGAACCAGCCAAACCCTCATCGGCGAGCAGCGCGGGGAGCGGGAGGGCGGAGGGAAGCAGAGGCGGCCCGACGCAATACGGCAACCGCAATGTAGCGGCACAGCAAAAGAAGGGTGACGCACCGCAGCCCAGAGAGGAGGGGCTCTCAGAGGTCAGCCCCCAGTGCGGAGAGTTCCAGACGCCGGAGGAAGCGGAACACCAGGAGAGCCAACCCGTTGTTCCAGACCGCCCAGGGAGCAAGAGGGTGTCCTCCTCCGCTGACCACACGGACACAGACGGCCCGCTGTCTGGGGTGAGAATCCAGGGTCTGCGGAGGGGAATCCAGTGAGGGGAGAGGAGGAGGGGGGAGAAGGGTTGGGGGAAAGTCACCAGCAGTTGTGGAGGATGCGGTGTGACGGCGTGCCGGGGGTCCTGAAGCTGGAGTGGTATGGACACCGCTCCGGCTCCCAGTGCCAAAGAATAGGAGGTGGTGGACAGCCTTTACGATATCAGGTAAACTTCACACTTTGTATTGGGATCTACAGGCCAAGCTTTTCTCAGTAGAGAGAAAATCATACTTGACGTTTGGGCATGGGCGCGCGTGCACCACAGACATTCACACAGAATTTAAGGCCTATTATTATTCTTTAAGTTGGAATGGGTATCAAGACAGTTCGCATAAAAAATCTTTTCTCCAGACACAGGGATTTCCCTGAGTCCTGCTGTCCACCCACCTTAGGTAAAGATGGAAAGAGAAGAGAGGAAAACTGACAAAGAAAGCGCAAAGATGGATTAGCTATGTATCATTATTTTCTCCACGTAGATTTTTTTGTTATGAGCTTACTTCTGTAATCAGCAGCGGGCTTTCATGACAAATTTCTGGTGCTTTTGGGGGTTTTGTGAATGTGACATAGTGCTGTGTCATGCGATGCCCAGTGACGTGAGGGACAGAGGCGGTTGATGATAGATGACAGCCAGTGCTTCTGTGCCGATGTGGTTGGGGGGACCGGACTGAGGCTCCAACTATTCATGCAAGAAGAAATTCTGTACCCAGCATTTTGGGATTGCACATTTTCCCCCTTTGCTCTGCATCATAGTATACGTTTACCCACATCTTTCGGCGGAAGTTAACTTGCATGTACATGAGCACACACTGGCAGGAAAAAGTGATGTATGTGAGTGTATGTGTGGTATGTATGTATGTATGTATGTATGTATGTATGTATGTATGTATGTATGTATGTTTGTATGTATGTATGTATGTATGTAGTGTATGTATGTATGTATGTGTGTGTGTGTTTGTGTGTAGGTGTGTGTGTATGGTATGTTGTGTTGTATGTATGTGTTGTGTATATGTGTATGTATAGGCTTTGTGTGTTATGTGTATAGATGATGTGATTGATGGATGGATGATGTGATGATGATGTGAGATGATGGTATGAGTGTGTTGTGTGTGTGTGTGGGTGTGTGTGTGTTGTGTGTGTGTGTGTGTGTTGTTTTGTGTTGTGTGGGTGTGTGTGTGTGTGTGTGTGGGAATTACATGGATAGGATATGTTGATGGTAGGAAAGGGCAAAGAAAGTTAAAGGGAGAGAGAAAAAATTGTTTGGTGGTGTGTTGTTGTTGTTGTTGTTGTTGTTGTTGTTGTTGTTATTGTTCTGTTGTTCTGTTGTTGTTGTTTACGGGACGGAAATGACATTACCTCCATGTGAGCGGAGGACTGAGCGCAGGGGCGTGTTTCTGGACCGGGAGACACCAGCTAATTATGGAAGCTGTTTCCTGGGGGGGTGGTTCTGGACTTGTCCATTGCATGCACTTCCCCTTCTCAGTGAAGTTATAAATCAGATAGCCTCTTTTAGGCGATCGCTAATTTGGATGGGATGTATTCCCAGGTATTAATACAGAGTAAGGAGTTTTTAAAATAACCCCATTTGATTTCAGAAGAGAGGTGAATGTATGATGTGGAAATAGTGCCCAATTCCCAATGTTGAAAACGATGAAATTATGATGCAGGCTTCTATTGGAAATTACCCAATGGGCCTAGGGTAGGGGGGGGGGGGGGGGGGGGGGGGGGGGGGCATCAAGGGTGATGTTTGTTAGAATGGAGATGGCCGGTTTTGCTGGCTGGTTTGTGGCAATGTGGTTGAAGTGGACAGGCAGAGGAAATGCTTAAATGGTGTGTTGGATGAGTGATAATGGTGGTTGTGGGGGGGTGTGATGATAAACCTTTTTCTTGGGTGTGCAGTTGCAAAATGTGGCTTTTTGTAGTGATAGTGGGATTTTAACGATTATCCCCTCCTTTCGATATTCACTGATTTTTTTTTTTTTAAATCATTATTCATTTTTATAGTTAACTATATCATTGTTGTTAGAGAAAGTGTTTACAAATCGATGTGTGATAATGGAAACTACAGTTTGTTGGTTTCATTACCATTATTTTTGCTATTATTATTGTCATTAATATAGTTTGTTCTCTTGTTTTGGGGCTGATGGGGTGGATGTCGTGTACTTTTTTGCAGCAATCCCCTTTTTTTGAGTGCGATTGTGTAAATTTTGCCTTCCATGCCTGCCGGCGCACGTTGGCCTGCTCCTCCGAGGAGTGGAACGAGTTCTCTGATTTTGGTGGGGGTGGTCTGCGAGCGTTCACGCGCGGGTTCTCGGTTTGTTACTCTCATCCGGGGGCTTTTGGGAGGGGTGGAGTCGGCGCGGATGTTGACTCCGAGGAGATTTCCCTCGAGCGGGATTTCGGTCCCCGGTGGGCGAGTGGCGGGCACATCACTCTGACCACCAGCTATACCATCCACGACTACCACAAGTGTGGTCAGTGGCTCTGAGATGTGTGGCAGCGGTGGTGGGCCGTGTACTTCTTCACCTTATAATCACAGCCAGAACTTCGGGAACACAGAGGGAGGGAATGTGACGTAAAGGAAATGGTAATCATAGGAGTGGAGTCCTCTTTATGATTGACGAGTGTGTGGGTGTGTGTATGTTGTATGTATGTATGTATGTATGTATGTATGTTTGTATGTATGTATGTATGTATGTATGTATGTATGTATGTATGTATGTAATGTATGTATGTTGGTTTTGTGTGTGTGTGTGTATGCGTGTATGTATGTATGTATGTGAGTGCGCTCTTTGCATACGCCCTCCCAAGCTGTGTACCTGTATTGGTGGGAATGACGCCGGCTCACACTCCAGTGTAGGTAGGGTGGGGCGGCTGCCACCTGTACTTTACCCCCTCCCTCCTTTGCTTGATGTGGTGTGTGGCTTAAGGAAGTGTCCGCAGAGAGTTTTGGGGCACTTGCGACAGGAACTGACTCATGGGTGAAATTGCTTTTATGTGGTGTGTAAGTTTTATCTTTGTTGTTTGCAAGGATTTGGTGTATGCTAGGTTGCTTTTTGAGGTGTTCCAGGGTTGCAAGTTTTACTTGTAGGGTGCTTCTCACCATGTCATTTACTTTATTATAGCTTTCGGGTATGTCTCCAGTTTTTCTTTTTTTTTTTAAGGTTGGATGTTATTGGTTGTTTTTGAGGGGTGCTTCCAGGGTTGCAAGTTTTACTTGTAGGGGATGCTTTCCCCATGTCTTTTTTATTTTTTATCGGGCTTTTCGGGGTATGTCTCCTACAGAATATTATTGTTGTATACCAATATGTACATTGTTATAATAGATTTCATTTTCAAATTCCAATAAGATGAATCAGAATATAAGCATTTGTACCGTAAACTGTCAAGGGCTTGGAAACCCAAAGAAGAGGAGAGAATATTTCACTATTTAAGAGAAAAGAAATATAAACATATGTCTACTTCAGGATACGCATTTAAGTCCTAGTATGGGACAAATAATTACAGAGCTGAATGGGGTTACCAGTTGCTATTTTGCCTCGTTACAATACGAACTCGAGGGGGGTTGCCGTTTTTGTTAATAACAATTTCGAATACACACTTAAGAAAGTACATAAGGATACAGGAAGGGAACTATATGTTTGTTTCACTTAATTTTTCTGAATCGGGATTTTTTGATAAATCAATTTGTATGCCCAAATAGAGATAAACAGAATTTTATCAAGAAATAGAAGAACATATAACAAGGATTATTAGCACCTAACCTTATCTTAGCAGGGGGACTGGAACTTAGTATTGAATCCTAGCGCAGATTATGACAATTTATAAACATGTAAATAACCCAAAGGCTGTGGAGAAGGTGGATGAAATAATGGAAAATTTAGATTTAATTGATATATGGAGAGAGCTCCACCCCCACCAGTAGGCGTTTCACTTGGAGAAGAACCCAACCTTTACAACAGAGCAGACTAGATTTTTTTTCTTATTAGTGAACATATGGTAGCTGATATTGCAGATTGTGAAATCCTTCCTGGATACAGAACTGACCATTCCATGGTTTTACTGAAATTCAAATGCAGGAAATGATGGAAAATCACAGAGTTTTTGGAAATTTTAATTGTTCATTTGTTAAAAAGATACTACATACGTTACCGAAATAACAAATGTCATAAAGGAGACGATTAAAGAATATGCTGTAGATTACAATAATAGTATGGAACTTGATCAAACATACCTTAATCAGCTTGGAATTTAATATTTCCCAACAGCTTTTTCTTGACGTAGTTCTTATGAAAATTCGCTCAAAGACAATTTTCGTATTCAACTTTTAAAAAAAGACAAGCACAAGAAGAAGAAAAAGATACTTATAAAAAATAGAAGAGTTAGAAAAGAAAAAACAAAAAGCATACAGAAGAGCTGAGAGATTTAAATGTAAAAGAATAAAAGTTTACAGCTATAAGAGAAAAGAAATTAGAAGGTTGTATTGCTAAGATCCAGATCTAGATGGATAGCAAAGGGAGAAAAGGTCACAGATTATTTCTGCAATTTAGAGAAAAGGAATTATGTAAGTAAACAAATTGTTTAAAATTCAAGATAAGTACGGGTAATAATTTAACAAGTACAACAGACATTAAAAATGAAGTAAGTAATTTCTATCAACAATTGTATGAAAGAAAGACCATTGAACAATTTGATATATATAATATTGTTCAAAATTTACCAAAGTTAACAGAAGAAATCTCTCGGAGTTTAGAAGGGAAAATAACTTTAACAGAAGCAACCACAGCACTTCAACATATGAAAAATAATAAAAGCCCAGGCACAGATGGTTTTACATGCGAATTCTTTAAGTTTTTCTGGAATCAAATTGGAATATTTGTTGTCAGATCGCTGAATGAAGGAGCAGAGAAACAAGAACTGTCAGCTACTCAAAGGGAAGGGTTAATAATTTGTATTCCAAAGGAGGGGAAATCTAAAGATTACATTAAAAACTGGAGACCGATTACACTACTGAATGTTGTTTACAAGATAGGATCATCCTGTATAGCTTCTAGAATTAGATCAGTGCTTTCGGACTTGATTAGTGAAGATCAGACAGGGTTCATGCCAGGTAGATATATAGGGGATAACATTAGACTGATATATGATTTAATATTTTATTTGTATAAACACAATCTGACTGGATTACTATTATGTGTAGATTTTGAAAAAGCCTTTGACACAATTAACTGGACTTTTA
This sequence comes from Stramonita haemastoma, assembly GCA_030674155.1. NCBI lineage: Eukaryota > Metazoa > Mollusca > Gastropoda > Neogastropoda > Muricidae > Stramonita > Stramonita haemastoma. The sequence goes on along the minus strand of CM060335.1, from coordinate 39,395,081 downwards.
TGCTTAAAGTTATCAAAGCTTTTGGGTTTGGTGAATCTATTTGCAACTGGATTCAAACATTTTACAGAAATATAAAAGCTACAGTAATTGTAAATGGACAACCAACTAGATGGTTTGAAATTAAAAGAGGTTGCAGACAAGGAGACCCCATCTCTCCGTATTTGTTTGTCCTATGTGTGGAAATTCTAGCAATTATGATCCGTGAAAATAAAAGTATCAAAGGAATTTATACAAATGAGACGGAGCATAAAATAGCACAGTTCGCTGATGACACTCAATTACTACAAGATGGAAGTGAAAAGTCCTTTAAGGAAACAATTAAAACTTTGGAAAGATTTAAAACCATATCAGGCCTGGCAATGAACTGTGAAAAGACATCTGTTGTATGGCTAGGAAAAGATCGACAGTCTGCAAAAAGATATCTTCCCCATCTTAAAATGAACTGGAATCCCCCAAAGTTTAAAATCTTGGGGGTATGGTTGACTGCAGATTTACTAAACTGCGAAGACATTAACTATGAAGAAAAATTTATGGAGATTAGACAGATATATAAGATTTGGGTTAAAAGAATTATGACCCCCTTAGGGAGAATAGCCATCTTAAAGTCTTTGATACTGTCCAAAATAATATATCTATGGACACTTCTACCCAACCCGCCAGACCAATTTATAAAAAAGTTAAATGCATTGTGTTTTAAAATTTGTGTGGAATAATAAACGGGATCGTATTAATAGAGTAACTGCCAAAAAGAGAATAAAAGATGGAGGTATAGGATTTCCAGATATTAACTGTTTCATTCAAGCTTTAAAACTATGTTGGATAAGGAAACTCAGAACAACAAACCATAAGTGGAAAATTGTCACAGAAACGTTATATCCAGATATTGAAAATCTACATAACTATGGACCAAAATATTTTCTTAACCTGCAAGAACAGAATACCTTTTGGAAAAATACATTTCAAGCATACAAAACTTTCTATAGCAAAATTGAACTTACAACTTCAACAGAAGCTCTAGCAGAACCATTGTTTTTCAATGATAGAATTGTTTTCGAGAATACTATTTTGAGACGAAATGAATGGGTACGGCATAACATATACACTGTAGGAGATTTATGCAGAGAAGATGGCAGGTTCTTATCGTATGAAGAATTTACCAACAAATATAATATCAGATGTAATTTTCTAAGTTATGGTATTCTTATTAAAACGATAAAGAAAGTGTTAAGGAAATTTAGTATACAGATAGAGAATAATACTCAAGCCACGTACCCAAAAGCACTAGAACTTATCTATTCACAGGCAAAGGGAACAAAACTACACTACGATATTCTTGTCAAAGATAAAACTGTACCAAAATACTGTGAAAAATGGAACCGAAAACTTAATACCGAAATTAACTGGCAAGTCGTCTTAAAAAAGACCCAAAGTATAGGAGAAATTAAATTAAAATGGTTTCAAATACGAATAATACACAGAATTCTAGCAACTAATGTAGTGCTATCAGCCATGGGAGTGCAACCAGATGACAGATGTAGCTTCTGTCACCTTGAAAAAGATAGTATAGATCATATGTTTTGGAAATGTATGTCTGTGAAAGTTTTTTGGAATGACGTTAAAAATGCGATTATCACTACTTGTACACATATCACCACTCTATCCCTTAGTGAACAGCTAATTATTTTTGGAAATGACAAACACTTTAGATCAGATGAAATCTTTGACTTTATTATATTAAATGCAAAATTTTATATATACAAATGCAAATTGGAAGAACAAATACCTCACTTTAATGTTTTCAAAAGAGTTCTAAGAGCAAGATATGAAATCGAAAAATATATCGCGTTTATTAACCTAAAATCCGCAAAATTCCACACAGCATGGCATTCTTATAAAAATTTCATTGAAACAGATTAAAATTACAACTTACAGAGTTGTCGGAGCAGCTGTTAATGATGACACAATATGATAGGAGACATCCCCTTGGAAGAATAGGGGGAAAAAATCACTTGCCTTGAGAGACACTCTACACAAGTTTATCTGGACTTTATAACATCACTTGCACGTTAAGTTTGTTTGCTATTAGCATTCTACTTTTCTTTTCTATTTTTTCCCCTTAGTTTTTATTTAGTATTCTGACTTTTCTTTATTCATTATTTTTATTATTTTTTAAAAAAATTATTTATTTATTATTACTTTATTTAGTTGTTTTTTTACATTAATGTCTGTGTGCGGGATTCAAATGTTTACTCTATTTTGAATAATATAATTGATACTGTTCCTTTTCTTTTTTGATTGATAGTGATATAATTTTTGCAAGATAATGATTATGTTCTGTTGTATTGTGGTTATCCAATAATATCCTATATATTATTTCATGTACCATGTCATTTTATTTCTTTAATATAAAACATGCAAAACTGAATAAAAATGTTTAAAAAAAAAAAAAAAAAAAAAAAAAAAATTAAAGCGCTTGCATTCGACCTTTACAACACACAATCAATCACTATATTATATATATAATATATATATATATATATATATATATATATATATATATATATATGAATTATATATATATATATATATATATATATATATATATATATATATATATATATATGATATGAATGAGGCTAAGGTGATATTTCCTCCAGCGTCAGCTAGCTAGTGATATGTTATTATTTTATTTCGTGTGTATTTATTTATTTATTCATTTATTTATTTATCTATTTATTCATTCTTTTATATCGAGGATGATGGAATAAACTCTATTAGTAATGTGCTTTATTTTACATCCAGTCCCCGTGTATATACATATATAACTATATATATTATATATATAATATATTATATATAATATATATATATATATATATATATATATATATATATATACATATAATATGACCACTGGGCTATCGTGTCCAATATCAGATATATGTCAATGTTTAAAACAAGAAAAAAAGAAACAACAACCAAACACACACACACACACACACACACACACACACACACACACACACACACACACACACACACACACACACACACACACACAACTGTCATTGTAATCGAATCTGTATACATAGACTGGATAAATGATATAATCATTAGAAACAATGGATGGACGGTGTTAGATTTTATTGTTTAGGGCAAAAGGTTTCCGCATACGTGTACATACATACATGTACTTGTGTGTCACACCCACACACACCCCCCACACCCACACACCCCACACCCACACACCCACACACGTGCACGCACGCACGCACAGAAGGAGAGAGAGAGAGAGAGAGAGAGAGAGAGAGAGAGAGAGAGAGAGAGAGAGGAGAGAGAGAGAGAGAACTCTGAAAAAAAATATTCATAAAAGGCCATTGGCCCATACATTAAGGGGCTTGCTGATAAATACACTGGATAATGCTAGGAATACACGGTGAAGTACAGCTGTGACAAGTAACTGCAAACTGATCCACTTGGAGAATACAAATCTTACGATCTTACATTACATCAAGAGAGACTCAGAGAGAGAGAGAGAGAGAGAAAGAGAGAGAGAGAGAGAGAGAGAGAGAGAGAGAGAGGAGAGAGAGAGAGAGAGAGAGAGAAGACAGACAGACAGACAGACAGACAGACAGACAGACAGCAGACAGACAGACAGACAGACAGACAGGGCAGACAGACAGACAGACAGAGCACAAATTTTATCTAGATTGACAGGAACGTGTGACCTAAAAAATAAACCCGAAACGACTTCAGTCAGCTAGATTTAAAGAAGAAGAAAAAAGAAGAGGAAAAGAAACAAGTTTAATGGCTGATGTTTCACCAGGAGTTGTAAGATTTCTTGGTATGAGACAGAGGATTATAATTCATACTTGTGTTTCACCGTCTCTCTCTCCTCTCTCTCTCTCTCTCTCTCTCTCTCTCTCTCTCTCTCTCTCTCTCTCTCTCTCTCTCTCTCTCTCTCTCTCTCTCTCTCTCTCTCTCTCACGGATAGCCTAGTGGTCAGAACTTTGCGCTAGCAATTTGACGACCCGGGTTCGAGTCCGGTCGAGGAGATTTTTCTCCTGGAGTTACCATCAGTGCTGACTCCACTCTCCCCCAAAAGTCTTTCGGATGAGACTTTAAACCGAGGCCCCGTGTGCGAACGCACGCAGAACATCTTGCGCACACGTTAAATCCTGTTCCACTTTTCGTAAGAGTAGGCCAACGTGTGCCGGTGGGAACAGATGACATTTACAAAACTGCATACACACGGGGACTGGATGTAAAAAAGCACGAGTGCTTATTCCATTATCCTCGATATAAAAGAATAAATAAATAAATAAATAAGTAAATAAATGAATAAATCTCTCTTTATATATATATATATATATATATATATATATATATATATATATATATATATATATATATATATATATATATATATATATATAAACCTGGCGCCTGGATTTTATCACAGTTCTTGATTAAACCATTGACGTTGGGGGCAACAACAAAGTGAGAGGCTGTATGATCAGTGGTTTTCCCACTCATGGAATTCCACTTTACAGCTTAGACTTTAAAGATCGACTATGACTCTCTGACTAGGAGGATGACTTGCACAGTCCATGTGCTGCAGCCCAGGGGGCTTCTTGGCCTTTGGAGAACATCTCCAACGCTGACGTTCCTTATGCCCTCTTCTTGGCTGAGAGAGTGGGGATGTACTGTAGGCAAGGCATCTACACTATAATCAAAGTTCTGCCCAGTTTTCGAAACAGCAGCTACCTCCTCTGCTGTTTTCGAGGTCATCGTCGGACACGAGGGACAAACAAACAAAATGTAGGCCTACACACACACACACGCACGCACGCACGCACGCACACACACACACACACACACACACACACACACACACACACACACACGATCTGACATCAACAATCAAAGCATTTCCTTATTATCTATTCCCCTTATTTAGAACAGCTTTAGTAAAACCTAGATAATTATCTTGACAGTACATGTGCTCTACGATCACTAAGTAAATACTACAACTTAATATAACCACTGATTGCACCGACTGTCTTTGCCCCTCCCCCCCCCCCCCTTCCAAAATCCACCGGGGTATTTTTTTTTCTCTCTGGCTGGTTGAAGCACACTCTTTCGAGCTCTCGTGCCTGTTATCAGTATTAACACTGTTCGTCAGCATACTATGGTGATATCGCTATCCATATCATCAGCGGCATTTGAAATTGTGTATTGTATCACTGCTCCGTATCATACGGTTGATTGGAGTAACCAATGTGACATGTCATGATTCAGCACTTGTCAGATTTATTGTAATGCACTTGACTTAACCCGTCACTGACTAAGGCAGTTTGTGCTTTTCAGAAAGGTACTGAACAGTCTGTTTCTTTGCTTCCCAAGTTCTCGTAAGCCTTTATGCCAAAACGGAATGCTGTTTAACTCCATGTTTGACGGCTGTTGCGTAGCTTAGTTCAAGGTAAAGCACGTGGACACTCACCATCCTAGAGAACATGACCTTGACCTTACCCAGGAAACAAGGAAACTCGACATACAAAGTCGGATTATGTTGCAGCTTCCACAAATTTTTATTTTATTTTATTTTTTAAAATTATTTTTTTATATTTTACAACCAGCATAGCTTTTGGTTCTGTAGACGTTTGTGTTCGAAATTTGAAGGGATGAGGAAGTGTTGATTTTGAACTTGAAGTGTAGCCAACATGATCAGTTAATATGAGGATCTGAATGAATATGCCAGTTCAGGTCGTGGTCTGTGGGGTTATAAGCAACGTAAAGGGAATGAGAACATTTGCTTTGTGAATATGTAAGGAAACTCAACAACTGATTAACAGTAAGGCAAAAAAAACCCCAAACAAACGGTTTTTTAAAACTATTTTTCATAAAGGATCACAGTACAATGAGGCGACCTTACAGTTGTAAATAATGAGTGTTTATAGAATGAAAAACAAAAGAAATCAGAACAAAAGAAAAAAGGAAAAGAAGATTGCCTAGCGCCTTTACGTTCACCTATCCCATAGACTAGTAGATAAAAAGTGGTAAGTCTTGGTGTGGGATGTTATAAATCTAAATTGTTATCGGTTGCATGCTTAAAAATTGGTTGAATGCAAGCGCTTTGGTTTGTATTTGCAAGATATAGCGCTATATAGATTCCATTTATTATCATGATGATAATGATGATGATGATGATGATGATGATGATGATGTCATGGCACCTGATCAGGGGATGAAGGGTGGAGAGGTGGGGTAGGCTATCTCCTATTTTAGCTTTTGCACATACGCTACCTGCCATTTGCCTTAGTCACTTTCAGAAGACCAAATGTAAGTTAAGATCTCGTGATGCTCTCACAAACGCCAGCCCAACTCGCGCGCTCGCGCGCGCGCGCGCTGTGTGTGTGTGTGTGTGTTCACTGTTGGGGGAAGGGGGGGGGGGAGTGGTGGAGGGTAAGCCGGAGTGGGAAGAGGGATGGGTGGGGGGGGAGGCAAAGCAAGGGAGGGGGGATATCTCTGACTCTGTAAAGCTTGATAAACGCTCTATCCAAAGCTATGTCATTTATTTTTCAAGTTGAAGATAAGGCGCAAAGTAACGGTTAGGCCTAATCAAGCGAAGAGCAAGAGGCGATGCAGAGCCATTTTCAGAGAATCGTGGGTAAAGTTTAACAGCTGATTTCTTTAGAACTTTAAGATTCTCTACGCTATATACGTATATATGCCTACATGTATCTGTCACACTTTATGTAGCACTCGGCAAAGAAAGTCAGTGAACCTGCACTGAATAGCAGTCATACAATGGGATAAAAAGCAAGGTTGTATGTGACTCATGGGTGACTGGTTCTATGGAACAAGGTTGAATGCATTTGACACCGTAAAGGAGTTAAGACTAGCTCAGTAGCTGACTTGCTTGAAAATGCAGGGCAGATCGAATGCCGTGGCACAGTAGTACGCCAAGTTTTCCAGCCAACACTAACGGCTAAGTGGAATACTTAAAAAAGAAAAAAGTCTGAGGTCAGGAGAAAAGAGAAGAAAAAGTGAGATCGCACGAAATGATTTAAGATGTAGCTCTAACATTCCGATTACTTCCCTTCATCCCCACCTTCGGGGAAATTCTGTGCCAGAATTTCCTCTTTTCTGATACTCTTCTTTGTTTCTGTTCTTTTCCCCTTACCTTTCTGTCATTTCTCTTGCTTATATTTCTGTGCCCCCGGTCCAATCTATTGCCTTTTTTCAAGTAAATCGTATACGTATTTTCTCCTCATACATTAAATGCCATTTTGCCTTTGTTGTTTTATTGAAATTATTCTGGCGATCTGGTGATGACATTGAGAGCAGTTGGATGGGCACAGAATGCTCATTCACCAGTATTGTTTGCCCATATGGCAATTTTCTTATGTTTGTTTTATGTACATATATGCATTGAAATGTTCATTATGTTTTTATGCTCTTTTTATAACTGGGGATGATAGATTAAGCGGAACGGCCGGCACCCTCAGCACAGACAGGTTTTTATTTTATTTTATTGGCAATGATTTAGGTACTTTTGTCATTTGATATTTTATGGGGTTCTTTTTAGCTTGACAATGGTGATGTTCAAAGAGACTTACTTAGTGGTTATTGAGTTTTGGACATGAGATGAATTTGATTGGAGTTGCTGAAATTGGATAGGTTGTCTATCCTGATCTGGCTCTTGTAATTGGTGGAGCTATAATATAAACAACATGAAAGGAAAGACCCAGGCAAAAAAGCTTTAGCTAGGTTACTGTATTTCATAACAGGCCATAGTTATTAAACCATTGGAGCTTATTGTGTGGCCATAATCATGTTTTGATAATGTCATGAGATGACGGCATCAGTTAATGTCACCAGATCTTCATATGGACCAATAAATAATTATACTGTTTAAAAATGTGGTAGGCTTATAAATTTATAAATTCATTTCCGTGGCTTGTAATCGTCTGTTCAGATCTGCTGTCAGTACCCATGTCTCTGTATGGAGCTGGAATATATATTTATATATATATATATATATATAATATATATTTTTTTTTTTTTTTTTTTTTTTTTTTTTTTTTGGGGGGGGGGGGGAAGCTGGAACATATAACTACAGCACACAGGAGCGTAGTCTTGCGTTTCATGAGGATCAGTGCTTGTCTCTCCCTACATGCTTCAGTTAAGTCTGACCAGTACTGTTGTCTTTGCTGCCCTTGAGGCAGTTATATCTGGCTTGGGTCCAGCGTCACTGTTCAAGGTGAACCCCAGGTAGTTGAATTTGTTCAGCAGTTCAGTTCTGTCCATGCATGTTTATGTGTATAACTATGGGGAATTTTAGGCTTGTGGTCAAGGGTTTTTTCTCGGCTCTTCATTTTCATGCATCGCTGGTGACCTTGTATCCAAATGTCTTGACAAGCTTGGTGAGTCAAGCCCTCCTTCACTGTCTGCTGTCAGTGTCACCCACCAAAAGAAAGTTTATGCAAGTTTCCCGAGTAAGTCTTACAGAACTTAAACAGTGTGACATCAGTGGCTGGATAAACTGTAAGTGTCGTACTGAAGACAGTCTCTAAATCAAGTTTACAGTCTAGTCATGGCTGCGACTACAATAGCATGTTACGGCTCAGTAACTTCCTCTATCGCTGTAGGGACTGCTCTGTTCTGTCTTACTGAATATTCAGATACACATCTGATGGTCCAAAACAAAGGCCCACACTTCACTGATATTATTTCAATGATACTTTACCATACCTTTGTGCAGGTAACAAGTTAGTAAGTTCCCAGACAAGAATGTCCTGAAAGATATTCTGTGCAGGGAGATAAATTATGACAAAGTCTGAACTGTGTCCCTGTACATTTCACCGCAGTACGCTAGCCGTGAACAGCTACAGGTCCTCTTTATAGTACGATAATTATATTCTTGCATGATCCCTCTGAATATGACCAAACTGTATACCAGTTAGCACACTCCATTCAAAGCTGTAACTATTTAATGTTCAATTCATTTAAGCCGTTTTTAGATAAAACATTATCACTGAAGTCGGAATGTGGCTACCTTAATGGTGAGGGGGGAAAACGGTTGCACACATGAACTTTTTCACATTGGTGAACCTATGAGTTTTTGCCCAGGAGCGGAAAAAAAGTAAAAAGGTAAAAATGCGTTTGCATACATGTAGGCCTATGTGCCTCATACCTGTATAGTAGCCTACTGTATTGCTCTGTTAAGTTTCACAAGTGCCGTTGCTGTGAAGTTAAGGGTCCGGCTTTGTTCAGGACGAAACTACTGCCCTGACTATTTTTTAAAAAATCTGTTCTGGTCTCAGTTATATCTCTCATGAGGGCAGAGTAGCGTAGTAGTGGATAGAGCGTGGAGCTCACTATCTGACAACGGGTGTTGGAGCCACCACCCACCCAGACGTTTGTTCGAGGGGATTCCCCCTGCAATTAACATTAATGTTTTTAAATGCCGTGTTGAGATGTTTTGCAGGCATGACAAGTTCTTAGCATCAAAACCTGTACTTTCCTTTCAATTGAAGGAAACGCGTCCTCTGAAGTCGGAGTAGAGCTGCTTGTAGGCATATAACTGGGGACCTGAAAGTAGCCACACACACTTCTTATCCAGTAGCCTACAGGGTGTAGGCTACTTATAGTAGGTCTAAATTAATCCTCACTGGGATGAGTAAGGTCACAGTATATATATATATATATATATATATATATATATATATATATATATATATATATATATATATATATATATATATATATGTGTGTGTGTGTGTGTGTGTGTGTGTGTGTGTGTGTGTGTGTGTGTGTGTGTGTGTTGTTGTTGTTGTTGTTGTTGTTGTTGTTGTTGTTGTTGTTGTTTGTTTTGTTGGTTAGTCTTCTTCTTCTTCTTCTTCTTCTTCTTCAATTTAACGTCTTTCCAGTGTGTGTGTGTGTGTGTGTGTGTGTGTGTGTGTGTGTGTGTGTGTGTGTGTGTGTGTGTGTGTGTGAAAATATGCACGTTAATGATTCCTTATTCATGTTAGCATTCGGTGGGCAACAGAAACACGAACATAGCCTACTCTGCACACATCCCCGGAGTCGGAATGCGACTACTTCCATAGTGGACAAAAACGGTCGCATACGCAAAACTCTCAACATTATTTTGAGAACGCGGCTGAAGAACAGCAAGTGCCTGTTGCCAGAGAGAGAGTTTCATCAATTATTACATAGTCTAGCCTAGCCCCTAGCCTGGGCCTATTCAGGCCTGAATGACCTTGGCATCTAGCCAATCCCATTGGCATGACCAATCACAAAGCACACCAGGAGGCGCGATCTTAGCTCTCAGCCAATCAGGTCCTTTGGCTTAACGAATGCACGGAAAGGTTAGGCTAGTCTTCCTTCCAGCAGTCGGCGCAGACGGCAGACGATTGTATAAACTATCCGGGTTTTACTGCCATCTACCAGCTTCTCAGAAGCGAAGTAAGTGTTTTTACTCTTTTTGGTCAGCTGTAACACGTGCATGAACTGATCATTCTATCCTGATTTTGTTTGTTACAAACCAATCGCATTTTGTCATGGCATTTATGCTTCTGAGTGGTTGGCAACCGAGGAAGAAACCAGTTTGGGGGAAACACCTTTGTTTTTTCTGTAAGCAGATTGTAGATCTCTAATATTACACTTTAGGCCTAGTCCTTTCTTTGGAAGCATCTATTGTTGACGAACAATCTTTGTTTCTTCCAACATGGAAACATGGGAAACATGGTTCTCGATCCGTGTTCAGAGGGAAGTTCATGCTAGGCTTGTACTGTAGCCTAGGGCCTAGCTGTGTGGGAGAAGCGTGACTTCTTGAGTGTTGGTGATGACGAAACTTGCCGCGGCTTCGCACAGGCAACAGCAGTAGGCTAGGCAGGCCACTAGGCTTGGCAAGTGACTAGGCCTAGTATAGGCCTATGCCGGTTTCCACTGACGTGGAGGGCCAAGCTGTTAGGGAGGACGAACCTTGCATTCCACTACATAAAGTACGATATGTTCTATTCTTTTTCTTTTTTCCCCCCATGGTTCTGCTCGCCAGTATAGGCCTGAACCTTCACTGAGTCTTAGGCTACCGCTAAATATACAATATATACATAAATATACGTTGGTATGTAGGGGTAGGGAGGGGTTTCTTAGCTTTATTCCCTGATCAGGGCAAGGGCCCCGATGAAAAAAAGTATGTAATGCTTACTCTGTAACCCTTGAAAAATAAAGATAATTCATTCATACATTGTAAGGCCTAACCTAACAAGTTACGACAGAATCTGTCATTCAGTGTTGCAGTGTCTAGAACTCTCTCCCTCAGTCTCACTCTTTGTCTCTCCCCTCTCTCCCCCTCCCTCCCTCTCCCTCCCACCCTCTCTTCCTCTCTCCCCCTCCCTCCCTCTCTTCCCCCCTCTCATCACTATATCAGTGTCATCTGAATATATAAAAAAAATTACATGAATAGTTATGTAAATTTTATTACAGCTGTCTTTTGGCAGTTTTGTTTAAACTAATGGGGGTGTTTAAAGTAATTCAGGAATAGAATAACTGGATATTATATATGCAGCCAATAACTTCTTTTTGTGTGATTTGGGTAGATGAAAGTTTTTTTTTGTTATGGGGTAGGTTTTTAAAACATGGATATTGCTTTTGAATATAGTAGGATTGGGGGCCGTGATTAGTGTCAGTGAGTATAAATAGCACTCTTACCTTCTCGGCTTCTGGAAATTCTGGGTTAGGAATTTCTTCATTTTTATCCCTCTCTTAACCGGTTAACTGCCTTAGCACGTCATATGACGTGCTACTGATAGCGCACTCCCAGTGCCTTACTACGTCATATGACGTGCACCGATTTTCTCGATTTTTCCTAACTTCGTTTTAAGGTCCATTGCAAAACAATTGATATTTTAAGCTTGTGTGGGATTCCCTCTACCTATATAGGGTTGGGACATCCCGTTGCGTGGACGGAAAGTCTGTTTTTTCTTCAGTTTCGTTGGCTGACTGGAGCAGTTTTTTTATTTTTATTTGTTTATTTTTGGATGATTCAGGCATGTTTATAAATTTCAACTTGGCCTTCAAATTAGTTTGGTTTAATGCAGAATTCAATTCTGTGCAAAAGTTGTACACACGTCAATATCAAATTGTTGGTAGTTCAGATGCTAGATTTATTACCCCATTTGGGCAAAAGCCCTTTGGCAGAGCAGATTCAGGTTCTGGTTCTTTTTATGGGCAGTCAAAGGGTTTTAAAATCAAGTTAATGTCTTGTTCCTTTTCATATAATTTTCTTCCCGATGCCTACTTTTCTATTTTCTGCCTTTGTAGTCTATTCCCCAATCTTTTTTTTTTACCCAGAAAGTTTTTTTTTTATATAATAGCTCTGTCACATGCCAAAGTAAGTTAGATGTGTTGTGACTAACTAAAGAAAGTGACTAGTACAAGTCACTTTTAGTCAGGCACTTTATCCGCACTTTCACTCATGACCGAAAACCATAGTTGCTCTCTGAGCTGAGTTGAGAAGTTTTTATGATTTTCCTAAAATACAAGAAGATGCCTTATGGTTATGCTGTGAAATTATGAAAATTTTATACTTGTTAACATTTATTTCACTGTTCAATTTTTTTTCTCTTTGCAATATGCTGAATGTATCACTCTTACTCTTAGACTCTATGACAGTTGACACCCACAAACATAATGTTTGTGGGTATGTGTACATGTTTGTGTGTGTGTTGTGTGCGAGAAAATAGGGAATGGGAGGTAGTACAGGTGCATATAATGTACTTAATCATTATAAACCTGTATTTAAAATTTACTTAAAGCTTAGGCAGTCTCTGGACCCAAGCCTTCGATGTTTTGCTAAAAATTTTAGATTTTAAGGTTTGGTATCTATCATTTAGCCTTTATTTGGTGGTCACATGCACTTTGCAATTGTATTATTACTATTACTGTATTAGTATTGTACTAATAGTAGTTTGAACAGTTTTTTCTTTTGCTCAGAGCTGCTTGGAGTTCAGGGTAGATTTTTAGTTAAGCTGATAAACTCAAAGTAAAAAAACAACAACCCCAAAACAACTTCATTAAAGTATTTTACTTTGTATCATAATGAGTGTCTGAAATTATAAACTAAGCAGTTGAGGACTCACCTGTTGTTAGAATGACACATTTGACATAATACTAAGTGATTTGAGCATTGTTGACTGTCTTTAGACTTTGTGAGCTTTTAAATTTTATTTTATAAGTAACTAAAATCTTAATATAATGTAACAACTAATGTGTTTTGATGTTTTAAAAACAATTTAATTTCAAGGGTGTTCTATTTTTGTGCCTACATTGAGTTTGCCTATCCCCAACCTTGTTAAATATGTGTGCACATCACCATAACATCAAATATATTGCAAAATGCTTGCAATTTTAGCTAAAGTAGAAAAAAAAACTGAAAAAGATGCCGTACATAAATAATATGAGTTAGATTGATAGGTGTGCTGTCAAGTTGTATTCAATGTTGGCAGTATGCCATTCATTACATTGACTCAGTGATTGACCTGTCAGCACAGTTAACATACCTATAGGGTCTGTAATTTTCATCCATTGCTGCCAAGCATGGAAAGGTGGTATTATATCACAGTATTAAGTGTATTAACTAGTAGAAGTACATGTGCATGGGTGCGAGCAAGAAGTAAAACTCACGGGTGCATGGTAATGCCGAGGTGTCAAATCAGTGAGCAGTTCCCCTTATGCATTATAACACCACCACACATTTCACACAGACACACAGACACTCACATTCATACTCACACTTAAAAACCCACTGTTGTGGTTTTAGGGATAAAGTGCAATTTTTATTGTTGTATCATGAATTTAATAGGTTAGTCACTTAGTGTTTTAAAAAAAATACTTTTCTGATATATATATATGTTATCACAAGGTTGCTTGGTTTGTTTTTCTTGTCTGTATAGTGTACAGTATCTGAGTATGTACACACGCACGCACGCACGCACACACTCTCTCTCTCTCTTTCTCTCTCTCTCTTTTCTCTCTCTCTCTCTCTCTCTCCTCTCTCTCTCTCTCTCCTCTCTCTCTCTCTCTCTCTCTCTCTCTCTCTCTCTCTCTCTCTCAAACACACCACATCAAAACCACACATATTGACACAGACCTTGAAAATGGTTGCAAATGGGAAGAAGTTATTACATAATAATAGTTTATATTTGTGATAAAAATGGCACTTGGCTGAAATACCAAATAGTGAAAAGGTGTTGTTGATGCAGTGTGTGGACTCCACAGTGATGCATCATGAACATGGAGCCAAGCCATCAGCTGCTGTGTTGTGCCCTGGAGAGTTGTGGCAGGCTAATGTCTGGCTTTGCTGCATACAGCTAGTGAGAGGAAAGCCTCCCTCCCCCCAAAAAAAGGAAAAAAAGAAGAAAAAAAGGAGAAAAATCAATAGTCTGTAGTAAGGCTTCTCTCAGTTCTCTGGCACACATTCTAGCTCCTCTCTTGCTGGATGTCGCACTGTGGCTGGTATCCCTGTCCTTCCACCTCCACTTTGGGGGGCTAAGATTCGTGTGAAGGCTCTCTTCACTGTGATTTTATGACTGTTATGCCTTTATTATTATTGTTGTTGTTGTTATTAGTATTGATGTTTTGATAAGACTTTTAAATTCAATAATTTATATAAAATGGATAAAGTGTTCGGATGAATCTGAAGTGTAGCATTCCGAACTTGTGTATTTTTTCTTACTGATGTTGTCAGAGAAGTTTTTTGTTGTTGTTGTTGTTCTTGTTGATTGTCAATAACTTGAAGACTGAAGTTATATGAAGAAGATTTTTCATTGTTTTGTTTTCAGAGTTCTACTTAACATTAAAAAAAAAAAAACCCACCCAAGAATGATAGTGGCAAAATCCCTCAAGTTAAATTTACTCCCACCAGACAGTAGATGCAGTGATATATTTAGAATACAGCATTGCAGAGAATTGGTTACATAGAGAAAAACAAGAACTAAAGCATATGAAAAAAGAATTTTTCAACACTTTCTTCACAAATTTTGATGTTAAAGTACCCTAGTTGAGTAGTTAAGTATTGTCAGGATTATTGATTTGAAAAACTGATTGGTGTATCAGTACATTTATCTCTAAAGTGAACCATTGTTAGTAGAATACTAACTTCTATGTCCATGGATCAGAAAAAGACCAAAGATCCAAAGCGACTGTATTTTATTTCTTCACAACAAGAATCAGTGAGAGAGAGCGCTCTTAGTACTGTTGAGACTTGTGATTTAGAAATTTTTCAGAAAGGGAAAAAAAGAAAATCTGTAAAACTAAAAGAAATTGAAATGTTACTTTATGGTGTATGATAAACTGTTGGTGCAGCATTGGACTGGCCATCACATCACCAGTGCAACCTTCGTGCTGTGTGTTAAATCAAAAGGCTGCAAGTGCAAGCCAGTCGGTCTTTCCTTTCAATGGAGCTGATTCAGACTGAAGAACAGTAAGGTGCATGCTTTTTGGACATCAGTGGCTGGCTTTTTTCTCCTTGTTCTATTCCCATCATTTGCTCGTCAGCCTTTTGTTTGGTGTTTTTGAGGCTTGACTTTGTACTTTTGGGGTGGGGAATTTTTTGGCACCTCTTATGAGAGCTAGCAACACTGTTTACATTTCATTTTCCATGTCAGTTGAGTAATTCACTAATAGATCTTGTGTTAATTTATAATGAATACTGCACATGGATGGATTTTATCACTTATTTGATTATTACATTATTAGCCTGAGACCCGCTGTATTCAGTGTATCAGTTATAAATAAGTGGCTATCTCTGTTTAGTGTAAAAACAGCCTTTAATTTTAAATCATATATAAACCGTGTATATTATCAAATGTGTGGTACACTTTCTCTATAAAAAGTTTATTGGAAAAACTGTTGGACTTAAAATAATTCTGTCCGACTCTATGACAAACTATTTTATTTATGTTTGAAAAACCTGTACAGCAGAACTTCAAGAAGAGGGGACAGCCCTACTAAAACCATTTTTTCTTGTGTGTTACTGTTGCCATGATAACTGCAATGGCCCATTTTATACTAGTTATATCCGTCAACTGTAGCAATATTATAGTATTTATTAGATTAATACCATTACAATTAATGGCAAAAATCAGTGTAAAACTTTCTTATGAAGCCAGTGAAAATGAAATAGGATTGTTAAATGTATGCATGCCAGAGCACATTAATCTTTAAAAAAAAAAAAAAAAAAGTGCATGTTTGCAATAATGTGGACACATGTTGTTTCTCCCTACACTCCCTGTTGTTCACTTTTCATCTTTCCCTATAGCTCTTAAAGTGTGCACACAGTGACATGTTCATACATTGATACAAGTACTCCTGCTTAACATGCCGTGCGCGCGCACGCACACGCACGCACGCACGCACCACACACACACACACACACACACACACACACACACTAAAAAGAGATCATGTACATCAGGGTTGTGTTTTTTTTTTATTGTTTTCTTTTTGTTATTGATATTTTTCACATCTTCAACAAAGCTGTCACTGCTGTTTTGTTTGTTTGTTTTTGTTGTTTTGTTTTTGACATGTATACATGTGTATACATATATTTATGTCTTGCTAGCTGCTCTGTGCAAATTTAGCACTTTGTCAGGTTGAAAGCTATCATCAGTATTGATCAAAACTTCTGACTCACTGACTCATCCATTGCTGTAGTCTCCTCTGCTGTAGTCAAAAGTCTGCTCCTGATTTGTCTTATGTCAGTCTCTTCACATCTTTTTAGTTTCTGATTCTTGGAGCAGTTGGGAAAATGTTACACTGGCGGGCAGGTTAGCCATTAGAGCTGTTAACACTTGATATGACCGTGTTAATTAATATAAGTGAGGGCACAGACATGTTGGAGTCTTCACTTAAAGTGTGTGATATGATACCCCCCCCCCCCCCCCCCCCCCCGTCCCTGGATTTAACGTTGAATGATTCTAACTCTACTTCCATGACTGACAGTATTTCTGATGAGACTATTCATTACAATTCAGGCCCCATCATACACAGAATATATATATAATATCAATTATCATGTATAATATGCAAACACACAGAACATCTGTACACCTGTCAAAACCCCATTTTACCCTTTGTCAGTTTGTGATGAATAGGTCAGCCACACCTGTGTCACAGATGACCCAAACATGCTAAACTGAAGCGTGCATTCTGCCTTCTGGAGAGAGGGAAAGGTTCTACCAGGTTCAACTTGCCCAACTATTGGAAGTTTAGATATGATACATGTGGAAAATAAACTTGTTTAAGTTATAAAAAAAAAAGACATTCATGAGATAATTAGGACAGTTTTCTAGCTTGGGTGAAGTTCAGATTTATAAAGCTGGGAGGGCAACTGAAGATATGGAAGCCACCTCCCCCCCCCCCCCCCCCCCCTGAACTCACATACTTCACACCACACACACACACACACACACACACACACACACACACACACACACACACAAACACACACACACACCACACACACACCACACACACACAACACACACACACACACACACACACACACACACACACACACACACACACACTCCAAAGAAACAACTACAACAAAAACCTACAGACAAAACAAACACAAAACAAGAATCAAATAAAAGCAGCACACATTGCAGAAATTTAATCAAGAAAGGTAGAAGCAATTGTAATAAAGTAGAACTGAACTTATAAAGCCGTGATCTAAAAATAACAAAACAAAAACAAAACAACTCATTCAATTTTTTTTTATTGACACATTGTTATCAGGGGAAACAAAAACAAAAGATAATTTATCTGTTAACCTGTGACCATAAATTCATAGTGCAGGAAGTCCTTTGATAATACAACCAGGGTGATTTTTCTGGTATCAACTCTTTTGAATTGTTACTTTTTGAAATGTTTGTTTGTTGTGGGATAGCCTGATACTTGTGATAGTCTGTTTTGTTTAAATATAATTATATGAACTGATGACAATGGAGCAGTCAGAATTTAAAGAATGGAATTAAACGGGGAATCTCAGAAAATATGAAATTAAGTGCTCATGTCCTCTTTGTTGTACTTGTAAATATTCAGTGTGGTTGCTGCTGGTGATGGTTTACTTTCACTGTTCAGTAAGTTTATGGATTCATAAAGGAAAAAACCTGTCTTACACTAGTTACAGTAGTACACTTCTTGGAATCTGGGAGAAATCATGAGTTAAGATCTACCATTTCCAAGTTAGTGGATGTATCATTGTGTGTGTGTGTGTGTGTGTGTGTGTGTGTGTGCGTGCGTGCGCGTGCGTGCGTGCGTGCGTGTGAGCGTGTTTGTGTGTGTTGAAAAACAGGCATCCTGTGTGTGTGTGTGTGTGTGTGTGTGTGTGTGTGTGTGTGTGTGTGTGTGTGTGTGTGTGTGTGTGTGTTGAAAAACAGGCTTCCCATGTGACTTGAAACATGTGATAATTAATATGTTCAGACCTTGAACTAGTTGAAGAAACAGTTGTAAGATAAACTCCATGTAAAGTCGTTCAGTGTTCAGGTGTGTTGTGGGACTGTTTTGCATAGCAGTAATGACCGATATATTCCCTTATACTTACTGTTATAATACACTTTATTTGACCATGTAAAGTCGTCTTTGGTGTTCAGGTATGTATAAAGTTTTAAGGCCTGTAAAAATTGTGAATTGTTAGCTAGCATGTTATATGTATATATATGTTATGAATTTGGCAGCTGGTTATACATAGATGTATCAAGTACAGTTTGAAAATGAAATCATCTGGCTTTCCTTTCTGTGACAAACTGTTACGTTTGATGAATTAAGATTAATGGACATTGGTCTGATTGTGACTCAACCTTTTTCATTTATGATTTAACTTATATCTGGATATTTAGCTTGACAGATTCCATACACACATGTATTGTAAACTCTCTCTCTCTCTCTCCTCTCCCCCCCCAAACGCACATTAATTACGCAGACCTGTATATTTGTTGACGACATGCCAAACTACTGAGTGGAAGTGAGAAGGTTAAAATTTTGACTGTATGCCAGATTATGAATGAAAAACAAGGAACTACATAGGAGCATGGGCTTATGTCTTACATCAACTGTACTAGATGACAGATTTATCTGTTAAAAAAAACCAACCGTAATGTTTGGAAGGAAAAACATTATTCCTCCATAATCAGATAATGTAAATAATTTTACCTTTTTTTCTTTAGTTTGTGTAACATCTCTCACAAAAGGGTACTTTCGTGTTTGGTATTAGTATTACTAAACATAAATTTGATGACTGCAGTTATCTCTTTATACTGCAAAAGTAACTGCCTTATTTTATGAGTTCCTTGTTTTGTGAGAGTGGTCGCTATTAGAACTTAAGCCACTTGACATCTTCCTTTTTTTTTTTTTTTTTTTTTTTTTTTTAAATTCTTTTTTGTTGTTGTTGACATCTTCCTATCAGACAGCCATTGCCTGTCTGGGCATTGAGACAGAGGTTGTTTGCCTGACTTTCTGAGTCTGATGTTCCCCACTAATGGATGGTTTCATTATTTCAATAACAACACTCATGTCCTGGAAATTAAAAACTCACAGAAATACTGACTTGCTTACATTGACAATACTATATATAGCCCAGGATATTAAAAACTCGGAAAAACTGACTTGTTTACACTATATAAATACTCTAGCCCAGGAAATTAAAAACTCGGAAAAACTGACTTGTTTGTAACACTATAAATACTCTAGCCCAGGAAATTAAAAACTCACAGAAATACTGCACTGACGTGCACAGAATTCTGGTCTAAGCATGCTTATTAGAAAGTAAGAAGTGGGAATCTACAAATAGAACAAGAATTAATATCAAAACCAGCATGTACATCAAACATTACTTGGTATCCTGTGAGTGTTTGGTTAATCTTCTCCCTCTCTGTTGTCTCTTCTGCAGTCTATTCTAGTGATTCAGACAGTGTCCATGAGGAAGAAAGCACAAAGAAGCATAGTCTTCCCCTTCCTCAGCATAAAGACAACTGGTCTTCCCCCCCCCCCCATCTTTGCCCTCAGATGTTCACCTATATGAAGCTTTTGTTCTTCAGCCAGCCCTTTCCCCTTCCTTTATTCTGCCTGATGGGTTGAAGTCAGATCACAGTCTGCATACTTGATGAAGGAGATGGTGTTCCTGACAAGGTGAAGGCTGGGGTTAGGGGGGGGGGGGGGGGGGGGGAGTAGGAAAAGCTACATGAAAACAGCATGATGTGGGGTCATTATCCAGACAACTCCTACAAGTTTTGGCCTTCTGCCATCTCTTCCTCCACACCCCCTCTAACATGCCTTTAGTTTTGGGGGTTATCTTTCTGATCAATTTTGATACAAAGCTTCATTTCTCACTGCTGGAAGTTCAGAATAGTACATAATTATTATGAAACACTCTTACTGTTACTGTTAGTCTTACCTGAAAGTTTAATGAAAATCTCATTTTAGTTCAATATTTTGAAAGTCATGTTTATGACTAGA
The DNA here is from genome assembly GCA_030674155.1 of Stramonita haemastoma. Classification (NCBI taxonomy): domain Eukaryota; kingdom Metazoa; phylum Mollusca; class Gastropoda; order Neogastropoda; family Muricidae; genus Stramonita; species Stramonita haemastoma. Next base: position 39,374,552 of record CM060335.1, on the reverse strand, counting down.
AAAGCTTTGAAAATTCAAAACTTGTCGTGTGCTTGAACATGTCGGCAAAAAACCTCAAACTATTAGTGTGTGTGTGTGTGTGTGTGTGTGTGTGTGTGTGTGTGTGTGTGCATGTATGTGTGTGAGAGAGCTAGAGAGAGAGAGAGAGAGAGAGAGAGAGAGAGAGAGAGAGAGCAAAAAGAAACTTAGAAAGTGTCTGTGCATACACATTCCTTCTTTTCCATTTCTTTTCTGTTTTTGTGTTTTTCCCCCTCCACTACCAGAAAATTGTGTATGTGTAGTTTAATTTAAAACCCAGACTGAAAGCAGAAACATGTAGTGCCAGAGCCTCTCTGTCTAGGATCGTTCAGTGTTAGAGATGTATACATGTAGCCCTAGAGAGCTTGCTGCAGTGTTGGCTGATTGCTTTTGGTGCCTGACAGGGAGGGTGATGAGGCGTGCAAGTAGTTGGGTTGGATGGAAGGCTGCCAAGTCTGGAAGCACTTACAGGAACGAGGCTTCCTATTGCACCCCCCTCTCTCTCCCTCCCTCCCCTGCCTTTCTGTCTGTCTGTGTGTGTTGTCTGTCTGTCTCTTTTCCTCTTCCTCTCTCTCACTCTTTCCCTTTCTTATTAGATGAAGCCATTGTAAAAGAGAACTGCAACTCATTTGGTGCCTCTTTTTTGTGTCTTTGTCAGTTTCTCCTACTTATTTTGCTCTGTCTGTCTCTCTGTGTCTGGCTCCCTCTCTCTCTCTCTCTCTCTCTCTCTCTCTCTCTCTCTCTCTCCCCCCCCCCCCTTCTCTCTCTCTCTCTCTCTCTCTCCCTGTCTCTCTCTCCCTCCCTCCCTGTCTCTCTCTCCCTCCCTCCCTGTCTCTTCTTCCCCTTCTCCCCCCCCTCTCTCTCTCTCTCTCTCTCTCTCCTCTCTCTCTCTCTCTCTCTCTCTCCTCTCTCTCTCTCTCTCTCTCTCTCTCTCTCTCTCTCTCTCTCTCTCTCTCTCTCTCTCTCTCTCTCTCTCTCTCTCTCTCTCTCTGTGTACTCAGTAGAGCCAGGTTGACCTAGGCTATAGTCTAGTGTACAGAGTTGTTAAAATACTTCCTTCACAGATTAAAAAAGAAAAAAAGTGTAAGGTTGCATGTGCAGACAGTGTTTGTGGTATAATCATCATGGCAGTTTAATCAATGAGCTTTTTGTGGAAGTAATAATTAAACTCTCAGTTTAAAAAAAATAATTTAAATCTTTTCAGAAACTAGCTATTAATGCAGGTACTTATAATCCAATTTTTCAATTTAGACATTCAGAGATACCTTATGTGTTTAAGAAAATTTGTTTATTTTGTGTATTTTTTAAAACAAAAATTTAAGACTCCAAGCAGTGATCACTGTTACAATTGTTTTTTTTACATGTAATGCATTTGGTTTGATTTGTGTGCTTTGTATTAGAGACAAATTAATAAGCAGTGGTCATTAGATCTAGTTTTAATTCTGAAACTCTTTGTTTTCACTGTCTCTCTTTATTTCTCATCTTGTCTTTGTTAGTTCTTAGAGCCTCTTTCTGTCATACTGTCTGTCTGTCATGTCTTGTCTGTTATTCTCTTTTTGCTCTCTCTCTGTTCTCTCTCTGTCTCTCTCTTATTTTCTCTCTCTGTCTCTCTCTGTCTTCTCTCTCTGTCTCTCTGTCTGTCTTCTCTTCTCTCTCTCTCTCTCTCTCTCTCTCTCTCTCTCTCTCTCGTCTCTCTCTCTCTCTCCTCTCTCTCTCTCTCTCTCTCTCCTTCCCCTCATGATTATCCACAGTTCTTAATTGAAATTCAGTCTCTGTCCCTGTATCAGTATTAGTACCCATGACATGTAGAAATAATAATGTATCATCAGGCAACCAGTCCACACCACCACACACCCACACACACACACACACCACACACACACACACACTCACCACTCACTCAACTCACTCACTCAACTCACCAAGCTCACTCACTCAGTTCACACATTCACTCTTACACCATCAGATTACACACACACACAAGTAAACAACACACACACACAGAGTACACACACACACACACACACACACACACACACCACACACACACACACACACAATACACACACACACACACACACAGATACAACACACCACACAGAGTACACACACACACACACACAAACACAGACTACACACACCACACACCCCACACACCACACACACACACCACACACACACACACCACACACACACACACACACACACACACACAGAGTACACACACACACACACGAGTACACACACACACACACACACAACACACACACACACACACACACACACACACACACATACACACACACACACACACACACACACACAGAGCACACACACACACACACACACACACACACACACACACACACACACACACACACACACAACCACACACACACACACACACACACACACACACACACACACACACACACACACACACACACACACACACCACACCATCTCTCTCTCTCTCTCTCTCTCTCTCTCTCTCTCTCACTATCACACACATTCCTGTCTCTCTTTCTGTATAACATCTCTATGAGTCTCCTTTTCTATCTTTCTCACTGTGTCTTTGTGACATTTGCAAAGATTCCTTTTTGTGTTTTTGTGTTTGTTTACAGTTTAGCTTGCAACACTTCTTTTTTTTGTTAAAAACAACAACAATAAACCCCAGCAGGACATCATCTAGTTAAAAGTTCACAATTATTTTGTGTATTGCTTGCGTTGGTGCTTGCAAACTGTTCAATTGATTATTGTTTGTTGCTTGGGCTGAGTGATACATGTTGCTAGCTGGTTGACACACCCATATCTGTTGTCTTCAGCACTGGAGCTTTCCATTTTCATTTTAGCTTCTAGCAGCAGCCAGAAAGGTCATCGAGACATTTCTGTACAATTTGTTGGATTTTTGTTTCTTTTTTTTTCTGAGAAAGTAACATTACTGCTTCATTGTCCTTGCTTTTGTACTGTAGTACCACTATGTGGAAAAACCAAACCAAACAAGAAACCTGGCTGCTCTTTTTCTTCCATGATTTCTGTCGTTGACTATTATCAGTTTTGAAATGCCACAGGGTTGCAGAGCTCTGTCACAATGTTCATAGTTCAACCTCATTCACTTCACCATAGCTTCTCCCCCCCCCCCCCCCCCCAAACCAAATAGCCATTTTTGGCTGGGCTTTTGTTCTAGTGTTGTTTTTGTTTTTAAAGAGAGTGGGATTGATTTAATATAGTGGCAATGCACACATGTAGAAAATGATATGGTTGTGGGTTAGATTCATTCCATCTGAAGGTGGACTTTCTCTTGATCCATTTGATTTTGTAGAAGCTGACTGGATGTGATTACCTTACTAAAGGCTTATTAAAGGCTTTTAAAATGAAGTTCCACATTTAATCATAAAATTGCCCCTTGATTAGTCTGCAAAAATGCATAGGGATGTACAGATATTAATCATGTAATGGTCATTGTTTTGTTTGTGTGTGTGTGCAGAATTGAGCAAGAAATTAGCGAACCAACTGCCGCTGTTTCTAGCACATCCCTGTCTGAAGAGGCTTCATCGGCACATAGGGGAATGAACGATTGGCGTCCCTTTGTTTACGGAGGACTTGCTTCCATCACAGCTGAATGTGGTTAGTATGCTTGTTTTCCTGGGGGAGGAGGGGAGGTGTTTGTTGTTAAAACCTGAGTTGGTATGTTTTATTATCATTGCAGAAATGATAAATGTTCAGGTTAAAGAAATATAGACTGGCTAGTTAGTTTTGCCTTTTATTCTTTCTTTTTGTTCCATTTTTTGTTTCTGTTAGAGAGTCCGAAGTATTTTGATTTCAGAAAACAGTGTTTCTTGACTCACTTTGAAAAAAATAATTAAAAGGTTGTCTGCTACAGATTCTGATGCAAAATTTCACCTCGCACTAGGATCTTCTCAGGAAACAAGAAAATTCTGCTTTATTTGATTGTACGCATAAAATCATAGGAAGAATCAGCTCTGCTGCTTGTGCTTGACTGTTATAAATTGATGACATTTCGTTCTGATGCTTGATTGTGGTAAAGGGAATCTGATGAAATTTTGTTGTTTTCATTATCCATCACCAAATAGGTAACTTGCAGTGTCATTGATAGGCGTTTTGTTTGTTGTTACAGGAACATTTCCTATCGATACCACCAAAACCCGCCTTCAGATCCAAGGCCAGAAAATAGATGCTCGCTTTTCCGATTTAAAGTATAGGGGCATGTCCCATGCCTTCTTTCGTATTCTGCGTGAAGAAGGTGCCATCGCTCTATACTCAGGGTAAGTAGTGACCCCTTTCTGTATACTCCTTGACAAAACTTAGTTGTGGAGTAGTCATTTAACATTTGTGTGATTGATCCGTTTTTACAATGTGTGTGTGTGTGTGAGTTTTCATGACCTAAAATTCACATTGAGCAATGCATTTTTATTACCATTTGTGTAAGCTGCATCAGTAGCATTTTCTTTGTTTCTGTGCGTCTTTATTTTCCTTTATACTTGTCTTAAATGGTTGATGTTTATCTATAAAAGTACTTCAAAAAAGTTTGAAAATGGGTTTTTGTTTAATGCTATGATAGCAGAATGCACAGTAAAACAATCTGTGGCGCATTGGAAGCATGGTTGAAAATATGATTATTTTTTCTATTGTGAACAGAATTGCTCCAGCTCTCCTGCGCCAGGCCACGTACGGTACCATCAAGATCGGTGTCTATCATACCCTGAAACGCGCTTTCGTTTCCAACCCCAAAGGTCAGTGTTCACCTAATGACAGGGCTGGATGTGCAGTGCTGTTTACTGTATAAGAATTCTGCTCATTCTTTTTGCTGTGACAGTTTTCTGAGTCTGCCAACAGCTGACATAAAATGAGCTGCCACAAGTATTTGGACATTGTGCTTGTTTTCATGGTGTTGCTAGTTGATGTGAAGAAAAAGATATGAGGACAAAGAGAGGTATACTGGGGACTGAATTCTGTAAATAGTGCTTTGGAAACCCCCCCCCCCCCCTTTCAAACAAAAGCAAATAAATTAAAAAATGTACACATGCCTTAGCAAGGGTGTTCTTTAGATTTCTTAACACTGGAGATGTGTATGGCTTTCATGTGTACAGGCTCGGGTAATGTGTTTGCCTTTATGGAAGAAATGGTCATCATATCAGAAGTTTATTCGACTGTTTTAGAAACATTAAAAGTGGCATTGTAAAATTGACTGCTATTGAACAGGGAATTGGCTGAAAAGACTATTGTAATATTTTTTGTGAAGAGGTAATGATAGGTTAAAATAGAGAATAATACAAATAGGAGTAGCTGTCATCCAAAGTTGGCCACAAGCTGTATAAATATTATGATTTGGCTGTGCAAGTTCACCATAAATGCACCAGCTGTGTGGATAATCATTCAAGTGGGTATATTATGCTACATGGCAGATACACAGAGTTCACTATATCACCCTTTTCCTGTCAGTTGGTGATATTGGTTGCATTGTCTACATACAACATTGATTTTTGCTGCCATTTTTACCTGTGTGTTATTATTACAAATTAGTACATATATCCATTTTGGACTACTACAAAATATTTGTTGAAAACGGATGTAACTGTCAAGAATAACTCAGTACAATGTGAAGAGGAAAATGTATGTACTTGATGATAACCTGATGAAGATACAATGTGAAGAGGAAAATGTATGTACTCTGATGATAACCTGATGAAGAAATGCAGACAACGTGACTGTGTGCAGATGAAACTCTGGCGATCAACGTGGTGTGTGGCATCACTGCTGGTGTGGTGTCCAGCTCCATCGCTAACCCAACGGACGTGCTTAAGGTTAATGGCCTTCACTTATCTTTTCACCTTTTTAAAATAAAATATAATTATTTTTTTTGTTGCTGTTTTGCACCTTACCCATGTGTTAGCAGATTGCTTTCTGTGCAGGCTTTGTCTTTTAGAGACATGCAAACTTGAATTTATATCTAATGCCTTTCTTTGCTTTTCTTTCATCACCTTTTTGTTGTATACCTGTCTCTCTGTATTTGGTGACTTGCCAATACCTGTATGTCCATACTAGAATCCTGACTTGATATCAGGCAGCCATGTAAATTTGAATTCAAAATACATTGCTTAGAGTGCATGGGAATTGCTGTATTGTGAAAGGTTAAAGAATGCGACCCTGCAATGCGTGATATATGTTTGACATATGTGACAGTGCAGGGGACATAAGTCGCACAACCTGATTCAGAGCTACAGCGAAAAATCCTCACCAACTGTGTAAATACCAAATTTGTTTATACCTTTAAAAATTTTTATTTTTAAAGCTTTTATAAGGCCTTGAAAAAGATAAAGATGGAGCTGTATACTATGTCAGTGGCACAAGTGTCTGCATATTGACTGTATGTAATTGTAAGCCCCTGTCAGTCATAGTAACGAGATAGGTACACTGTGCAGGTGAGGATGCAGGCCACAGGGTCACAGACCAAGTGTGACAACATGCTGTGCTCTTTCGCCAAGATTTACAAGACTGAGGGGCTAGCAGGACTGTGGAGGGTAAGTTGTCTAGGCCACCTTTTTTATGTGTGTGTGTGTATATCAATGAGAGTTACAACTGAATCTTGCTAGATATTGTCAGAGATAGGTGTTGTAAAGAGAACATGATTTAGCTGCATATTTGTTGGATATATGCATTCACTTTTTGCGAACTAAAACTTACACTTTAATGTTTTCAGTTAAGGTATTTTGTATTATGGACAGAGGTTTGTGTGTGAAAATGATTAAAAAAAAGAACATTGAAATGCGCAACTGTTGAATTCTGTATGGCAGAATATGAAAGGTATAAGGAAGGAAGAAGTGGGTAGAAAAAAAAAGTACATTTGTGCACACTGTGCTAGTATGAGTGTGACTGACCAATTCTGCATGGCAGAATATGAAAGGTGTAAGGAAGAAGTGGCTAGAAAAGAATGCACATTTGTGCACACTGTGCTAATATGAGTAACTGACCAATTCTGTATGGCAGAATATGAAAGGTAAAAGGAAGAAGTGGCTAGAAAAGAATGCACATCTGTGCTAGTAGGAGCATGACTGACCCCGGCTGGCTGTGTTGGCTTGTTGCAGGGTGTGGGCCCCACAGCTCAGAGGGCAGCAGTAGTGGCTGGAGTGGAGCTGCCTGCCTACGACCTGTGTAAGAAACACATCATCAGGTCGGGTCTTTTGGGGGGACACCAAGGAGACACACTTCTTGTGAGTTTCTTCTCGGCTTTGTTTTCTTTGGTATGGTTTGCAGGGAAGGAGTGTTTAAAGCATCTGTTGTCTTTCGTACTGTGGTAAGGAAATAGTTGTAAATGATGGAGATATGTAGACTAGAACTACTCGACATAGGCCTGCCTATTGTGATGGTCTTTTCAGATTGTTATGAGTATTGTAATGATGGTAAAGTGGGTTCAGCAGACAATGACAGCATGCAAATACACCTTTTCTACTGGTGCACTCTACAGAGATGGGAGGGAGAACTCACTTTCTCTCTCAGGCTGAAGCCTATGGACAGAAATGCACAGAAGTGATGGGATAAGAGATAGAATGACAAAATGAGGTATATGGAAATTAAGTGGCAAATGGGTGTATCTGAAATAAGTTTGTAAAAAAAAAGGATTAGAAAGACTTAGCAGCTTGCTGTATACAAAGATCAAAAACACTTGCAAATAATTATGTGTCTTATAAAATCACAGGAAAAACAATATGTACATATTTTTGTATGTAACAAGATTCTGAAAAATAGTAGTTTCATTGTTAGTTTTTTGTTGTTGTTATGTTCTGGTTGTTGTTGTATGTGGAAAATCAGTTGCCAGTTGTGAAGACTGGGGTTCTGGGAGTGTTCTCAACTTCACACAGTGTGAGCAAAGCCGTAAGCCAAAGGAATCTGTATTCCATATGCATTTATACTTTTGGACACTGAGAGAGAGTGTGTGCTAATGTTTCTACTTCCTTCCTTCCCACACACAGGTCCAGCTTCCTGGCAGGACTGGCAGGTGCCATTGCTTCCAACCCTATTGACGTTGTCAAAGTAAGTTGTTCACTTTTTTCCCTCCTCCTTGCTAATTTTCTTTTCGTGTACGTCTTTCCCAAAGCAACCAGATACCTTTCACTCTCACAGCAGTGGGCAAACTCAGATTCTAAATGACTTGTGGAAACTTAAAAATAACAAAAATAAAAAAAAAACTTGGCAGCATTCTTTTGAGGACACTCGGGTAAGCAAGTAGTATTTGAAAATAGCGAGCACCAATTTGAAGAGAAACTATCAAGTGTTTTATTCAAAAGAGAACCAGCACCATTTTGATGTAAAACTTTTTGAAACAAATTTGAAACGAAGCATTTTTGATAAAAGGTGCTGTCTTGTGTGGTGCATTTTTGGTCTGAAAGAAAAAAAGAAGAAAGTGTTCTGGTAAAGTTGAAGCAGAAAAAAAAAAAAGGCTGATAGTGAATGTTTGAGACACGTTAGTGGTGGTTTGTCCCTGGTTGTGGGAGCGTGGCCAGCAAAGGGGATACCATCAGAGGCAAACTTCAGCAGGTGAACAGTACTCAGGTAACTGGCCTCTGCCATGGCATCCCCTTTGTGCTCCTTCCTGCCGGCCTTTTCCCACACTTTTCATTCAGTGAAATAATGGACAGTCTCATAATCACACATATGCTGCTTTCCTTCAAGCTTTGTCCTAAAAAAAAAAAAAAAAAAAAAAGAGCAACTTTTAACCCCACACACTTGACCTTTTTTTATGCAATGATTTTGACAGACATTCTTGACATCTACATACTGACATACGTAGAGTGAGTGTGGTATGAAACATATACAGTTTTATGTTCAGGTAGAGTTGAGAATTGTTCAGGTGTAGTGTGGTTATGTTACTGTGGCCAAGAAATTCTCCAAACAAAACAGGATAGGTCTGTAGAATCTGGAGAGAAACTAGAGGAGAAAGGGGAAGAGAAGCAACACTGCTTTTTGGAAGAAGGGGCGGGATAAGCAGTGAATTGGTGATGAAAAAGCAAGTAGAGATTTTGAGATGAAAAGTATCTCGCAGTTAGACTCAGAAAGATCCTGTTAACTGCTTATTTGGCTTAGTTTCTTTTTTCTTTGTAAAAAGGTTGTGACGAAATATCATGATTTTAAAGAGAGGCAAGGAACAAACAAGATAGGCTGGCTGTATTGCGGAATCGGCTGTCTCAGGAACCAGAAATGTGACGTTACCCATGCAACAAGATCAGCGCTTGTGATGAAGCTCAAATGGAGGGGAGTGTGAAGAAGGAACCCAAGTAGAAAACAAGTGACGTGTTGTCTGCGAGGGACTGGTCAGAGAGCAGTTGGAAAAAAGCTGCATGTTTTCTGAAGAGGAGGGCTCAGAGAATGCCTGATGCCGTTTTCCATTGACCCTTTCTTCATTACTTCTTTCCAGCATTTTACCGCATGTCATTTTTCTGAGTCATGTGTCTTGGATGTTCTACTTTCATTCATGTATTATGAGAAAGCTTTATCCCTGAAATTGGAATGCAGCTTTTGTCGTGGTGGGAAAAACGGTCGCATGTACAAAATGACACCATTTTTAACCATTGAGCTCTAGCCGAGGAACAACCATTTTGAAGGAGGTTGAATGGAAGGAGACATGACACAAAGACTTTGAAGGAGACCCAATGGAAGGAGACTTGACACAAAAACTTTGAAGGAGACCCAATGGAAGAGACATGACACAAAGACTTTGAAGGAGACCCAATGGAAGGAGACATGACACTTTGAAGGAGACCCAATGGAAGGAGACATGACACAAAGACTTTGAAGGAGACCCAATGGAAGGAGACACTGCACAAGACTTTGAAGGAGACCAATGGAAGGAGACACTGCACAAAGACTTTGAAGGAGACCCAATGGAAGGAGACACTGCACAAAGACTTTGAAGGAGACCCAATGGAAGGAGACACTGCACAAAGACTTTGAAGGAGACCCAATGGAAGGAGACTTGACACAAAGACTTTGAAGAAGACCCAATGAAAGGAGACACTGCACAAAGACTTTGAAGGAGACCCAATGGAAGGAGACACTGCACAAGACTTTGAAGGAGACCCAATGGAAGGAGACTTGACACAAAGACTTTGAAGGAGACCCAATGGAAGGAGACATAACACAAAATTTGAAGGACCAATGAAGGAGACATGACACAAAGACTTTGAAGGAGACCAGTGGAAGGATATATGACACAAAGAGTTTGAAGGAGAACTAGTGGAAGGAGATATGACACAGCTGAAGGAGACCCAATGAAAGGAGACGTGACACAAAGACTTTGAAGGAGACCCAATGGAAGGAGACACAACACAAAGACTTGAACTGAGGCACTTCCACATCCTGCATTGCATAAATGGTTGAAATGCTCCAGAGGGATATTTCAGCAGTCCCCTCATTTCACTGCTGTATTGCCTGCTTGGCATGGAGAGCTTTGACAACAGAAAAACGACTGCATTCCATCCACTCGCATGCAGTGCCAGTGATTGCAGTTTGCCTCTGGTTTATATAATGCTTCTTCAGTGTGATGACAGATAGGAAACAGCAACAGTTGGGATGAGAGAGAGAGAGAGCTCTGGATTAAAAACAGAAATTCACTAGGCACACCAAAGTTACGGCATACTTCATGTTGTGTATGGTACATGAAGATAAAGATTTATTGATTGTCATGGATGGAATGGAGTGTGGCGTTACGGTGAAAGTATTGATGACATAGAGACAATAATACACTGTCACCAGTACGAAGAACAGTACAGTGTGTGAAGTCTAGAAATGGTATGGAAAACTGTAAAAAAAAAAAAAAAAGAGCAGAAATTGGACAACACTGTAAGTAACCCCCTTAACGGCCCATGAAAATTGTTAACCCTCCTAAAAGCCCAGATGAAGGGGGGGAAAAGAGGACAGAATGAGGGGGAAAAACAAAGGAGAAAACATACAGTTTAAACACCCTTTGTCTTCATCAGCATAAATGCAAAACACGATTTTGTCATGCTGCGTAAAAAAGAGTATTTCCTGCAGGAAGGGCAGCAGATTCTTGAATGCTTATTGCCTGAAGCTGCTGTTATAAGGGTCAGAGAATAAGAACTGTGTTTGGCGAGTCTCTTGGTCACAGAGAAAAAGACTATCTGAAGTAGTCCAGTATGTTTGTAGAAATTGGTTTCATCAGACAGCGGCAGTAGATGTTATGATGATCTAGCACTGTAATTTAGACTGCTGAAGAGAAATCTTAAGTGAAAATGCTTGACATGATCCTAAGTACATTACAGCATGTCATTGTTTGGTGACAAATAAATAGGTGTGTGGGACTGCATTGTAGATAGTTACTTGGCATCATTGTAATGGAAAGGCCAGTGGGTAGTTTGTAGGGTTCTAGTGAATGTTTTGGTGTACAGTATTTTCTGATGGAACCAGATTATGTGATTTGAAGATTGTAGAAAGATTAGTGATGGTGTTTGATGAGTAAATAGTGTCAGATGACAAGGAAGTGATAGCGTTACAGAGCCAAGATGGCATGAAGTTGAGAATGAGGTCTTAGATATGTAGCTTATCAGGGTTTTGGTTAGATGTGATGCTGTGGATCTTTTATAATCTGTATTTTTTGCATAACAACAAAAACTACACAAAATGTGATTTTTCTTGTGCTGCAATTGTTGATTGTGTGAACTTTTGTGTATTAGTTCTGGCCTTGATGTGTTGGGAGGGGGGAGGGTGGGGGGGTTGGCTGGTTGTTCAGAAACAAAATGATGATGCCGTTATATATAAATGTCATGTTTTTTTCAGTTTCTTTTTGTCTCTTTAGTTGCAATAATTTGTGAAAATGTTGTTCAATACATTATTCTGTTTCTCATGACTTTTTGCATTACTGCAGTGGAGCTCTAGTGAGCTCCATTGTGACATGGTTATTGGCTGGATGGTTGTTATTTTTCAAGGTGTTAGCTCATTCAGCTTGATCGATGGCGCTCAAGCTTGCCCCGTGATGCAGCAGAAGCAGACGTACCCTTGGGTACCGCGATTGACACAAACCCACCGCAATGGAGGCGCCCGGCGGTGGGCACGAGCGGAATGTGGCGTGCCCTCGCACGCGCCAACATTAGTGGGTCTTGGTTAAGTTTACATCCCCTACTACTACTGTGTTTTATTGATTGACTCATTCCATCATTGTTTCTGTGTTCTCTCTAGCCATGTCTTTTTTTTTTTTAAACTGTTGGGGGCTGTGTTTGTCTTCTTCATCATGTTTTGACATTGGCATTCTTTTTTTTTTCCATACCCTCCCAGCGTACATTGCCCCTGTCTGTTTATTATCTAACGTTGACAATGAGTAGATAAACGACTAGACTAGCAAGAATTCACAGTTTTATTCATGAGCGAAAATACCGTTTCAGGGCTCCTTTTTCATGTGTGGATAATAGCTCTCTCTATTTTTTTTTGAGTTTGGAAGATCTGAAGAGAAACTGGAAAAGAAAATGACAAAAAGACAGACTGGCAGATATTTTATAGGAAATGGTATATATATCTTGATTGAAGTAAAAATAATCCTTGCCAGAAGCCTGAGGCTGCAGGCAGGATCAGAACAAGAGAAAGAAATGCAGGCACTAGTGGTTTTGTCTGAAAGTTCTTAGTTTTTCTGCACAAGACAGGTAATGGTTGTTTCCAAATGGGATTTAGTAGTAGATTTCAGAATGGGATTTGCAAGGGCTGCTGTTTGTGGCATTAAAAAACTGCAATGTTGGACAGTAAAGACGAGGTGCATTTGTGCGGTATTTGGAGATGAGTTGATAATGTTTTGGCATGTGCCAACATTATGGTTGTAGGCAATTTTTTTAAATGTGGATATGAAAAATGAATGCATCTTTTTTATTATAAAAAGAAAAAAAATAGAGAGAGCTATGAATCTAAAGTGTTCTTAAAAGTTTAGAGTTTTATGTCCATAAATGAAAAGCTGTCTAAATGTTTATATTCAAAGAAATTAATTGGATTGTTCAGTAAATAAAACTGGCTCATATCGTTCAGGGTTATTTAGATTTGTCATAATATGATTAGTTTGTTCGCTTTTTATAGAGGTAGGCTGAAAACTGAATTGCTGCAAGCCAAAATATTCTGCTGCTTTGATGGATGATGCTTAAAGACCCAAATGATCTGCCTGGATATAAAGTAATGAGATCACTTTTAAAATAGGTTATATGTCTGTCATATTCATTTTAGTTTTGGAAAAGAGATATGTATGTATAGGGACAAAAGAATCACAGGGAAAAGAAAAAAAAAGGAACTCTCAAGGAAAATGCCTTGCTAGCAATATTGTTTTCACTGAAAGCTTGAATGGGTGATGAAAGAGTGGCTGAACAACAAAAAACAGCATTCGGTGACACGTTCTGCTGCTAAAATGCAGATATCTGTCCACCACTTGGCTACAGTGTTTTGCTTCATCCGAAGCCACCCATGGAGATTTCATTTGGTTAGTTTTGAGGTGGCAGGCAAAGGACATGGCATACCCACCCAAATGTGGTGAGGTTCCCATTGTGCTGCATGTGTTGTAGAACCTGTGGGCTTGCTCTGTGAGGCTCAGCACTTGGAGACAGACACTAGAAGAGATGGACAGCTGGACATCAGGAGTTCTTCATTGGAGAAACCTTTTTACAAAGTGTCTAGGGGGCCAGGCAGCATCCAGAGGAGCTCTGGAGGCCCTTCTGCTGCTGTTCCTTTTTTGTCTTGGATTCCATCCTGTACCTCAGGATTTCGGGGCACCTTGAGGCCAAGTCCCCTTTGAAGTTTTATATCTTACCCACTTTGTTGTAGACACATCTGGTTTTAAGTGGGAAATCTCATGCCTTGTGAATTTCATTTTTGTTCCTCTTCATCATCCAAATCCAATTGGGATACTTTTCAGCTGCCTCTGCCATTACTCTTAGGGGTCTGGTCTTCATCCTCTCAGAAATTCAGTTTTTCATCGGATCATCAGCTTCAACTTCTATTGGCTTGGTAATCATTCTCTGAAGCTCCTGGCAAGACTGACACAGTTCACAGCTTGTATTGTGAAGTTATGATGTGCTGAATTTTGTTTTGTGAGGATTGGGAATGAAGTGCTTTGTCTTCTCCCATGCTTCTCTCTTTCTCCTGTGATGCCTGTGTGGCTTTTCCAGTCTGTGAAGGAATGTTGTGCATTCCCAGTCATCCATTTCACTTATTTGCTCTGTGGATGACATAGTGTTTGTGGCAATGTTTTGCTGCCTTCTGCTGAAAGAATAAGGAGCCATGGCATTGGTGGGATGATGCTCTTGGCAGTCTGACATCATTGCTTTGATCTTTGGAGCACCTGGTTATACCTCAATGAGCACTTTCCTTCACTTGGTGCTAGTTACGTGACAGGACATGCTCTGCTGTTTGCTCGTTGTGAAGGTGTGCAGGATCGCTAATTTCCTCCAAGTGTCTGTTGGAGGGTTGTACACAGATTGAGGATGAAGCTGTTTCTCAGAGGAGCCACAGTGGTACGCCACATGCCATTCCAGCTGTGACATCTTTGGAATACACTTTTCCATAATTACTATCCGTTGCTCCTGTTGACTCGACCGATTTACTTCTGGAATCTTCTGGCTTCAAAGGGGAATTTATGGCTTGTTCTGTGAGCTTCTGGCTTGAGTGTGCCCAAGTGTTTATTTAATTATGTTCTGTGGCCTTCTGAAAAGCACAGTGCCAGATCTCAATTTCATACAAGTTACTGTATTTCAACTGCATCTGTCCAATTTTACACATCTGTGCAGGATGGGCATGTGGTCTGTACACCATGGAGGGAGTATATTAGGACTGTGAAGCTGCCAAGTGTTTCTGACACATCAGAATATATTGTCTGCTGGATGATAACTGTGTCACTTTGGGTACTATATTTGGCTTTTTCACTGTATTTACTTGCTCTGACTTCCTGATGTCTGTGTGGCAGAAGGTAGGGCTAGCAATTAAAGCGTGTTTTCAGCTAAACTGATTTCAGGCAAATTCTATCCCTCAGTCTGTTTCAGTTTTTGTGCATGTGTGTGATGATGATGTTTGTGTTGATGCAACTGGATGGCCATACAAAGATGGTTGCTAGCTTGTGTTGCATTCAGCAGTGGCATTCATATACACCTAGTAGTGTGTCCCCAGTTAAAAGCTTTTCTCTGCTTCTGCCTATCATGGCGTTACCTATGTGCTATTTCTAGATTGTTGTACAGCTTCAGTGCAACAAGGATCCTTGGATTCCACCAAGGGGAAACCCTGGTTTTGGTTTTGCTTTATTTCATACCGTTGCATCTTCTTGGCCTTGGTTTTGTCTGGGAGAAAAACAAGTCTGCTCTTATACCCCCTGCTTGATAAGGAGAAGGGAGGACAGAGTGTATGTATATACCTCTGCTGTTTTCAGGTGTGGGCATGTTCTCTGTTGACTGGAATGTGGTCATTTTCTGTTGGGTCACTGGGGCAAAGGACTTGTGTGGGGCAGTACCCACAGCTGAATTGGTGAATGTGGAAAGTCAAACACAGTGTGTTGTCAGAGGGAGTGATAACAGCCTGGACTGACAGGTTAAGTATATAATTATAATGCTGCTTGTCCATTTTGCGAAAGACATTTGTAGACTAGGGAATTGTAAAAAACAAAACAAAAAAAACTACACAAATGGATGAACGATTAGTTCTGCTGCAGAAAAGTAGATAAAACAGAATGGCAGGTCTTCTGTTTCAATGAATGCTTTAATGCTTATTTGAGGCAAAGGGCATGTAACATATATCCATTGGTAATATAAAAGTGTTACACAGAATCTGCAGAAAAGGTCAGAATTAGAACCACGTGCACTGATTTTGATAATTCTCATCAATTGAAATTACTGTTTGAAATGCACAGACATGATCTGCAGATTCAGGGGAAAAAAATATTGGCATCATTTTTGCCTTTGTTCAAAGAGAAATAATCCAGAAATAATGTTCTTGGGTGATCAGTATAATGGTGTAAGATAGTGCCAATGTGGCACATGTGAGCA
Source organism: Stramonita haemastoma (assembly GCA_030674155.1). Classification (NCBI taxonomy): domain Eukaryota; kingdom Metazoa; phylum Mollusca; class Gastropoda; order Neogastropoda; family Muricidae; genus Stramonita; species Stramonita haemastoma. The sequence goes on along the minus strand of CM060335.1, from coordinate 39,358,503 downwards.
GAAACCTCCCAGAAACCATGTTGAGGTTGTCTGCTCTAGCACTGTAAAGAGCAAATGTGGTGTCTGATTTCTACAGTTCTGCATAGTACTCTGAAGAGAAATAGTTGGCTTGTGGCACTTCAGGTTTCCATCACAGAATTTTTAATAGCCCACTTTAAAAAAAAAAAGAAGTAGATGTCCTAAAATGTCGCCATGAAAGTTGAATAGCTTATAGCATGTTCTTTTCTTAAAAAAACAAACTTCAAATGCATGAGGTCAAATAGTTGAGGAATTTTCAGATTTTAAAATCTAGTCAGTAAAAAATATGAACAAGTTGACTTACCATTTGTGGAAAAATAGTTACCAGTTTTGGAGAGAGAGAGAAAAAAAAAAGCTGTTGGTTGTTGGAAAAGATATAATAAACTTCAGAAACGATAAGAGTTTAGGGCTACTCAGGTAGGCTGTGGTCTGACTTGTCTTTACTGTAGTAATGTGTTGGTGTGCTAACAAGATGTTGCTGGACAGAAAGAAGTAAAAAAGGCTGTCCTCGAGTGAAGCACAGCCCATTTTGAGATGAACAGCATTGTTTTTAGAGAGCTTTGTGGTTGTTCTCCATGCATGACTGAAAAGCCTTGGAGGTCAGTTGTGATAAAAGACAATTGGAACAATTTCCTAGCAGTGCAGTGAAAATAGATATGAAATGGAATATTTCCTCTGATGAACCAATGGGACTAATGGCTATTAAAAATCAACCTGAAAAACCCAAAGTGAGAACATTTGCTTCAGAGATGTTATTTGAGGATCAGACCTGCTTTTCCTGTACAAAATGTGCTTTTATAACAAATCTGTCAGAACAATACATATAGAGATATTCAGAGTTGAAAAAAACCATTATGAACAAAACAAAACAAAAAAGTAGATGAATTACATGAACATTTTGGGTATAAAATGAAAAAAGCCTGTTGGTTTTATGGCCTAGAACCACCCACCCCACTAAAACTCAGAATGAATGTACAGAACTATTCCAGTGCTTTGTGATTTTACTGGCCTCTGAAAAACCCCCCACTAAAACTCAGGAAATGAATAGTTACAGAACAGTTCCAGCACTTTGTGATTTATAAAAAAAAAAAAGAAGCCAACACAGAGAAGTTAAGCACCGTTGGTTGGTAGCCAGCAACACAGACGTCAAAAACTGAGCCAAGAGTCGCGACCACAGCCTGCCGCCGTGTGTAGCAGGCCCCAAACCGTCCCCCCTGTCACCTCATTGTCCACCTCATCCTCCTCATCATCGTTGCCGTCATCATTCCATGTTGTCCTCTGTGTGCACCATGTGAGGATGGACGCACTCCTCTGGCCGGCCCGGGCCTCACACGGACCCGTTTTGGATTGTTGCAGACACGCATGATGAACCAGAGGAAGCTGAAGGTGAACCCTGCCTCCTCAGGGGCGGTGCAGGTCATTTACTCCTCCTCCATGGACTGTGTGCTGCAGGTCAGTCAGTGTGTCTGTCTGCGTGCAGGGGCATGTATGGTGGCGTTTTCTTTTTTGGTTTGATCGGGAAGAATGTGCCCTTTAGTTCAGCCCGAGCAGACCTTTTTTCATTGTGGTCTGAGGGCTAGTTTGAAATGATCAAGACAGAAATTGTAGTGTTAATATTGTTTGCTGTCATTGAAAGATTTTAGTTTCTAGAGGTTTTTTGTTGGTGGGGGGGGGTTCCTTTGAAAAAAAAGGAATCTTTGATAAACCATTAGCAAAATGATTGAGCAGTTGTAATTGGTTATATGCACTTGTTTTCATCCACTTCTGGTTTTTGCAATAATTTTTGTAACAATGCAAAATTAGAAGGCCAAGCCCAATATTGAGAGATTCTCAATTAAAATTTTTTTTAATTTTTAGCATAGGTCTTTAGTTGTATGTAAATATTTTTTCTCAGCTGTTTGATTGGGTGTCATCTTCATGGAAGTGCGATGTTTGATAGAATATTTGTATGTGTGTGTGTTCAGACTGTGAAGACGGAAGGAGTGATGGCTCTCTACAAAGGTTTCATCCCCAACTGGCTGCGTCTGGGACCCTGGAACATCATCGTATCCTTTGACAAGCAAATTTCTGAAAGTTTTTGTTTTAATTTTTGGCACCCACAGGTCAGAATCTTTCTCTTTGCACAGAAAGTTAAGGGTTCCTGATTACCATACCATATTGTTTATAGCCCTGCTGACCACGAAAGCCATATCAGGGCTGTCACTTCATTCAGTTTCAGTGGCTCCAGTATCTTTCAACTTCAGGTTCAAAACCAACACTCCCTAATACTTTCAAATATGTATCACCGTCCATCTGAAAAAATACCCAACATTAAATGACACAGTACCTAAATTATTTCATTTCTTAAGGCGAATAAACCAGACTTTGCTGAGGATGTCAGCCATTCCGTTTAATTTATCATCCTCAGATAACCAAAAAAAAAAAGATGTAAAAAAGGAAAATAAGCTTTTCAAAGTACAAAATATACATTAAAAAAGTGCCACATGGGCAAATACCACCGCAGAATGGACATCCTGTGACCATCCTAGTGTCTAAGTATCACCACTTGGTCACCAGAACAAAAAAAAAACACAGGAAAACTGTCATTATAATGAAAACAGAGTGTTGTTTGAAAAAAGGCAGTGGACTATAATGAAGGTAGAAAACAAGCAAGAGAGATGATAGAAGGGTAAGGAGAGACGAAACAGAGAGATAGAATAGTGGACAATTCTTGAAATTTCCTGATGACTATTTTGCAGTGTTTAGTGGCTTGTGTGTGTATGTTAACTTTTTCAAAGCCTTTTTTTCAATGGGAATGTTCAGTTAAAACAAAGGGGCTGATGTCACTGGTGCAGCCTGTTATTTCTTTCAACCTGTATTCTGCCATACTCCCCATTCTGGTGCATAGGTCACATGCCTCAAATCATGCATTTGTTGCCAGGGTTACTGTGATTTCACTCTTTCTTTACTCTGCCAGTTTGTAGGAAAAAAGTGATATCTAGTTTGTGCAAATGTGATTGACCTCCCCCCCAAGTTTCTGGCAGCAGTATTGCTCCTTGACCAGAACTAGTTCTTCATGACCTACGAGCATCTGAAGAAGACGTACTGAGGCTGCCTGCCTGCCTGCCTGTGGACAGATGCGTGCTCCAGTTCAGCGCAACGGCCCCCAGCTGACAACACCCTGTAGGACCTGGCTGCAAGTTTCCCCGCCTGTGGAAGCTGTTTGTGGATCTCTTGTTACTGTGACCGTGCACTGAATCAGCCCCAAGTTCCTTCTGCCCGTCAAACCGGGTGTATACATGTACACCCAGTGTTGGCAGGGTACAGCTGGAGGGAAGAAATCAGAGGCAAGGCACAGGGTAAATAAAGCCAAGAGAGGTTTTTTTTTAAAAAGCCAATGTCTGTGATAGACCAGTGGTATGGTTTACTTTTCACTGAAACACCAGTGTTGTGGGATGGGAAAGATGGGTTAACATATGCTAGAGGCTAATCCTTTGCCCGTTTTACCTCATCATTTAGTTACAGTAGGGGAAGTGTTGGGAGGGGGGGGGGGGGGGGCTGAAGTAAAGAGATAAAGGGTGGGTGGGGGCAGTTTAGTTTTTCTCCTGGGGTAAAATGTATGATTTATAAAAAAATAGGGCATTGACTCTGGACAGTGGAGGTGTTAAAAACCAAAACCAGAGTTTCACAGTAAAAGGTACAGGGGGAAGAATAACCACTGGATGCCATGATAAAGATTTATTTCATTGTTGTCAGTATTCTGTCCACTACCCACTCATCAGGCACTGCTCATACGGAAGAGAATGTGTGTGTGTGTGTGTGTGTGTGTCGGGAGTGTAGTTGTCAACCCATGTGTAAATACTCTACTTACATATCTCATTGTGTGACAAGTGTGAGAATGCCTGGCTAGCAAGCTGGTTGAATGAATGCTGGGCTATTCCTTTGAGAGATGATTGCCAAAAGGAGCCACCTGTGTAATTTTGATATACAGGTCGTTCATTTTGGCAGGCAACCCTTGGTTTGTGTCAACAGCAGAATTGTGTGTAATTGGAAAATAGAGGAGAATGAATGAATTTAAGAGAAAATGGAAATGCGAGCTTGATGGTGGTAAATGAAGTTGAGTATGTGAGAGTGAAGGATGTGAGATTGTGTGTGTGACTGAGGGAACAACATAACATGTGTGAAAGTGGTGGAGATGCACTATGGATCTGTGGAGTTGTACGTACCTCCATACTTGAGGTTTTTAAATGACTATATTACTGGACTTCTGTCTTGATTTTGACTTGGGTAACACACAGCTGAGGGTTGGCTGGTTCCCTTTTTTTTCCTTCTTAAAAACATTGATTTTATTTTTTCTTGTTTTGTCTACTTTTTTCTTTCATTTTCCATCTTTTTGCTGTATTGACTTTTATTTCTTCTTTCATGTTCAGAGGAGTGACTGTTCAAGTAAAGAGGGCAGTTCCCTTCTCTCCTCCACAGTGGAGCGACTATTGGGATCAAAATTTAGATCTGCAGATTTTTTTCATGTAGCAAAAGGTAGTTTAACCTTAACCTGTTTCGTAAGCCTTTTTAGTTTGTGGATGGTGCTTGTCTTTGCAAACAGATTTATACCATATTTTTGCATCAGCTATTGATGTGTGTGGTGTGGATTAGGAAAAAAAATCAAAGAAACAATATCCACAATCTTAAATTTTGGCTATTAGTCTTAACTGTGCGTTTGGTCTTGTAGTTGTATCATTTTACCCTCACCTGTAAAGTAACTAATAGGCAGCAGAAGTTTCTGTACTGCTGTTAACTTCTCAGAAGGGGAAATTTTCCCTACTGGAATATTTCCCAACAACTCTTTTGCAATATTTTTGCTTTTTTTCTGTTCCTACTGTATACCAGACATCTTTTTAATTTGCCTGGGTTTTAATCAAATTATGCTTTGTTTTGATGAAAGTCTTAACTATGGTGCATCTTTTTTCAATAAAAAATTTCTGCTAACAAATGCGCTGTATGGTTTTTGTTTTTTCTATACGTTTTGAGGGGGGTGTATGATCAGACTTGCATGCATACTTATAATGAATGGAAGAAAGAATCTCTGTGTGTGTGTGTGTGTGTGTGTGTGTGTGCAAGCACATGAATAATTGTCTACACTAAAATTTGTGCACTCGTATCACCAAGAAGCACACATACACATTCAACATACCCCTCCTCCACACACAGAAGTGTGCACTCATCCAAATCCTAGCAACCATACAGGAATGCAGACAGTGAAAGAGTTTGCTTGAGCCCTTTATGAAACTGGAGTATGAGAGATGATCGGAAACACTGGATGAAAAACACGCGTACAGTTCTTGATCTCATTTTTTTTCCAAACATTTATTTCTCTCACAACTTTGGTCTGAATGCATGGACCTCAAATGCCACTTTCACCTCATGCACACACAGACACGCATATCTATATATGTGCACTCACTCACATACACATACTTGCAGATACATTGTGCCAGAAAGAATAAAGTATAAAAAAAACAACCACAACAAAACACACACACACAAAACACACACTTATCTCTCTGACTGCTTCATGAACAGTCTTACAGTAAAGTTTGGAAAGACAAGATGAACTCTGAAGGATAGAGAGATAAACTTCAACTTTGGACTGGAGAGAAGCTGAAAGCTATTCCACAACTCGTTTCTTGTTCTCTCTGGGGGCATGAGAGTGTACAATCCGAGATAAACTAGGAAAAATTAAAAGTTGTGAAGGTGCTTTTCCAAAAGTGATTGGTAAAACTAAGGCAACTGAAATGACCTGAAGCTTCTACTGATGGTGTGCTACATGGATGCTCTCATATGCACTGGGAACTTTGAAGATGGGATCTGGGCACCTTTTGTTCGAGGAGCTAAAAGTGTCAACTAGCCAAGGTTATGAATCCTGGTTCATAGGAAGGTACTTTTGATGCAAAAACTATTTAACTTTTCACCTCCAGTTCTTTGACAACATGCAGAAAACAATTGCCACAGAAAAAAAGGAGTATTACATGGCATTTGCATGGATTGTGTTGCCCAAAGTAAATTTCTTTAAACTCCTGCATTAGTCTTAAGACAAGGCCTGAAAAACCACAACGCACAAAGGGATATCGGTATGGTGAACGTGAAGAATGTACACACAATATAGTTATTATTACTATATTAGTGTTCAGGGACATAAGAGAATAGAGCAAATCCAAATATAAAGACACTCACATTCCTTGTAAAGAACTCTGCTTAGGAAAAAATGTACACTGCACCATTCTCACCATGTACTCCTTGATGTCATCACTTGGAATGCAAGCAACTTGATACACACACGTACAACTTGACATCAATACACACCCTGACATGTTGCATCCACTACAGCACCAAAATAAAGAAAGAGAATGCAGTCTTGCTCAGCATGCCTATCTTGGATAAGCTGCGACAAAGATAATATTGAAAAAATTCTAGCTTGCATTTCCATTTTGCTTTAGCTGAACTTCACCTCAACCTTCCAGAAAGTGCCCAAGGGTTTACCAGCAAAATGAACCAGGCCACTGGTCAAGCAATGTTTACACAGATGTGGTATTGGATAAATAATCCTCACAGCATTGCCTCTGGGACAGCTGAAACCAGAATAACCAGACCACCCTTCCTTTCCTAACAGATTAAATTGGATTAGGCACAATAAGCTGCTCTCAAGAGAGTTGGCAGCCTATTTTCCTTTTGTCATGCAAGTCACACAGATACCAAACAAGGTAGATTTTTCTACTGACACTGGCCTCCCTCCATAGCTCTTAGCGATATCTGTTGTGTAAGGTGCACATATTGTCCTAGGTTACCCCATCAGGACCCGCCCCCCCCCCCCCCCTTTCCTGACAGTGTAGTAATGCAAAGGATACAACTACACTTAGCTACACTAAATCATTAAGATGGCACAACAACATTAAAACACTGAGTTTACAAATACAAGCAGCAACATCTCTGACATATTTTGTTAGCCTAGCAAAAGCCTGAGGGCAGGGGAGGGGGGAGGTGGGGGGAATTGTGGAGGTTTTGGAGACATCGCCAGCTAATACAACAAAGATGCACACACAACACACTACACTGAAGGACAACACAAAGCTGCAGTTACATAATAAACATGGTTTTAAACCTTCACAAGTAACATCAGTAATAAAACATCACACAGATTGCAAAACTAGTTCCTTAAAACTGAAATCATCATCCTATTTACTGATCACAAACCAAACGTCACGATAAAAAAAAAAAAATTAAAAAAAGCCCATCAGCGTAATACTGGTACGCTCTTTTCCCTTTCACTGTGAATGCTAAGGTCAAAACACTTTTTCTGAGTATGTAGCATGCATTGAGAGAAACTGGCAGCAATATTCCATAAAAAATAAAATTCTATTTTTTCTTTAAAATCTTAACACAATCCTAATTTTAACAAATTATGTGGACACTACTTGGTTAGCCAGACTTGAAGATCTTCATACAAGAATCGACTACTTTACAATACTCTTTTGTTATGCATTAATACTATCATCTTCCAGATCCAAAACGTCTTTCAGTTGGCTGCCATGCAGAAAGAGTTCGGTCTTTGTTAAGGTCACGTGTCCTGGCCTGGTTCTTCAGCTGAAAGATGACAAAACTTGGCCAGCCCACTTCTCAGATTCCATTGAACATGGCTTTACCACGATGGTGGAAGATGTTAAAACCACCACGGTTACTCAGCATGTCCCAAGTTCTGCAACACACACACAACAGAAAAGAAAATGCCACTCTGAAAGATCACTTTTTTTATGAAAAAAAGAAAAAAACACTGGTGGTCACCCACAACATGCCTGCCCTCTCTTTCACTCCTCACAGTTTGCAAATCACTGTGAGAGAGACCATAGCTTGGCTGCGTAAATGCTACACACTGAATGACAAGTTTGTCGGCATGGCTGTTTGAATTTTCAAGTACCTTGCCATGCAGGCAACCGCACTCAAAAGCTTCACAAGAGATACGGTGGTTTAGAAACACACTTTGCTCTGAATACTTTTGAAAATGTATTTCAGAGGAAATACACTCTCATGGATGTTAATGTGAGCCTGTCCATAAATTATGCATGATATGATGCTCCACAACAAGGCAATCAAGAATGCTGCATATTATAATTAGCCAGCACTCACCATCATTAATATACATATTTTTTTTTTTTAGGGGAGGGATATTGTCATGTCTATTTGTAAATAAAGAGCAAACCTCCATTACTGGACAAAGAGCCTGTTGGAATACTGTCCACAACCAACAGATTTAATCATTGGTAAAACCACACAGAAAACATAGGGAGAGGAGGAAGCTGGTTGCAAAATCTTCAGTTGTGCCCCCATGGTCCACGGGTCTACGGGACAGGTGAAGGTGAAACCACACAGGAATTTATCAAGAAGAAGGGGGGGGGGGGGGGGGGGGGGGGGGGGGGGGGGGGAATTAGACTAGGTAAAGGGGGTTGGTTCCAGTGGGTGTGATGCCTGCATTGATGTTTCCTCCACTCGAGTCAACACTAGTTTTGACTCCTTTCTTCTGCACGTCTTTCAGACAAAACTCTTAAGCTGAGGTCCTGAACATGTGCAAATGCAGACAGTATGTCTAGTAGAGCACACTTTCTAAAAACCACCCCCACACCCCCCCCCCCCCTAATCTTTTGCAGAAGAGTAAGCCAGCTATGACAGGTGGCATGGATGGCATAAATACATCAAAGATGCAATCTGCAGACTGAAGAAAGATGGAGTCTGCCACATTCAACTTGCCCATAACTCTGCCTGACACTTCAGTGTAAAACCCCCATATCACTGTATCAGAGACATCTCAATGAGTCTGGGAAAAGGAGGGTAGCTCGCAAGCAAGCAAGGATAAGTCTTTTTTTTCTTTTTTTTTTGTAGGATAAGGTCTTTGTTGGCACTCACTTTGTCTCCTGTTCTGAGCTTGCTCGAATTCCTGAAGTTTCCAGCCACATTCACCACCCCGTAGCAGGTGATCAGCAGCCCCAGCACACACTGAAGTAAAATCTGCACATGCAAGGAAAGGACAGACTCATGAAAGAAAGCCAAGACAACAGTAAATGAAATCCACCACAGAGGTGCCCTTTTTTTTTAAAAAAGGAATTTTATCCTGGAGTTTACATCAGTACTGATCCCACTTCCCCAAAAGTCCTTTGGATGAGACTATAAACTGAGAACCTGTGTGCAAACACACGCAGAACATCTTGCGCACAGGTTAAAAACCGCTTTTACCTTTTGGAAGTATAGGCCATTCATGCCAGCAGGGACAGATGAAAAATTGAAAGTGCTGTGTTTAGACATCATCCCTGAAATCAGAATGTGGCTACCTTAATGGTGGGTAAAAACAATAATATATTATATAATATCACCATTTGCAAACCTCAAAGCTCTAGCCAAGGAATGAAAAAAAACCAACACACACACAACAAAACACATAAAAAAGGCCACCACAATTTGAAATACAGCAAAAACTGAGCAGGCACAATGTATCACTATCAGGTACTTTTCTTTACCTGTTTTATTCCACAGGCTTTGGGTCAAATAACTAAGTATCACCTAACAATAACTGAGAAACAGTAACATGTGGGGGCACTGAGTGTGCTATTGACATTTTCTATAAAATCTATGCAATTTTTACCTTCTTCACCTTTTGATAGACCCCCTCCCCCTCCACTTCAATACCCTCCCCAAATAAAAATCCTGAAACAACAAAAGAAAGACCCCCAAACCAAACACCCTAAACACAATATGGAACCAAAAAATAAAAGTCCAAACCTCTTGAAAACAAAACACAAACACACAATGACACATGTATATACACACACACACAGGTTATTTTGACACAGGATTTTAATCACTTTTTCTTGAAAACAAAATCTGAAAATGCACATAATATACTATACTGTATACACTAGTTGTGATTCTATCAAAGAACTTACATCATGAGGCAGCATTGTGAATTCCTGTTCTGTTAAACGCAGATATGTCCGATCTGAAACAAAAAGCACCCCTGCATTATTTATGAAAAGAGGCTAAAACTTAAGACAAAAGTTGAAATACTATTTGCGCACAGATACAATGTACATGTCATGCCTCATGGGTGACTGTTCATGTGCTTTGGCTTCAGTACTGTCCCACAGTTCACCCAGCTGTAAATGGGTACCTGCGGGATAGCCTGGTAGTTAAAACATTGCGCTCACAATCTGACGACCCAGCTAAAATCCTGTATATGGGGACATTTTCCCCTGGAGTTAAAATCAGTGCAGACTCCACTCTTCCCAAAAGTCCTTCAGACGAGACTAAACGATGGTCCCGTGTGTGTGAACGCACGAAGAACATCTTGCGCACATGTTAAACCCTGTTCAGCCTTTTGAAAGAGTAGGCCATTATGTGCCGGTGGAAACAGATGACAAAATTTACAAAACTGCATTATACACACAGGGACTGGATCTGTGGATGTAAAAATGCACATGAGTGCTTATTCTATTATCCTCAATATAAAACAAATTTATGAATAAAAAAAAAACAAAACATATAATATAGGAACAAGGAAGGTAAGCAGCAAGGAAATGGGCGCCACCCTCAAGATGTTTCATGCTGGTCGTAAGACAAGTTGAGGTCTCTGACAGCAGTAGCACCTCATTCCCCAACAAAACACACAGGTTATGGGAACACTTTTACCTTTACTGTTTACACATCATCAGACAATATACTACAAACTTGTTGACTAGCATAAAACTTAAAAGCCTATACACACTGATCTGCTGACTGAAATCAAAGAAAACAAACATTACATTGGTTTGATCATGAGAGATTTAACAGCCTTTATGATCTCTCGTTTTCAATGGGAGACTAGTGGCCTGAACTTTCGTTTTGGCCAAGCACCAAATGTCACCTGTTTGAGTTATAAGGTAAGAGTCCAAATGAGAGTAGTATCTCTGACATTAGTTTAACAGGTTATTGAGTCTGAGAGGCTGTATAAATGAAAAAATAGGTAGGGCAGCCACTAAACATGTTCTCCAGTTGGAAATGACTTGGGAGTTTGACAACGGGTCACAATCGTGACAAAAACTATTTCATATAATCATCGTATTTGAGGAAATTAGCATACAAACAACAGAGAAATGGGTATATGTTTCTCAACATTCTGCAAAAATGAACAGGCCATAAGGAACTTACGTTGGGCAGCGGAATACGCCGCATGAGCAAGTGCTACTAAGCCCAAGATCACGCACATCTTGCAGGTCGCCATTTTGAACTTGTTACCATAAAACGTTGAGTGCTGTAAATTGCAACATTATACTTTATCTATACGAAAGTAATTCCCTATAAAGAATATATAATCATAAAGTGAAAGATTATAAGTTATTTTGTGGATGATTTAAAATTGAACTGTATAAAATATTTTAAGTTTTACGACATACTGAGAGTCTGTAAAATGGGCGGGGTCACCGACCTTCCTTATAATCACCATCCTCATCTTCATCGTTTTCATCACAGCAGCAAGCTACAACAAAAGTCTGCAACATCACTTATCAAATTGCTATGGGAAAGAAAGTTGATTTTCGGTCTATTGTCTATAGATCTAGATTCAGCTATTTTGGGTTAACTTCATTCTGACCTGTTTAGTCAAGCCTATAATTTTACTTAGTAGTCTAGCATCACCCAAAGTTAAGCTTTCAAGAAATCAAATCGGTGGGAAAATTAAAGCTTATTATCGTTACACACTAACTGTCAACAGAAGGGGCCCACAGGCACGGCTCTATCCTTTTAGATCAGAATTTTCCCTTCAATGAAAAGCATACTATGTCTTGTTCAATCTGCATTTGTGTGGGCACACACACGTTCATTGACCATCCACATGCATCATATTCATACAGATAAGGCCACACATCGAAACAAACAAGTTTAGAAAATACAGATGATAGACTAGAGTGACTGACAAGGGGCTTGATTATGTAAATCTTCAATAGATTATATTACTTTTTCCACCCTGCGGTTTTTGTTGTTTTTAGCTGAGAGAGGTGGATGGTAACATGGAGACATCAGGAAGGAAATGTTATCTTTGTTTTGTGCTTAGCTTTGGAGGCCATCACTTCATTTCTGTTTCTGTGTAGTTGCAGTGGCTGATCCCAGTTCTGGAATAGTAAAACGAAGAAAGTGTGGGTGTAATATTTTTCAACATTAAAATTATATTTAAATATATATTTTTTAGAAAGGATAGGTTCCTGTCCATATCAATTTTGAACGGTGAAAGCTTTCCCACGGTTTTACTTTATTAATTTGATGTAATAAACTGACCATGTTGATTCTTGTATCTGTTATTTACTAATTATTTCAGTTATATCATTAGTCTGAAATTCATTTAATAACATTTTTGTGTGAATAGCTCGTCTAGAGAAAGAAAGATGACCAGGGGTTTGAAACCCATTTGAAGCCAGACATTCCCTCATTTACTTGCCATAAATGATGATGGGCTGGAGGTTTGTCCTAAGACCATACTCCAAGATTGGTTGCACATAGTGTAATCTAGCCCTTCACCTGTCCCACAGTCCCGGGGACCGTGGGGGCACAACTGAAGATTCTGCAACCAGCCTCCCCCACTTCCCACCACAGCAGGTCGTTCCACCCAAGGCCTGTCCACTCTCTGATGTTGTCTTCCCACCGTTTCATCTGTCTGCCTCTTCGTCTCTCTCCCCTTACTGTTCACTGTAAGACTGTCTTTGCCAGTCCAGATGATCGTGTGACTAGCCCTAAAAAAAACCCCAAACAAATCTCTGATAGGAATGTGATGGTTAAGAGGGGGATGGGGGGTGTAACTTTTACAGGAAAGGCAAGACCCCCCCCCCCCCCCCATGACATTGTCCTTTGCTATGTTTTATTTGCCCCTGAGTGGAAAAAGCTGGTTGCGAAATCTTCAGTGGTGCTCCCATAGTCTACAGGACTATGGGATAGGTGAAGGTTGATTTCCCCAGGAGCTGCCCAGTTTTATGTAACTACAGAGATGCCACTCTAGACTATGCCGAAGTATGCTGCTGAATTCCTTTCATTGTTGATTTTATTGTTCAGCCTTCATCCTAATGTATGGGCTCTGCATGATTGGTTCAATCAATATGTCACCAGTGAGCATGTTTATTACTTGTTGAATTATAAGCTGTTGTAAACATGTGTGTGGCTTTTGTGTGTATTTTGTTGTTTGTGTGTGTGTGTGTGTGTGTGTGTGTGTGTGTGTGTGTGTGTGTGTGAGAGAGAGAGAGAGAGAGAGAGAGAGAGGAGAGAGAGAGAGAGAGAGAGAGAGAGAGAGGAGAGGAGAGAGAGAGAGAGTGAGGTGTGTGTGGTGTGTGTGTGTGTGTTTAAGCAACTTTGGAAAGTATGATAAATCTGTGTGCTGTAAAAAAAAAACCCAACAAAAACAACTTGCTGTTCAGACAAAGAGATTCAAAAAATCTTTTATGTAAATGTTTTACAAAAATAAAGAGAGGAATGAAGGTCACACTCAAGCTTTCATTTTTGGTCCACTTTGAACTGTTTTTCTTATAAACACACACACCCACCTGAAGTTGGAATACGGCTACCTTAATGTTGGGCAAAAATGGTTGTACATGCAAAATCTCACCATGGCTGAACCTTGGTGCTCTAGCTGAGGAACATCCCCCCCCCCCCCCCCACACACACACAGAGCACTTACCATTATACCCCCCTCCCCCTAAAAAAGTACTTTTTGTGAAAGACTAGCCCCCCCTCTCTCTCTCTCTCTTTCTCTCACACACACACAGAGTCACACACACACACACACACAACACACACACGCACACACACACACACACACACAAAAACACACACACACACACACCCATCCACGCGCGCGCACACACACACACACACACACCCACACACCCCCCACAGTGACACACACAAAAAACGACAAAAAGTGGTGAGCTTTGAGATACATATTTATTGCCACTACTACAGAGATAACTTGTACATGTATGGAAACAGAGCCAGTGAATGGACCTGGACTGGAAACAACTAATCTGAAAGGCGACAACACAGCCACCATGGGGGTGGGTGCCAGTGTGTTTCCAAAATACTGTCAACAATCTCCATGACCCCACACACCCGGCTGATGACAACAATTTGAAAAAAAAAAAAAAGTGATCCGGCATGTGATTTTGTGACGCATTTGCCAATCTTTGATTTTTCAATTGAATGGATGATTATACAGAAAGCATAAAAAATCTCTGCTTGTGATCGCAGCGCTGGGAATGTTGATGTCTTTTTTTTTTTATAGAATGTAATTTGCTGCTGTTTCCTTAGCCATTTTGTTATACTTTGCCTCAGTGTTTTGTTGCCATCTATTTTTAATGAACATTTCAACTTACAAATCCTATTACACAAAAAATAAGAAACGAGCTTGTCAGTCATAAGAATGGCCCACTTTCACAACCTGTAAAGTTTCAGGCAAAACAAATATATTTTGTTATTTCGTTTTTCTCTGTGGGGGGTGTCAGTTGAACATGATCATCTCCATGTGTATGGTAGTCATTGGTCACTTGGCATATCCTTCGTAACCAATAACTGCATAACCCAATGTGCATGTGGAATTTGTATGCATGGCGAGTATTTACATGTTATCCATAGCTGTAGTCAAAGCACTGTGCCTGAAAAACAGGTGCTTTGTTTATCAAGACAAGGAAGTGATCTGGGATCTTCTTGTTGATTAAGTTGAAACCAGACCTGGCTTTTGCCCTCTGTTGATGGTTTTCTTTAAAGGCTAATAACATTATTGGTTGAAACTTGCATGGATCCAGTTAGTTATAAAAAAAAAGTTAATTTAAGTTTCTCTCATTTGTGTATTACAAGATGTGTTTATAATTCTGAATCTGCAAATTTAGATGCAGCAGTTGTTTCAAACACAGCTCTAGCCAAATAATCATGTAATCCAACAACAGCAAGTATGCAGCATGCTGTGTTCATCACTTCTCTATTGCGGGAAGAGTTTTCTTGGTCACAAAATCGCATGTTGGAACACGAAACACTAGAAAGTCATTGTTCAATAAACTAGATTTTTCAGAATCATTTTTGTTTGTTTTTTTCCCCTTTATTAACTTGCTTTTGATCTGCGCTTTCAGAAGTTGTACACAGCAAACAAATCCACACTCAAACCTTTCACATATCTCACGTTTACATTTCATTTACTCTTGGCCACATTTTAATGTCTTTGATCATTAATGACTGAGTTGGTATACAATGTAAGCCATACCTGCCACAACAAGTAAGAATAAAAACATTCAAACTTTTTTTTTTTTTTTGCAGCAAAAAACACATTAACACGTTGATGTTTTTGTTGGTGATGGTTGATGATGACGATGGTGATGAATCACATCAAAAATACAATGTTTGAAATTGTTATTCAGGCAGATCTCTTTTACACAGTGTCCCCAGGTGTTCTTGTTGTACAGACGTTCTTCCAAGTGCAGAGTTTCAGTCAGTCGGTGGATCGACTGAACCAACCTGTGGTGCTCACAATGACAATGAGTGTGGAGGAGGAGTGTGTCCAGGAATTGATCAGCAATGCTGCAGACGCCAACCTCTACAAGGACACTTGGCTTGAAGATGATGCTCAGAGTTAGCATTAACACACACACACAAACACACACACAATCTTGATCTGCAACTATGACGGGAGGCTGTACATTTGGCTTTTCCCCTTTGCCGCCTACGTTCAGCTGTGCATAACATACTGGACCCTTGAGATAATAATAATAGTTCACGTCACGTTCACCACATACAACGGATGAAGGAGAGATAGTCACAGTTCACAACACACTCGCCACGATCTGATGGATAAACAAGAGACAAACACTGTAATTCACAACTTTCATGATGTGCTGATTGATGGTTGACCAGTAGCTCTGTGACTGATAAATGTCTGATCGTTGGTCTAATATAATGATGAATGATGGCATGGATAAATCAAATTCATACACTGGTGCACAGGCAGATATAATGCAAAAGCTGTAACAATCATACAGAGATACCACACAAAACAATATCAACCATGTGTATTAGTAAACAACAAACTTGCAATAAGAGTTCTTCTCAGTTACCAAACCCAAACGATAAACATTTACCAAACCAAAACAATACACATTCATTACTAAAAGAAAAAAAAAAAAATCAAACCACAACAAACCAAAGCACCACCACTACCACCCCCAAAATCAAAATGATAAAAACAAAAATCCCCCCCATGTCCAAAACAAAAAAGGCCGGCATTTTTATATTTGCTTTGATTTTAGCTTCTGTTTTTGAGAATTTTGTGGAGCTGGATTCTTTGTGTACCCTGTGTGTGTGTGTGTGTGTGTGTGTGTGTGTGTGTGTGTGTGTGCATGTGTGTGTGTGCATGCGCTATGAGGGGGGCATGTGGGTGGGACGACCACACACACACACACACACACACTACCACCACCACACAAACACAGGCACAAACAGAGAGGTTTTCTTTTGATTTTTTTTTCTGATTAAAAAGAAAAGAAAAAAAAGACCCAACAAATAATAGACTATACGATCTATGAACCTCTGAACAGGAATTTAAAAAAAAAAAAAAGAGAGGATATTTTCTGCAACTGCTTTCTCCTGGCCCTATAGAGAGATAAGAAAGATACCTAACATGCACACTGGGAAAGATGACTCACTTGCACACTAAGAAAGAAACTGCACCTCGCATGCACACTGTCTACCTTCTGTTCCTCTGATACAGCAAACACCAACCCCTCTTCCCTCCCCTAATGCTACGCTACAGAGACCACTAACAGGTAAGAACAATGTCTACAGCAACGACTGACTACTCTTTTACATCTTTCTTTTGATTGTAATAAATTGTTTTATATTGCACTGTCTGTTATTTCCTCTTGAGCACACTACTATTACGATCATTCCATTCTAAGCATAGAATTTGATTTTTTTTTTTTTTTTGGTGGTGGTGGTTGTTTTTTTGTTTGTCTGTTTATTCCTTGGCTAGAGTTCTGGGGTTCACCACCCATGGTGAGATTTTGCGTATGCGACCATCTTGACCCACCTAATGGTTCCAAAGAGACTGTGAACATGATCATTGTCATTCTCAGCCATGAAACAAATTATCTAAGCATGCGCACAGACCTACTTGTGTATAGCATCTGTTTTTCAGGTGATTTTTTTTTGTTTGTTTACCCAAAATTTGATGCTGAGTTACAGAGTATAGCAAAGTTAACACAAGGCAAAACAACTAAACTACACATACCCCCCCCCCCCCCAACACACACACATACCTAAAGAAAAAAAAACAACAAAAAAAGACCTAACAACAAAGAACAACCATCCCTTCCTAAAAAAAAAAAAGAAACAAAAAAAAAAGCATAAAACAACAAAAAAGATCTACGGATAATTCCAACAACCTCAGCAAAACAAACTGTCAGGGTACAAACATCCAAAAGTCAATTCCAATATATTTTGATTACATAAAAGCCCCTGCGGAGTCATCCAATCTAGGGACCGTATCAACCAACCACCACCACCAAGCATCCTCCCCCCCCACACACCCCAAACCAACCCACTAACAAATGAGGATAATCAACAAAAAGAAGACAAAAAAACCCCCAGAAGTAAGAGGTGGGGAGGGGGGGAATGGAAAGAAAAATCCCAAGAACAATTGCCCACCTGAACTCTTTAAAAAAAAAAAAAAAAAAAAAAAAAGCGCAAAAAATTTCCATTGCAATAACTGTTTCCTTACACAAGAAAAATGAAACGCCAATACATAAACACTCCACACCTCCCCCCCCTTCCCCCTCCACTCCATAAAGAAAGCAACACCTTTTATCATCACCTTTGTATGAAAGAGCAGGGCATGCAGATGTTTCCCCTGAAATCATGTGCATGTCTATTCGTTTACAACTCCTAGGCACAGGAGTTTAATACTTTATCTGACGAATTACCAGTTGATTCAACAACAACCACAAGCAAATCATTTCTACTGGAAGTTTTTTTTTGGGATTGAAAATAACAAATTCACTTTCCATGAAATGTCAAAAACGGGGTAAATCATACCGAACACACAGTTGGTCAACAACAATCACAAACTAACGGAAATAAAAGAAAAGGTTAATCAGCAATCTTAGATCCAAACTCTAGACATCTCATTCTCAATCATATCTAAACATATAACAACTTCTCCTGATAACCATAACACTTCTGATGCTCATCATGCAATATTGAGCTCAGATCAACCCATATACATTTTTTTGTTCACATAATCCTATTCATTCTTTTAATTAAAAGTCTGGACTAAATCAGGGAACAATGTCCATGAAACTTGTGGCCACTTCACACAATTTTAAAGCCATCTTCAGAGTCCTCAACCACACAATAACTACCAGTGCCTCAATTTTCCATCACTGAGGGTTAAGTACTTAAACGATTACTATCGGCTGTCAAATGTAGTATGTCAGAAACCCCTTTTCTGCAGATTCTTACGGTCGATTCCCATTAACTATTAATATACTGTCTTTTCTGTCAGAGAGTAAAATAAAAACAGATAATCACAAATGGTAAGTGGAATCAATGTTGACAGTTTTATTACGTGAAGAAATGAGAAACTAGGCAGTTAGATTTTAGTTGTTTTTTTTTTTTTTTCTTTACCAGAAATAAGCTTCATTCAGACGCTCCATACAGGAGATAAGTGACTGACAGAACCACAGCATAAGAATGTTCTCCTCTGCTGCAACAAGTCTTCCTTCTGACTGACACTGCAGAGAACACTCTGGACAATGCATTCTTTACCTTCACCTTCACCTGTCCCGTGGACTGTGGGGGCACAACTGAAGATTTTGAAACCAGCTTCCTCCACTCCCCATGGGGGACAATGCATACATACACACTAACAGATTGCCAAGAAGGGAAAGGGGTTTTGTATAGATCTTCAAACTGTAACTCATAAGGGAAAAACAAAAAGTTTATAGACTATGGAGTTTATTCTCCAACACAAGAAAACAAACTACAACATTAATTCAGATACATTAAAAAAAAACCTGAACAGTAACTCTTTGTATATGTGTGACTGAAACCCCCCCCCCCAAACTTTCTGACAGATGAAACTGACCACAGAGCTCTGCTGAAAAGGGGTTTTCTGACATTTACACCGGCTGGGCCAGATTACTCTTCATTTCAATTCATGACCACAGTTTGGTATCGTTTATCATCAAATACATTTACGTAAAATCTACACAGACCAAACCATTGAAAGCAATGACACATTCTTTATCCACAAAGTAAACGCCTTAAAACCCACACCCTTGGCCTTGAAAGCCATACAGTCTTAAAACACCGATTTTCTTCTTTTTGATTGCTAATACCAACTTTTCTCACATCAGGCACAACCCAGATCAGATGTCCTGTAAACGGTTTGTCCTGTGCTGGCGGTATGAGAGAAGGAAACACAGAAACAGAGTTTTGGATGAGATGTCTGACAAGGATTTCAGAAGAGATACGCTTTCTGCATGCATAAAATGACAACAAGAGAACAGCCCTTGGGCAAAATTATGGAGCAGATACCTGTGCTGAGAGCTCATTTCCAGTGAGCAAGGAAAAAAAAAAAGGAGCTGTACTATATCATTACTTTATGTATTCCTTGGGGAAAGCACTCTTTTTTATTTTTTTCCCTTAAGAAAATTGCTGTGACTGAGAATGCAAAACAATGCATTACAACATGACATTTGCTTGAGC
The DNA here is from genome assembly GCA_030674155.1 of Stramonita haemastoma. Classification (NCBI taxonomy): domain Eukaryota; kingdom Metazoa; phylum Mollusca; class Gastropoda; order Neogastropoda; family Muricidae; genus Stramonita; species Stramonita haemastoma. Next base: position 39,338,700 of record CM060335.1, on the reverse strand, counting down.
AAACACCACACTCTTTTATCTTTCCAAGATGGTTTGTTTATAACTATTCACAGACAATTATGCAATGCTAGTGATTGGATGGTAACAATAAATAGCATTGGGGAAAAAAAAGTACAAAAATGAAAAATTACATATATGAGACAGGAGAATATTCTCCCTCAACGCTCCCTCACTCCCCCTCCCCACCCCCCACAAAAACGCCAAACAATACCCCCCTTCCTAATTCTATGAAAATAAAAAATAAAACCCAACCCAAGGTACATTCCACCCTTTCTGCCTTAAAAAAAACAAACCCGAAACAAATCAAAACTGTGGGCAATTTCAACTGCACACACACACACACAAAATTTGAGAGAAAAATACAAGGCTGAGGATCTGACAAAAAAACAACAAACCACCATCCACTCCAACAAACCAATAACCACCATAAGCACAAAACCAAGACCTCTCCCCCCCCTGAATGGCAACTGATAAACAGTTGCTTTATCACACTCCCCCCCCCCCCCCCCCCCCCTCCCCCTGTTTCACAGTTGATCAGAAAACGTAAAAAAAAACCAATCCCTGAAACAGCCACTGACACATACTGTGGTGAACTCGCAATGTGACGAACAATTCACAAACCACTACACAGACGTACTTCATTCACATTATCTGCATTGATTATTATTAACAGTAGTAGTCTCTGTCTACGCTTCTCTGGTTCACAGCCTACAAACAAATCATCCACGATATTCAATCAAAAGCAAGGTTACAAATGAAAGCGGCAACAGAGGACTGTGTTTTTTGAACAATTCTCTCTCTCCTCCTCCCCTCTTTGCTAAAACAGATACATGGCATTTCCATGAGAGCGATGAAATGACAGTCTGAACTTGATGCGGTATTTTGTGAGCGCGCTGAAATGAAATGTACGATGTTGAAATGTCGATGTTGAAATGTCCGATGTTGAAATGTCTGATGTTCAATGAATGGCAACAGTTTCCGTCATGCCATGTCACACCCTGAGACAAAACCAGTAGACCGTCCTTCTACGTGTGTTGTTGTTCTATAATATGGATCAGCGTCAGCGGCTGATGGTATTTATAGTGACTGGCATGATTTGCAGGATGATGATGACTCGCGTTATTTTCATTACACATTATAAATCTGCTGCAAACTCCACATTATATAACTGACATCACTTGCAGTTAACACATGCTTTAAGTCTGTAAAACGAATAAAAACATCAAAGGCAAATCTTTCTGCTCCTTGTGAAACGACGAGTAATTTTTGTGTGCAAAAAAAAAAAAAGAATGACACCATTCCAAAAGGTCAGGCTCACAAACTGATACAGCATTCACATGTAAACCAGATGGAAAAAAATGGTACGTGTAGACAACTAACCCAGGGCAAAGGCCGATGACGCCATTTAGAACTTCCATTTATAACTAAACAAACACACAAAAAAGCTTTGCACACGTTTATATTCAGGTAATTAAAAAATCTCAAATAGCTTTAAAAAAAAAAAACACAAGCCGATCAAAACAACTAAGCAAACAAAGCATTAACATAAGTTCATATTCAGATGATCAAAGCAACTAAACCAAACACAAAGAAGCATTAACCCAAGTCTACATTCAGGTAACCAAGAGGCAACTTAAAGGTAGCCTATAACCTGCAGACAAAACGAGCATGTTGAACTACTTCTTTACAAGTAGAAATAAAATCCTCCACAAACGATGTCACTTACTTTTATTTCTCTTCGAAGATCCAATCTCTCCTCCTCCCCAAATCATTTTCAATACTCCCTCTCTGCTAACTAAACACATACTAACATCTTTTGCACAGGTAATAAACATCCACCCTCTTTCGTAGAGCGGAAGGTCATTTATGACCAATGGTATGGATGACACCAGCATATTCATACCAAGCACGCTGCTTACCAAGCACGCTGATACTTTCCGCTGAGGATCCTAACAGCTTACAGACTGGCCTACAGGCCCTGCTACCCCCTATCACAGTACCAAACACCACTACCACGCAAAACAACGCCATCACAAGAACAAACAAAACTAAAAACAGCATCCCCAAACTTCAGATCTCTTGTACCTAACTGTCATATCACACATTTTAAAAGAGCAGAAAATAGAAAGGGAGGGGGGGGGGGGGGGGGGACAAGTCTGTGAATAGACAATTTCGCTCCCTGAAAAGGGAGTTGAAACCAACATTTCCTTCATTTTGACAATTTTGATTTTCAGGAAAACCCCAAAACCCACAAAAAACAACTGCAGTATACAGAGACAGAATTCAACATCCAAGCAAGTACCTCTACATGGTAGGCAATCCATCCAGATCAATGTCAAATATGACCATCGAAGTCCAAAACACGAGAAAAAGACAGGAGAAAATCCAATCAGTGATGACCAAAAAAAGGCAAGGTAGGGAGGGTAGCGGATCCCACATCCCACAGGTGCTCATAGCAATACATCCAACATCTACCTACCACACTGTGTCATACACATGATGAGCCAATACAACTCGTACACACCTACAGAGATGGTTACTGTCTTACACTTCCAGCGATACACGTCAAACTCAATATGCGGATACACACAGAAGAAAAAAAACAACAACCCCAAACAGGAGAACAATGGAAAAGGTATGCCGTAGCAACATCATACAGGCCAGTAAGGATTCAGTGGTATAAAGGTAAAGGTAAAGGTGTCCCATAACCTGTGTGGTTGTAGGGGAGCGAGGCGTCAGAGACCTCAGCTTCTCTAGGGGCCAGCATATTGAGGGCAGTGCCCATCTCCTCTCCTTCGCTGCTTTACCATCCCTGACCCTAAAGAGGGCAGATACCCATTTACAGCTGGGTGAACTGGGGGAACTGTACTGTAGCCAAGGCGTGCAAACAGTCACCCATCCAATTGGTAACCATGCTCGATGCTGCTGAACTTGGCTGGGGGAAAGTGAGCGCTCTGACCACTGAGCTATCCCGTCCCCTAAATCAAACAGGCCAGTAATGATTCAGGGTTACACCCAGTCAACTCCCACTTCCAAAGGCAAAACTGCATACATACAGAGAAGAAGGAAAAAGTCTACCAAGACGCTACCAGTCACCCAGTGTGTAAGGTTACAGTTGTGACACGTACACATACAGAGACTCTCTAGCTATCCACCACTACAGACACTCAGGCAGAAGAGTCAGTGCAAATCTATCTCACTGATGGAGGGTTGTGTGAGGGTGGGGTGACACACACACACACACAGACAGACACAAACCCACACTACTTGAGGCAGAGGGCCGGCCACAAAGCTGGCCTCTCACAACACTCGCACCATTGCAGTCCCCAGGGCAGCAGTGAAAAAACCTGACAGGCAGCAAAAATGGACAGGACACTTGGATCGTCATCGTCATTGCTCTTTCTTTTTTTTTTCAATCACACAAAATTAAAGTTCTGTAAAAAAAAAACCCATCTCTTTTTCTTTCTGTCACTCTTGATTCTTCTGTTGTACTGACATATATCCTCAAACGATGGAAACAATAACGCATCTTTAAACTCTGGACACAACAACACACCTTGAAACACAACAACACACCTTGAAACACAACACATCTTGAAACACAACACACCTTGAAACACACCAATACACCTCCAACCACAACAACACACCACCCAACACTGGACACAACAGCCACTTACTCCAACGACATAAGGTGACTGAACTAAAACGTCCAGAGCAACCATATCCGCATTCAGAAGAGGAACGCACTTAGAAAACACGCTGTAACGAAGACCAGTTCACACATCATCTGGCATCTCAAGATATGGACCAAAAAAAAAAAGAAAAAAAAATCAACTTACTCTGGCTTATACAAAATGGTGGTAAGGCAAGCATGACTGATGTTTGTCAAAACAGGTATCAAATATTGAATGAAATATCCACATAATAAGACCAACTGTAAAGTCAAAAGGAACATCATTAAGCAAAGGTTAGGAAATATTCCAGCCAAGAATGGGGAAATGGAGAAGAGGAGAGAAGCTCAACAACTGAATTCCACACTAAAAATGACTTCCAAGTTTGCTGAACTGAAGAATACCTTTCACAGTTATTTTCAGCAAAACTGTGCACACCCTGATAAGAAGATGAAGATCAACACGACTATTAAAAGTAATGTCAGTTTTCTATGACCCTGCTCATTTGTACGAGTCTGCACTCGACAACACTCGTTATTGTAAGCGCACACAAATCTGTCACAGTAGCAGCCTAGAGAACTTTGCATACATTCTTTGTGCTAGGAATAGGAAGGAAGAGAATCCAAAGGTAGATGCCTGCATCTACAACACCACAACAAACAGATGCATACTTGGTTACCTGCACTGAACGACACCTGGGGCACAACTTGAGCAACTCAGCCCCTGCACTGTGTAATTCAACCACCTCACTGCACCCGGGGTACCTTTGTTGTGGGTAGGCTCTAAGCTGAAGCCAGTGCAAGGCTTAAAATCAGCCTCCCCCTTCCTCCAAAACAGAAAATAAAGGTTACTTTTCCATGCAAGGAAAAATAGCAAAAAGATAGACCACCCCACCTGTGATTGAACTGGTGAGACACAAGCCTGAAAGAGAGGACAGAATAAAAAGAAACCCCCCAGAAACAATGTTTTTTTTATATTTCATAAAAGAACAACCTAGCACAAAATGTTCAGAAAACGGAGAAGACACACACTAACAGAGCAATCTGAGCGCTAGTTAGCAAGTTCACTTGAGACAGCAAAATGTAAGCCCAGCCATCTTCCACTGGACTGGCTGTTTTAAACACTGTGGTTGAAGACAGAGTTCTATACATTCCATGATGGCTGAAGAAACACCATTGTCTGGACCAACTCAGGAAGCAATGGAAAATCTTCGTCACGTCAATTTGAGCAAATTATTACTAAATGGCTTCTGTGTATCTTTGAAGCAAATGATTACTAAACGGCTTCTGTGTATCTTTGAAGCACTAAACTCATTGAGAAAAGAAAGTTGTTAGTAGGGAGATAGAGAGCACACTGTCTGATAAGAACTGCCTCGAAGAACAGCAAATGCGCACATAATTCACTCACACGATTCGTACTATGGTGATCTTGTTGAGCCATGACAGAGGAGTTACACTGGACAGGTTGCACACCTGAACCTGTCAGCATCGTAAGAGTGAGAAGAGCTGAAGACATGCTATAAAGCTGGACACTAAAAATGGCCAGTAGCTATCAATAACTGCCAGATGCAACGGACGTCAGAACTGCAATGTATTAAGTATGGTCCCTTGATTAAGCTTCTCACATCTGTTGCCACCGGAGAGAGTTTAGTTTTGTTGAAGCTGATCCCCTTGTAAACCCCCCATTCATATGAACTGCTGCACACAACTGAACATGGCTACAACTCAACCGCACACACATCACACAGGTGTCAGCAGTGAAGTAAAGGCAGATAAAAGACTGTTACACTTTTGTCATAGAGAGAGAGACTAGCTTTACGGAGTTTTCTAGCCTACACACACCAGAGAGAGTGGGGTGACAAACTTTAACATGAAAACCTAATGTCTGCTTCAATCTGCCTCCTGCCCAAAACAAAATACATGGGATATTAATTAATTATACATGGAATTGTATACGCTATCTCTGAAAGAATGTATGATAGTAGATTATGTCTTGAGGTTGTTATGTTTCAAATCTTGGCAGTTAGTCAGTTCTTCAGTTTAACGTCCTTCCACTAAAATAGTGATATCAGATATGCGCATGCGTGCATGCGTGTGTGTGTGTGCTCTATCCCCTCCCTAAAAGTCTCTTATCTTGTACTGCTGTTTTCATTATCCTGATACTTTTTTTTCAATACACTTGAAATACTGACGTACGTCATCATGCCAACAGTATTGTCTCTATCCCCTACCTAAAAGTCTAGCTGTTTTCAATATTCTGATACTTATTTTTCCCCAATACACTTGAAATATTTGGTCTTGTGGATCAAGAAGCAAATCCCCTATCCTCAACCATAATGCCTTTCTTCCGAGCAAAGCTGGTGCCAATGAGCAACAATAACATCACATCCGGCTGACGTAGTTAAGTAATTCTTGCTGAGATCATCTGGAATGAGACCATACATTCAAAATGATGATTTTTTTTCCCCCCAACATGCAATGATCATGCTGCAGCTACTCACACGACACTTGATACCCTTGCAAAGATATTGCTGAAACTGATTATTTGCTGCAAAAAACCACATTTCCCAAATCATTTGCACCCCCCCTCCACCTCCCCCCCCCCCCCCCCAAAAAAAAATCTTCAGAAATCTCTTTTTACGTGGTAATTAACTCATGTCAAATTAGGGAATATATGCCAGCTGAAGATTATGGCACATTGTTACCATGTAAATGAAAACTTAATGGATGATTGAGTAGAGATCGGATAAATGATTTAAGAGTGAGTGTGTGTAGTGTGTGTGTTGTGTGTGTGTGTGTGTGTGTGTGTGTGTGTGTGTGTGTGTATGCGTGCATGCACATGTTCTTTAAGCAGTGTCTAGCGTGTCTGTACTTGTCCAGGGCACAGCCTTGATCAAGCAGAGGCACCTCTAGCCTGGACTATAACTAGGGCTTTGAAACGCTGCATCATCGTGAAGAAGAAAAAAAAAGGCTTGACAGAGCTTCCCACAATTCCCAAGTGTCTCAAAATAGCACACACTGTAGTGTGCAACAGCACTTGCAAAGGGAGACAACAAGGGTCACTTCTTAATACGTTTGATAAGAGTATCTGATTTTGATTCTGAAGTGTTTGATAGTTGTTTGATTTAAAAAAAAAAAAGAAGTCTTTATACCGTTTATTCATGGCTGAGCTGATGTTTTCAGATCTGAAATCTCACTGATAATAAAGTGATGTCCATTCTAAATAATGTGAATCTTTCAGGTATCATTTTAAGTCCATAAAAAATAATGATACCACAAGATCTGCGACCCCACCCCCCCCCCCCCCCCCCCAAACCCCACAACAAAACATCCTCAAACCGTTCCTACCCCCACTCAAACAAAAAAGCGCCATTTCAAAGTCAGCCATTTTGCATTTCTCAGTTTACAAAAAAGCTTTGTCTATTGCAGCGAGTTTTAGCTGATCTTCAATCTTCATCCAGCTTCGTTGCGTTCCAAAAGCATTACGGTACTCCCCCCAGTGTAAAGGTACCAACTTGTGTTGGGGTTAACCTCGATAGACTTGCGTCCTATCCGGGATCTATGACTTCAGTCGCTTAACGCACAAAACCGGATAACACGCTATGACCTAGCTGACAACTTTATTTACTAGTGATCATCGCACCATTTAATTCAGTGTGCATCAAACGGGAGAACAAATTCCAGCAAAATGAAGATTTTTTTTTTTTCTGTCTTCAATCTGGTTCAGTGGCACCTTACACTGTGTGAAGTGATTCCTTTACTTAGTTAATGGCAGCTTCAGTGCTTTTCTAGACATCTACAGCCACACTAGTGTACCCTTATGTTGTGTAAGTATCAAAGCAAAGAAAATTATCATCATTCTTAATTATATATGAATTAGCATCTAGAAATGGACTGGTTAGCAAACCAGCAACCACAAAGAATACATGAACTGACACCATAATAATACTCTGCTTGTCAATAGCATGCACAACTTACTACCAACACAAAATGTTTTACCATATTTCCTTCAGAATACTTTTTGATTACATTATTTCTCCCCCCCCCCCCAAAAAAAAAAAAAAAAAAGAATCAAAGATTTGACACTCATTCTCACTTCACTAAATGTTTTTAAAACATTACATCACTGTGTTTTCAATACATTAACAATTTTTAAAACAAAAACTAAAAAACCTCTCTTGCAAGATCTTGCCAATCTTTTTTCCTTAGAATGAAAAACTAAAACAAAAAACAAACCGTTCATGAACAAGAATGAACAAGAAACCTAGAGATGAGATCCATGAACAAAACTATGTCAATGATTTTCAATCATACGATATCTGTAACATTTGAATGTGAACATTATTCTTAAAAGATGATAGAAAAAACTAGAAATCAAATGCAAATCATACTTGCATCAAATGCTAAATTTCTCTTTCTTGGATTTTTTTTGTCGCTATTGACAAATGTCGTGTAACTCATAAAATTTGTGTGACAAAAAGCCCTTCTTTGCCACCACAAACACAAAGCTGACCGACATACACAACATTGGAACAACAAATTTTAAAGCACAATTTCAGTGACTCCACCACTAACAAAACAACCTGAAATACCATTCAAAAATGAACATGACCCTCCACCATGAAATGAGTCACAGAGCCCTGACCCCCTTTTCTGCCAGGAGCCATGTTAGGCAGTTTGGGGGGGGGGGGGTACAAGGTCAATTTTGAGATTTTAACTGATTATAGAAAAAGGTTTCTTCTACCCAACATTGAAGCATTCAGGCAAAATTTTGCTTCCACTTGGTTTAAAAAATACATTTAAAAACACCCATATCCTGGTGTTCAGCATTTGGATTTGTAAAAACTCTCCCTAAAAACTGTCCAATTTTTACTCAGTTGTTTTACTGAATAGCTCTTAACTGCAGATGAACGAAATATCAACAATCCAATACAGACCCCTGGTAGGCACACTGTGACTCATTCTGTGGAGGAGGAGGAGGAACACATTTCAAACGTCCTTAAAGTCATTTACCACACCTAACATACACCGCAAACTCAAAAAAAAAACCAGATTCAATTAAAGGTCACTGCCTCATTTCATTTCCACCAATCAGCTGCAAGCTTACTTAAAGAACCGAAAGAAACAAAACACTGCTGCCCACTTGGAGACTGCGTTCCACGTTAATCATGCATGCCGGTTGGTCTTTTGGGCCACGTAGTCGCTGTAGCTGACGGTGATTTTTTCACTACGATAGCGCGTCAGTCGTATAGACTTGCGCACGTCGGGGGTGATTGGTCCCTTGTGCCCTCCTTTCCTCATCAGGGAGTCGATGGTCTGCACACGGTCCCAACCTGTCGACAAGCACACAGGCAGGCTTTGCTGACACGGTTTTTTAAAAATGTCAAGCACAGGTAAAGGTAAAAGTAAAGGTGTAGGTGTTCCCATAAGCTTTCTGGTTGTTGGTATGTACAGCTACGTACATCCATTGTTTTGTTTGTTTGTTTGTTTGTCCGTCGTGTTTTATGATGATCTCCAAAACAGCAGAGGAGGCAGCTGCTGTTATGGAAACTGGGCAGAAATTTGATTACAGTGGAGGTGCCTTGCCCACAGCACACCCCCACTCTCTCGGCCAAGAGGGCATACGGACGGTCAGCGTTGGAGATGTTCTCCAAAGGCTGACTAGCCCCCAGGGCTGCAACATGTAAAGACTGTGCAAGTCAAGCCTCCTAGTCAGAGAGTCAGAGTCGATCACAAAAGACTGAGCTGTAAAGTGGAATTCCATGAGTGGGAAAGCCACTGATCATACAGCCTCTCACTTTGCTGTTGCCCCAAGCGTCAATGGTTTCATCAGGAACTGTGATAAAGCCACAGATCATACAGTCTCTCACTTTGCTGTTGCCCCCAGCGTCAATGGTTTCATCAGGAACTGGGATAAAGCCACTGATCATACAGCCTCTCACTTTGCTGTTGCCCCCAGTGTCAATGGTTCATCAGGAACTGTGATAAAGCCACTGATCATACAGCCTCTCACTTTGCTGTTGCCCCAGCGTCAATGGTTTCATCAGGAACTGTGATAAAGCCACTGATCATACAGCCTCTCACTTTGCTGTTGCCCCCAGCATCAATGGTTTAAACAAGAACTGGGATAAAGCCCAGGCGCTGAAGGCATACATCCATACCAGATATTGATCAATCAATATGTTTCCACTCACCAGACATCACTCACATGAGACACTTAGGGTCCTTAGGGTCCTGAACATTCGTGTGTTATATAAAGACACCTAGATACCTGTCAGTGTAGCACTCACCTTGTTCTGTGGCCACCTCAGGCAGGTATGTGGCTGTCTTCTTGTGGCCTTTCTCGTTGAGGAACTCGATTCGAATACCGTTCACCCCAACCTGAACACACAAAGCACCCTACTTCACAAACTCCACTCAATTACTGATTACCCTTAAAAAACCCAAACCTATCAAGACTGACTATAACAAATTTTACTCTACAAAAACAAAACATTGTATAAAAAAAACTTTGTGGTTATAGCAGTAGAATGTTTCTGGAAGGTCAAAGATATTGTTCTGATCCTCGTTTGTGACATCTTTTCCACTCTTTCTGATAGCTTTCTTTAGTATTATTGTTTTTATTGTTGTTCTTCTTATCATATTCATTATTCTCATCATTACCATCACCGTTATAATCTCAAGGGGCAATAAATATCAAGTTTCTGGGTGACATCAAGTTGCACCCCCGTCCCCCCCAAACACTGAGTGATAATGATCATCATGTCAAGTACACGACACTCATTAACCACAAAGATCATTCACGAAATCCAATACAGTAAATAGGTAGTGAAAGGAAATACAACTTTCTGTTTCTAAGCCAAATCTCCCAGTCAAAGCAGAGATCATGATGATCATTTATTTATTTATTCATTTATCTAATTATTCTTTTATATCAAAGATAATGGAATAAGCACTGATGTGCTTTTTTACATCCAGTCCCCGTGTACATCATCATGTTAAGTACACAACACTCACCAACCACAAAGATCATGAATGAGTAATTAAATCCCAAACAGTACACATAATTATAGTCAAAGGAAAGACAATTCTGTGTTTCTGTGCCCAACCTCCCAATCACAGCAGAGACAATAATCATCACGTTTAAGTACATGACTCACCCACCACAAAGATCATGAATGAATTAAATCCAAAAACAGTACACATAATTATAGTGAAAGGAAAGACTCGTAACTCTGCATTTCTGTGCCCCACCTCCCAGTCAAAGCAGAGATATAAATGATAATCATGTTAAGAGCTTAAGTACATGATACTCACTAACCACAAAGATCATCAATTAAATCCAAAAAAGGTACACATAATTATAGTGAAAGAAAGACAACTCTGCATTTCTGTGCCCAACCTCCCAGTCAAAGCAGATATCCAAAAAAAATCAAAAAAGGTACACATATAGTGAAAGAAAAGAAACTCTGTTTCTGTGCCCTACCTCCCAGTCAAAGCAGTCCTTGCCCTCCTCAAAGTGCGTCAGTATGGACACAGAGCAGTGAAGTTTGGTGAACTCTTCCTTGGTGATGGGGTCGAAGCGACTGTCCTTCATGGCACTGCACACAAACAACACACACACACATGTATGTATACCCCTCCTCACTGACGGGACGGGATAGCCTAATGGTCAGAACATTGCGCTAGCAATGTGACGACCTGCGTTCGATTACCGTTTGAGGGGATTTTCCCCCTGGAGTTAACATCAGTACTGACTCAACTCTTCCCAAAAGTCTTTCGGATGAGACTGTAAACTGAGGCCCTGTGTGCGAAATGCATGCAGAACATCTTGCGCACACGTTAAATCCTGTTCCACTTTTCATAAGAGTAGGCCATTGTGTGCCGGTGGGAACAGATGGCGATATAATTTACAAAACTGCATACACATGGGGACTGGATGAAAAAAAGCACCCGAGTGCTTATTCTATTATCCTTGATATAAAAGAATTAAATAAATAAATAAACATTGACAGCCCTGTGGAAACGGCAACAGGTCTGGGGTTCAGATGTGATGCTGTGGATCTTTTGTAATATGTGTTTGTTGCATAATGGTCAACACAAGTCTGAACTCTGAACATTAGTACAGTAAAATAAACCCCCCAAAATCCCCCCCAAAACACACTGACCCTCTAGCAGTCCTTATAATTGCTTTCAATAGGTATGAAATTATGGAGTCTTTTTCTTACATGGTTTGAGCAAAGCATGGCTGCAGAAGAATCACTTGCCCAAATATGTGTGTGTGTGTGTGTGTGTGTGTGTGTGTGTGTGTGTGTGTGTGTGTGTGTGTGTGTGTGTTGGTGTGTGTGCGTGCGTGTGTGTGTCTCACTGTGTGTGTGTGTGTGGGGGGGGGTGTATGTGTGTGTGCATGCATGTGTGGTGCGTGTGTTTATGGGATTGTTCACATCTGCTTGCATTACGTTAGATTCTGTCATTGACATTTACCAAGAGGGACATGAAACTAAGCAGAGTACAGGTCTAGTTTAAGTTTCCCCACTGACCTTGTAACAGCATATTCCCTGAGACCATTATGGAGATTGGTGGGTGAAAATGTTCCAATGCATCCTCGCAGTCGACGATCTCGGCCCATCTTCCACGTCACAAACAAGGGGCTACAACAGACAAACAGACAGCTAGAAATCATTCCACATTTCAAAATGACCATCTGACCAGGCAAAATGATTTTTAAAACATCCGAGACATTTTGGAAATCAATCAGAACAAATTTTCTGACCGCCTACTTTGAATTGATTATTTGAAAAGGCAGCCATGTAGAATTAAAAAAGAAAAACAAAACAAACATTGAAACAATGTTAACATCAACAATGACAACAAAAACGACACTAAAACAAAGAGATGAGAGAAAAAAAACAAACCAGGGTGAACAAGAATCTTTACAACACTTTTTCGTTGATTTTGTTCTGATCAATGTACAAAACAAAAACAAAAAATGATTACAAAGAAAATGAATCACAGGTATCAACTGTGTCTCTTACCTGCTTCATGGTACGTTTGGCTCTTGGAACGAACTTTTGATTTCATGACTACTGAGTTATATGGCATGGTCAGCACTTATCTATCAGGGTGTACAGCCCAGCCGACCTCAAGGGCCGTATCTGGGCTGACATCTAGTCAAAAGAAAATCAGCACTGATTATATTGTCATCACACACACACTTCACAAAGATCGCTCAACTGTCAACAGTCCACCAAAATATTACTAAACAGAACAAAACCAACACACCAAACAAAAACAAACAAACAGTTCGAGTCCGGTTGAGGAGAATTTTCTTCTGGAGTTAACATCAGTGCTGACTCCACTCTCCCCAAAAAGTCCTTCGGATGAGACTTTAAACCGAGTGCCCCTTGTGCGAACGCACGCAGAACATCTTGCGCACACGTTAAATCCTGTTCCGCTTTTCGTAAGAGTAGGCCATCGTGTGCCGGTGGGAACAGATGACATTTACAAAACTGCATACACACGGGGACTGGATGAAAAAAAAGCACAAGAGTGCTTTTTCCATTATCCTCGATATAAAAGAATGAATAAATAAAAAAACCAGAACAAACGGTTACTATGGTCTGACAATAAAAAACAAATCCCAAAACGCCATCTCAAATTACACTCCCAACCCCACACAAACAATTAAAAAAAAAAAAATTGTACAAGTGCATAGACAACTAGAGAAGCAGAGTTAGGAATATTCTACCAAAACACACTGCCAAAAATCCTGAGACAGACTTCTGGCAAATGCTTTTAAAACATACATTTCTTAGACATTGGACAAGACCCCCCCCCCCCCCCCCCCCCCCATAAAAAAAAGAAAAAAAGAGAAAAATTCATCGTTTCGAATCACACACACACAGAGTGATCACACAGATGACACACACCACACACACACACACACACACACACACACACACACACACACACACACACACACACACACACACCCACCACCACCATCCGCACACACACAGAGTTCTCTCTCACCACACACACACACACACACACACACACACACACACACACACACACACACACACACAACACACACACACACACAAACACATCACAAACACACACACACACACACACACACACACAGTCACACACACACACACACACACAGTCACACACAAACACACACACCACACAAAACACACACACAAACACACTCACACACACAATAACATATAATCATATTATGTCTAAAATGCACAAGTGTGAAAAACCAGCATGGACCTGCACCCCTCCCCCCAAAAAAAAGCAAACAAAACAAACCCAAAATAATCCACATTATATCACAGCTCATGAATAATCAAAGTATCCAATCAACATTCCCATGAAAAAGTTTCTTTAGAACTACTCTAAGGCTAAAAAAAAATCCATATATATAGCAATTGATTGAAGAAGCCTTACCTGCAAATTATACCTGTAGCCTAATTAGCTGTAGCTTACTGCTTGCTGACCACAAGCTGTTACACTTAGAAAGTTCTCTCAAGTCCTAACTCAGAAAATATGACGGAAACAGCTTGTGTGTAAAAGCTTGCTGGGAAATAAGGACATATGAAAGGGAGGGCTCAGAGGAAGCAGAATATCAACAAGAAAGAGACAACACTGACAGGGAAAAGCACATAATAAATGATAATTGATATACACATGCACACATTCATGCACCCACACACACACACACACATACTCATGCGCGCGCGTGCAACACCACACACACACACCACACACACACACACACCACACCAACAAACACACACACACACAACACAACACACACACACCTGAAGACGAAAGACAAAGACAGACTGTCAGAAAATGATTTGATGCCTAAAAATAAAATATCATACCATGACAGACTGACTGTCTGACACAGTTTTGAAGATCTAATGACACAGATCAGTGGTCGCTGGATACTTATCTTAATATCTGTAATCACTACCAATTACCTTCTGTGACAAACTGACAGACTGACCAATCTAAGTGACAAACATTGAAGCAAACAAGCAGACAGACAATGAGACATGTATGCACAGGGAGACAGATGGGAGAGAAAGACTAAAGAGTAAAGACGGACAGATGAGACAGACAAAAAACTCAATCTGTCCATAACAAATTCTGTAACTAATAATAGTAACATAATATCAGAGTACAATGCTATCTTCTGTACAGGACATTGACCTGTAAATAGAGGCATTGTCACACTGACAGCTGAACAAACCTGACAGGCAGGCAGGCAGATAAAAGACAGATACTGAAATGGACAGGAGGGCAGATACAGAGATAGGTCTATCTAGAAAAGTACTAAAGGGGAAAGCTGAGAGACATATAGCATTTGCACACACCACACACCCACACCCACGCAGACACACACAGTGAACACACACACATGACACACACACAATTTATTGAAATGGGAAGTGGTAAAAAGGGGGGATATTTCACAGGAAAATGAGGAAATAAATGCTATGTCGTTTGTTACACAGACACATGTTATAACAATAAAACCCACCAAAAAAAACAAAACAAAACAATTAGGAAATAACCCAATCAGTGAATGAAAATAAAAATGAATAATTATGTAAACAGTACTGACATCATTACTGGGAACAAAGAAATCTTTGAAAGGACTGATGGACAAAAGGTCACCCTACTATCTGATTACAGGCTGTGTACTGTACTGTACATGGCCAATTAAAGTTACTGCTAATTTGTAACCATGGGGACACATAAATCAGCAGCAGGGCACAGGCTTCTGAAATAACCTAAGTTCTTATTAAAATGTTTTGTTCACATCATTGCAAGCCATTGCTTGCTGACGTACTGCACAAAGGTGACCGACCAGAACAAAGAACTGGACTCAAAATAGGCCACAGAGGTCGGCAGACTTTCCCAAACAAAGGGGTTTTCCGAGACCCCACCTTACATGGAAATGTGTAAACATTGGTACAATCCCCCCTCTTCGTATACAAATGGACTGGCCCACAATAACAAGCAACCAAACCATTTTACACTTTAACAAAGAGAAATCATCAAAAAAGCAGATCAAATACATTCGATTTGAAAAATGGGGTACCGGGGAGCGACTGAAACTTATTTACTACCCTGAAAGAGCGTACACTCAAATGTGGGTCACATTTGTTTATTCTCAGATGAGGACAATGGGTTATACTCACTATGGTTCGTTGGTGAAGCGAGGTGGAGGTACTTTTTCAAACCCATAGTTATACAAATGACAATGAAGCACGTCGAAACAAAAGAAGCACATGTCCGGAATGGTTACAGTATATGAGTTTTTGTGAAAATTTGGATGCACCGAGGATCCATTGCAACATATGGAAGGCAAAGAATTGTTCAGCTTTTGCTTCTTCACGCCACAGCAGCTGGCCGCCATCTTCCGCTTGTGATTCCCGTCCACTTCTCGCGTTAGGGCCTAGAATAAAGTGGTTGGGAGGTTACTCTGTTATATCGTCTGAATCGGGAACCGGATTCTTTGGAACGGGATTCGAAACAAATCCAATCTTGTTATTTAAAACCTCGTCGACAACACAGGCCGTATCGGGGCTGTCACCTCGTCAAGTTTTAAATCTCAAGATAAAACTGTGCAGCTATGATGTGAAAACCGGGTATAAAACCAACTCTGCTGTTTTTCCTTTTGTATCAACGCCCTGGTCAACGATAAGGGTCAACTCAGGAAGGGCACAGCATTGTGGGAAAAACCACATTAAACCACACATGAGAAGAGATAAGCCAAAACAGGATTCCTTAAAACAACTTTACTTTTAGTGACGACTATAATACACTCATATCAGGCGTTAAAAAAAAAGGTAAAAATTGTATTAGGTAGAACATCTCGAAAAAAGATTTTTAGGAGTCTGCAGCAAAATGCTTGTGCCTAATTATCTCAATCAAGAAACTGGATCCCGGCTTTAAAAAAAAAAAAAGAAAAAAGAAAAAAAAAAAAAAGAAAAGAAAGTGACCCTGTGCTATGCAGCCAGATGCAAAAGCAGCAACTGCAAGAGATGTCAGAATCATACTGTAACAAAGATGTTTGCTACCTTGGCCGTTTCTACTGCTGCCTCTTGTCCTTGTAATGCCAGTTCAATTCATTTCCAATACTTCATTATACCCCCTTTTAAAAATTATTTTTCTTTTATAGTCCTTATCGAGGATAATGGAATAAGCCTCGTGGGTTTTTTTACATCCAGTCCCTGTGTGTATGCAGTTTTGTAAATCTTGTCATTCTGTTCCACCGGCACACAATGGCCTACTCTTACGAAAAGCGGAAAAGGATTTAACGTGTGTGAAAGATTGTTCTGCTGCGTTCGCACGCTGGGCCTCGGTTTCTAGTCTCATCGGAGGGACCTGAGTATAACTCCAGGGGAAAAATCCCTCGAACGGGAATCGAACCCGTGTGGGTTACCAGCCATACCAAGAAATAAACAGGAAAAAAAAACCATATTTATCACAGAATAACATCACAACACTGTAGCCTATACGAACATCAGCACGCACATATTACAGACAAAAACTGTACAAGAACAACACAAATTAAAAGGCCTACCAGCACTTCATCATCTCAATTAACAGAGGAATTCAAATGGGTTACAAGCCACAGACACAGATACACACAGATAGACAGACAGACAGACAGAAAACACACACACACACACACACACACACACACACACACACACACACACACACACACACACACACACACACACACACACACACACACACACAAACACACACATTGTTTGCTTGTTTTTGGTTTTGTTTTTTGGCGTGGGGTGGGGGGGTGGTGGTAGTAGTAGTGGTGTCAAAAAGTTTTCATAATTATGTAATTAAACTCTCCCATGAGGATGCCGGGGCCTGTCAGTATAAAAAGCATCCCAACCTCCTGGGAAACTCTGTGCTAAGAATTCCCTCTTTTCATCCCCCCCCCCTTTTTTTTTGTTTGTTTCTTTTGTTCATTTTCTTCCTGTCAACTCAACCTTGTCTATTTTGCCTTCTGGTTCATTCTCCTGCCTTTTCCCGCAGAAAGACATAACAAAATAACAGTTTTCTCCCACGTTGAAGTTGAGTGCATTTTCGTTCATGATATGACAGATAACAATAGATAGTTATTTTCCGAGTGTTCTACGACGACGATGACGACGATGATGACGATGAAGAAGAATATGCAATTAATCCATTTTTTACCTGTTAGTAAGTTTTTACCTGTTAGTATTAGTAATTCACTGTGTGAGTGTGAAAGCTGGACCCTGTCTACAGATCTAGGAAAAAAATCCAAGCCCCCGAAAAGAAATTGTTCAGGTTTCTACACATTTCCTCGCAGGACCACAGAACCAAGGAGTCAGTGTGGCAAGAGGTGATCCTGAAAGCTGGGCCACAGGAACAACAGTCAGTGTGGCAAGAGGGGATCCTGAAAGCTGGGCCACAGGAACAAGTCAGTGTGGCAAGAGGGGATCCTGAAAGCTGGCCCACAGGAACAACAGTCAGTGTGGCAAGAGGGGATCCTGAAAGCTGGGCCACAGGAACAACAGTCAGTGTGGCAAGAGGGGATCCTGAAAGCTGGGCCACAGGAACAAGTCAGTGTGGCAAGAGGGGATCCTGAAAGCTGGCCCACAGGAACAACAGTCAGTGTGGCAAGAGGGGATCCTGAAAGCTGGGCCACAGGAACAACAGTCAGTGTGGCAAGAGGGGATCCTGAAAGCTGGGCCACAGGAACCAACCCCATCTGGCTGTTGTATAAAGAGGAGGAAGCTGGCGTGGTTTGGTCACGTCACACACGTCACTGTTTTATTTATTTATTTATTTATTTATTTATTTATTTATTTATTTATTTATTTATTTATGTCACAGAAGATTTCTCTGCGTGAAATTCAGGCTGCTCTCCCCGGGGGGAGAGTGCGTCGCCACAAGTGCAGCGCCTACCCATTTTTTTTCCCTGCACACAACTGTATTTGTTTCCCTATCAGAGTGGTTTTTTTCTACAAAATTTTGCCAGTGACAACCCTCTTGTTGCCGTGGGTTCTTTTACGTGCGGTAAATAATGATGTGTAACACACGGACCTCAGTTTATCGTCTCATCCGAAAGACTATCGCCCAGACCACCACTCATGGTCTAATGGATGGGGGGAAAGTTTTGGGCCCAAACGGGATTTGAACCACCGCACACTTCCGACTCGGACATTTCGCTTTCTAGACAGGCGCGTTACCTCCTAGACCACCGATCCACCCTACTCTTGCTGAGACTGTTTTGCAGAGGACACTTGAGGGAGGAAGACGCAGGAGCAGACTGATGAAGAACTGGATGCAGAACATCTTGTCATCTGTTCCCACCGGCACACAATGGCCTACTCTTACGAAAAGCGGACTGGACCAGCCTTGACATGGCGCTGCTGCTGCGAAAGGCAGATGAAGACAGACCGGCCTGGAGTAAATGATCTCATACATCTGTAGACTGCAAACTTCATATCTACAACAAGGGTTTTTACGTATCATTGACATATCATTATTAGTGTTGCGCGTCTCATTTTGTATTGATCGCCCCCGACACAACTTGTGATAATTATTTGCACTTGTCTGTCTTGTTTTGTAAACATAGAAACTGTTGAAGTCAGGCCAGTTGAAATTCGTAGCTTTAAGTCTGGGAACAACAGGACAGGGACGTCACAGATGACGAGGCAGCAAAAAACCCCAAAACAACACACAACAAAAAACAACACACACACACACACACACACACACACACACACACACACACACACACACACACACACACACACACACACACACACACACACCACAAAAAACAAAAATCACAGCTTTAAGACCCAAGCTGTCATCATTGTTGGGTGAGAAACTGATAAAACATATTTCACTTGACTTGACTTGACTTGGCTTGATTTGAACTGATTTGACTTGACTTGGCTTGATTTGACCTGATTTGACTTGACTTGGCTTGATTTAAACTGATTTGACTTGACTTGGCTTGACTTGACCTGATTTGACTTGACTTGGCTTGACTTGACCTGATTTGACTTGACTTGGCTTGACCTAATTTGCAGTGACGTCTCCAGTTTCCCCTTGCATGAAGAGTCGTCCCCGAATTTTTCAGGCTGTGTGTGGTGGGCATGTTGAATTTGGCAGAGCCCATACCTCTCCACCTAGCTGGGTGCATGCTGGGTATGTTTGTGTCAGTCAGTCATGTCACCAGCCACATCTGGCCTAGTCATCGATGAGAGGTGAATTTCAAACCTCGTTAGTGCTCCCTCACGAATTTTTTCACGTGCTTCTGGTGACGTAGGGAGAGCCCTAAACACGGCAAAATCTGTGCACGTCATTCGATGACTTTTCCTTTTGCATCAGAAGAGAAAGCCAGTTGTGTTTGCGACAGTTCCGTTTATTTGCATCTTTGTTGAGTGCAAACTGGTTACCAAGTGTACTACAGCGAGAGTATTGTCAGGGTTTTACTGCCTTGTAGTATTGCCGTATTGCCCTCTGTGTTACCCTCTGTATGTAGTATTTACCTCAGCTAACAGAGGTCCCAGAGCTGAAAAAGCGTGTGGCAGAGAAAGAGTTAAACTCGAAGCTATAACACCCCTGTGACAGCTATGAATTAAACTTTATTTATAGCAATTAATGTAGTAATTCCAGATTCCCCCCTTTGTGCAGGAGATATTTATTTATTTATTTATTTATTCTTTTATATCGAGGATAATGGAATAAGCACTCTTGTGCTTTTTTACGCCCAGTCCCCGTGTGTATGCAGTTGTGTAAATGTCACCTGTTCCCATCGGCACACGATGGCCTCCTCTTCCGAAAAACGGAACAGGATTTAACGTGTGCGCAAGATGTTCTGCGTGCGTTCGCACACGGGGCCTCGGTTTAAAGTCTCATCCCCAAGACTTTTGGGAGAGTGGAGTCAGCACTGATGTTAGCTCCAAGGGAAAAATCCCCTCGAACGGGATTCGAACCCGGGTCGCCAAATTGCGAGCGCCATGTTCTGACCACGAGGCTATTCCGTCGATAGGTAGATAGATAGATAGATAGATAGATAGAGAGAGAGAGAGAGAGAGAGAGAGAGAGAGAGAGAGAGAGAGAGAGAGAGAGAGAGAGAGAGAGAGGAGAGAGAGAGAGAGAGAGAGAGGTGTGTGTGTGTGTGCGTGTGCGCGCGCGTGCGTGTGTATGTATGCGTGCGTGCGTGCGTGCGTGCGTGCGTGCGTGTGTGTGTGTGTGTGTGTGTGTGTGTGTGTGTGTGTTGTGTGTGTGTGTGTGTGTGTGTGTGTGTGTGTGTGTGTGCGTGTGTAAAAATCAACAACAACAACAAACGAACAAATCGTAAGAAGCCAGCAGAGAAATAGTCATAAAATATATGCCTTCTTTTTAATCTACTTTTTTTTTTTTTTACATTCAGCTCTCAGGGCAACATAACGCATAAGCATATCATACAGTTTCAAATGAGACTGGTAAATAAAAATGAACAACAAAATACCACGATAACTGTACAATAATAAACACTGTATTGCATAATTATGATATGCATAACTGTACAATAATAAACACTGTATTGCATAATTATGATATGCATTGATGTTTACATTAAGCTATTCTGACAGGAAATGAGAGCGAGAGCGAGAGCGAGAGCGAGAGAGAAGAGAGAGAGAGAGAGAGAGAGAGAGAGAGAGAGGAGAGAGAGAGAGAGAGAGAGAGAGAGGAGAGAGAGAGAGAGAGAGAGAGAGAGAGAGAGAGAGAGAGGGAGAGTGGGAGAGAGGGAGAGAGGGAGAGGAGGGAGAGAGAGAGAGAGAGAGAGAGAGAGAGAGAGAGAGAGAGAGAGAGAGAGAGAGAGAGAGAGAGAGAGAGAGAGAGAGAGAGAATAAGAATGATATGAATGAATGAAAGAATAATCTTTATTTTTCAAAGGGTAACACAGTAAGTATTCACATACTTTGTTTTTCATCTGGCCCTTGCCCTGATTAGGGAATGGAAAAACTGCATACACACGGGGACTGGATGTAAAAAAGCACATGAGTGCTTATTCCATTATTCTCGATATAAAAAATACAATAAAATAAAATAATAAAAGCTAACCCTTGGCGTTGCTCCAAATAGTAGCCAAAAAAGACACAGGTATTTTCTCCCGAGACAGAAGGAGCTTACAACCACTGTTACTAAAAAATGAATTATTATGATGAAGCCTCGCTTGTGGGTGGATAGATGGATGGATGGATTGATGCAGGGTGTATGTGCGTTAATCGTTCACTGGAACAGTTTTTTGTGATCTGAAAAAAAAAATATAAAAAAAAAAAAAAGGAGTGAAAAAGAAGCTAAGAGAAAGGAGAAAAAGTTAAGAAAGGTGTGGTATGAAATAAAGATGTAGAAGTGTATTGCAGTGTGGTATGAAGTAAAGATGTAGAAGTGTATTGCAGTGTGGTATGAAGTAAAAATGTAGAAGTGTATTGCAGTATATTGTAGTGTGGTATGAAGTAAAGATGTAGAAGTGTACTGCAGTGTGGTATGAAATAAAGATGTAGAAGTGTATTGCAGTGTGGTATGAAGTAAAGATGTAGAAGTGTATTGCAGTGTGGTATGAAGTAAAAATGTAGAAGTGTATTGCAGTATATTGTAGTGTGGTATGAAGTAAAGATGTAGAAGTGTACTGCAGTGTGGTATGAAGTAAAGATGTAGAAGTGTACTGCAGTGTGGTATGAAGTAAAGATGTAGAAGTGTACTGCAGTGTGGTATGAAGTAAAGATGTAGAAGTGTACTGCAGTGTGGTATGAAGTAAAGATGTAGTGTATTGTAGTGTACTGCAGTGTGGTATGAAGTAAAGATGTAGAAGTGTATTGCGGTGTAGTGGGAAGTAAAGATGTAGAAGTGTATCGCAGTGTGGTATGAAGTAAATATGTAGAAGTGTAAAAAAAAAAGAAAAGAAAGAAGTATCGCTTATGCATTGGCTTGTATTTGTTTACATGTTGTGTCTATCTGCTGTGTATGCAGCTAGCTTGATGTACAGGTGTGTATTATGGTGCTCAGTATCATAAGAAACATTCATGGGAATAGACAGAAACACTCTGAAAGCAGATACAGTATTTTAAAATTTTATTTATCTATTTATTCATTCTTTTATTTCGAGGATAATGGAATAAGCACTCATGTGCTTTTTTTACATCCAGTCCCCACGTGTATGCAGTTTTGTAAATCTTGTCATCTGTTCCCACCGGCACACAATGGCCTACTCTTACGAAAAACGGAACAGGATTTAACGTGTGCGCAAGATGTTCTGCGTGCGCTCGCACAAGGGGCCTCGGTTTATAGTCTCATCCGAAGGACTTTGGGGGAGAGTGGAGTCGGCACTGATGTTAACTCCAGGGGAAAAATCCCCTGGAATGGGAATCGAACCCGGGTCGTCAAATTGCCAGCGCAATGTTTTGACCACTAGGCTATCCCGCCCCCCAGATTTTGCGGACGATCTCTGTTCATCTTTCTTCCTTTTCCACCGAATATAACTGAGTCATTTTTTTTTTTAGCTGTCGGACCTTACTTTTAGGGGTGTAGTTTTCTTCCTTTCAGAAATTAGTTCAGAGTGGTTTCGTAGGATCATGAGCCAGATATAATCTATGAAAAAACTGGGGACTGGATGTAAAAAAGCATACGAGTGCTTACTCCACTATCCTCGATATAAAAAAAAGAATAAATATGAAAAAAGCATAAATAAATAAAAAAAAAGAACAAAAAGTGGTGACGGTAAGGATACCTATTGAGAAACCTCCGGCACATTTTTTGAGACAAGCCCTCCCTAGAGATATATATGGCAAGAAAGAGATAACGATAACCATAACGAAGCGATAAGGAATGTCTATTCACTGAGAACAGTAGGATAAGTACAAGACTAAAAAACAAAATCCAGCCCTGGTAAAAAAAAAAAATCAAGTAAACAGACAAATATGTAAGCAAAGTGAATCAATAATCACAATATAGAATATATATTTATAAAGCACTACTCGAGAGAGAGAGAGAGAGAGAGAGAGAGAGAAGAGAGAGAGAGAGAGAGAGAGAGAGAGAGAGAGAGAGAGAGAGAGAGAGAGAGAGAGAGAGAGAGAGAGAGAGAGAGAGAGCAAGCAAACAAAAACAAACAAACATGATATAGGCCTACAATTGACGGGACAGGCCAGTTATTGGCAGAAGAATCAACATTTTAAAATATTTTTTTATACAGATTCTGTAGATTCCCAAGACAGAACAGAACAGAACAGAACAGAGCAGAGCAGAGCAGAGCAGAGCAGAGCAGAGCAGAGCTGAGCAGAGAGCAGAGCAGAACAGAGCAGAATAGAGCAGAGCAGAGCAGAGCAGAACTGAGCAGAGCAGAGCAGAGCAGAGCAGAGTAGAACAGAACAGAGCAGAACAGAGTAGAACAGAGCAGAACAGAGCAGAACAGAGCAGAGAGCTGGGGTCCATATACATAGTGTTGGCTGTCTCGACAGGCTAAAGAAGGAGACATGAGTTAAAACATTTTTTTTAGGGCCATACAGGGAAAAGAATAACATAGTTTGATATGAAAAAAAGTTTTAGGAATACAATGATTGCACAAATTTATAACATATAATTATTGTATATACATGCACTCTTTGATATTTTTCAGAGAGAGAGAGAGAGAGAGAGAGAGAGAGAGAGAGAGAGAGAGAGAGAGAGAGAGAGAGAGAGAGAGAGAGAGAGAGAGAGAGAGAGAGAGAGAGAGAGAGAGAGAGAGAATTGAATTAAGTGGAATAGAAAAAAAATCAATAAAAGAATAATGAAAAGTAAACACAAGCTTTTAAATCTGATAAATTGTGGTTCTTATTGCTGTATAGGAATTCAAAATGGCTTCAGTAACTGGTTTCAGATGCTGACTGGAGTGCACCAAGGTTGCTCTCTTTTACTAATGCTGTAGCAGTTAACTGGTTCATACGAAAAGCCACTTCTAACCAAGGCATTGACAAGTATACTGAACACATTATTCGGACCTTTACTTTGGTGACGACACCGCAGGAACACAGCCTATATAATATAGTAGAAGCCATGGATGAAACTGCAGAAGAGTTCGGTATGGGAAACAGTGGAGAGAAGACATAGGCTGCGTTCTCTTGCAGCTGTCTCTCCCACAAAGAGATATACCAGGCGGGTATTACGACACTGACATCCTAAAGATTTCATCAAGCTAAATGATCCTCAATAACCAGATGACATGATAAAAGGTAAAGGTAAAGGTGTCCAATAACCTGTGTGGTCGTAGGGGAGCGAGGCATCAGAGACCTCAGCTTCTCTAGGGGCCAGCATATTTAGGGCGGCGCCCATCTTCTCTACCTCGCTGCTTTACCTTCCCTGACCCTGAAGAGGACAGGTACCCATTTGCAGCTGGGCGAAATGGGGGAACTGTACTGTAGCCAAGGCGTGCAAACGGTCACCCATCCAATTGGCAACCACGCTCGACGGGGCTTAACTTGACTTGGGGAAAGCGAGCGCTCTGACCACTGAGCTATCCCCTCCCCTAATATGATGACATTTTGATGACATGATAATTAACGTAAATGATATGTAAGAACCAAGATGAAAATAAATGACAAAGGAACTGAACTACAGAACGGTCATGAAACCACAAATCAGTCAAATAATTGTAAAGCGAAATGTTTGGGCTGAAAACAAAACTTGTAAAATACACAGCTCAGATTATGCTGCAAACATTGTTGTATGGCTACAGAACGTAATACACAAAGTGTTTTTTGATTCTAGCAAGAACCAGAGGTATTATACAACAGCATTGATACAAATACAGCAGCGTTGTCATAAATGCAAAACATGACTCATTAAATGCATGGAAACTGATTAAATAACAGACCGGGCAAGCCATCAACCAAGCAATCAGCGAGCATACCGTACCACCGATGCCCTCAGCATCAAAGTCGAATGACAAAAGTGTTTTCTGTCAACAAAATGCCTGGTTTACTATACACAGGTTGAGACTGTATTCACACACAACAAAATATGCACAAAACAACTTGCGCACAAATAACACTCGTAATAATTGTTTGATTGCTCACTCGTTGTAATAAAAAGAAAATTATACTAGTCATCATTGTTTCGTTGCTTTTCAAAGTCTTTCATTACACACTGCATGTCTAAAACAACAAATCCAACTGTCACAATAGATTAAAAAACAAAAAACAACTAAAGATGCTTGTACGTATGAAGTTAATCTGAATGAGTGATTATTGGCAACTAGTTAAGAAATCCCTGGTTCACGCTGTTGCACTTAGAACATATTTGCTTGCTGTAGTTAGAAAATATTTTGTTGCTGTCCTTAGAGCATATTTTGTTGCTGTTCTTAGAACATGTCTTGTTGCTATGCTTAGAACACAATTATCTTGTTGCTTTACTTAGAATATATTTTGTTGCTGTCCTTAGAACATGATTATCTTGTTGATGTACTTAGAACATATCTGGTTGCTGTCCTTAGAACATAATTATCTTGTTGCTGTACTTAGAACATATCTTGTTGCTGTCCTTAGAACATAATTATCTTGTTGCTGTACCAAGAACATTATCTTGTTGCTGTCCTTAGAACATAATTATCTTGTTGCTGTACTTAGAACATATTTGTTGCTGTTCTTAGAATATATCTTGTGCTATACTTCGAACAATTATCTTGTTGCTGTACTTAAAACATATCTTGTTGTGGCACTTAGAATATATCTTGTTGATATACTCAGAGTACATCTTGTCGCTAGAGCATATCTTGTTGCTAAACTTACAACATAATCATCTTGTTGATGTACTCAGAACATATCTTGTTGCTGTGCCTAGAACATATCTGGTTGCTGTCATTAGAACATAATTATCTTCTTGCTGTACTCAGAGCATATCTCGTTGCTGTACTTAGAACATAATCATCTTGCTGCTATACTTAAAACCTATCTTGTTGCTACTCCTTCTGCGGCTTTATTTTTTTTGTGTGACAGCTACAACTGTCAGTATATATCACACAGGCAGGAGATAAACAGCATCAGGGTTCCTGGGATCAGAGGTCCAGTCACAGTCAGATCAGAGTCCACTGGGACCAGAGGCTGCCACTGACTGATGCTGCCGTCACCTCCAGTGTCTGTGTCTTGTCCTGGAGACTGAGGTCTATGGAGAAGGGCTGTCAGCAGATGCTCTCCCCCACGTTGTTGTAGAAGCCGTGTTTCTTCTTGATCTCTGAGTCCATCACCCAGCTGATGTGCGCCATCAGAACGTCGTCCATGTTGTGACCCTGCCGAGAGAGACAGACACCACAACTCACAATACTGGATTCAAAACTTTTGAGGATTTTTTTTTTTACTTACTCTTACCACAGCACAGCACAGCACAGTACACCACACGATACGACACACGACACGAAACGACACGACACGACACGACACCACACGACACCACACCACACCACACCACACCACACCACACCACACCACACTACATCACACTACACCCCATCCCCACCCACCTCATCACACCACACCACACCCCACCCCACCCCACCACACCCCACCACACCACACCACACCCACCACACACACACCACACCACAGCACTCCACACCACACCACACCACACCACACCACACCACACCACACCACACACCACACAACACAACACCCCCCACCCCACCCCACCCCACCCCACCCACC
>CM060335.1:39298768-39301268 GCA_030674155.1 Stramonita haemastoma | reverse complement strand
CGACACAACAACAACAACACAACACATTGTCAACATTGTCTGGATCAGTGGTCTAGTTGGTAAACGCGCCTGCCTGCCTAGAAAGCGAAAAGTCCGGGTTGGAGTTTGCGGTGGTTCGAATCCCGTTTGGGCCCAAAACTTTCCCCTCATCTATTAGACGAGTGGTGGTCTGGGTGTTAGTCTTTCGGATGAGACGATAAACCGAGGTCCCGTGTGTTACACATCATTATTTAGCGCACGTAAAAGAACCCACGGCAACAAGGCCGCTGTAGTCTAGTGGTTAGGGCGTTGGACTCGTAATCTAAAGGTTGCGGGTTCGATCCCAGCTTTCGGCTATGGTGTTGTGCCCTTGGAAAAGGCACTTTACGGCTATTTTCTTACTCCACCCAGGTGTAAAAGGGGTACCAACCTTGTGTTGGGGGTTAGCCCTGCGATAGACTGGCGTCCTATCCAGGGTGTAGTCTATGACTCTCAGTCGCTTAACGCCACAGAAACCGGGATAAGCATCGGCCTGATGAGCCTTAGGCTCGGGACTGACTTTAACTTAAAAAAATATATAGATAAGGTAGCTGCATTTTGACTTCGGGGATGAAATACAAATAATAAAAACTTAACTAGAACAGTGCCTAGGTAGGTAGAATGGAAGGAATGCGTGCATACTTCTCCGGGTTGTTGGTCAGCTGTTTGATGATCTGGCAGAACACTTCATCGCGCAGGTATTTCTGCACACAAAGAAACCACTGTATTAAAGAAGTGCTATTTTTGGCAGGACTTCTTAAAGCGTTTTGTGTTCAGAGTTCAGTGTTCACCCACATCATTGCTTTTTCTCAGTGTGGTGGCTTCTTCATGTCTTCACCCCTAGTGTGCTGTATTTTGTGTAAAATTATATGATATGATATGATGTGATGTAATGTGATATATGATGTGATCTGATATATGATATGATATATGATATGATATGATATAATATGATATGATATGATATGATATGATAATTATGGCAAGATACGATACGATACGATACGATACGATACGATACGATACGATACGATACGATACGATACGATACGATATGATATGATATGATATGATATGATATGATATGATATGATGATATGATATGATATAAAAGCATTCCTTTGTTTGTTCTTTGCTTTTTTGGTTTATTTAACTGAAGTATGTATAGTTGGGGGCGGGTCAGGGTGTTCACTTTCCCCAAGTCAAGGTTAAGTAGCGTCGAGCGTGGTTACCAGTTGGATGGGTGACCGTTTGCGCGCCTTGGCTTCAGTACACACCCCCCCCCCCCCCCCAGTTTACCCAGCTGTAAATGGGTACCTGCCCTCTATAGGGTCAGGGAAGGTAAAGCAGCGAGGGAGAGGAGATGGGCGCCACCCTCAATATGCTGGTCCCTAGAGAAATTGAGGTCTCTGATGCCTCGCTCCCCTACGACAGCAAAAGGTTATGGGACACCTTTACCTTTACCGTTATGCACTATTTGTGTAGCTGATTTTGTGGGTGTGCTTTAATCTGCTATTTGATGCAAAATTTAGCAACGTGTTGTTGTTGTTGTTGTTGTTGTTGTCGTCGTCGTCGTTGTTGTTGTTATTGTTGTTGTTGTTGTTGTTGTTGTTGTTTCTTCTTCTTCTTCTTCTTCTTCTTCTTCTTCTTCTTCTTCTTCTTCTTCTTCTTCTTCTTCTTCTTCCTCTTGTTGTCAAGAGGTAGAATATCCCACAACACTGCAAGTGTCTGTATCTCTCGGGCCTGGTTTACACCAGGATATATTGTGATAGAAAGGGTAAAGTGCAGCCCTGTCAAGTAGTCCCAAAGCACATGCACTTCCATAGCAGCATCATTATATCCTCCTCTCATCATTGCTAATGCAGTAAAAGAAAATTGCCTATGATCCGATGTACCCAGTTGCTTTGGTCTCATGGTCACCTCAGTTTTTGAATCTCATACACTTCTGTGCCTTCTGTGGGTGAGTTTGTCAAAGCCTTTGATGTTGGAGTTTCACAGGAGAAGGTCGTTGGAGGTCCCGCGTGTTACACATCATTATTTAGCGCACGTAAAACAACCCACAGCGACGAGGGGGTTGTCCTTGGTAAAATTCTGTAGAAAAAAGCCACTCTGATAGGGAAACAAATACAGTTGCAGACAGGAAAAAGAAAAAAAAAAGGGTGGCGCTGCACTTGTGGTGAAACGCTCTCCCCGGGGAGAGAGAACAGCCCGAATTTCACGCAAAGACATCTGCTGTGACATAAAGTGGAGTTAAGTAAATAAATAAATTGTGGTGGCTCCAGTTGGGGTGGACGTCTCACTCAGAGTGGCTCCGCGACTAGAACACCATTGTCTTTAGTAGGGGGGTTAGCATATGTGGTGTCCTGCGTGTGTTAGCTCAGACAGGCACTACTCAACACCATCAAAGTGACCCAGCAGCGGTGCAGGGCCTCTCTGGCTGGTGGCCCCATGGCGGCCTAATATTGATAGGTCAGCTCCATGT
>CM060335.1:39283768-39286268 GCA_030674155.1 Stramonita haemastoma | reverse complement strand
CACCCCCCTCTCTCCCCCTCTCCACCCACCCACCCCCTCTCTCTCCCACCAACCCCCACCCCAACTCCCAACTCCTCCACAAAAAAACACCACAGTTTAAGTACTGTACAGCACACTGAGGTTTAAGGTGGTTGTTGTTTTTTGTTTTTTGTTTTTTTTTAGATAGATGGCTTGATGAAAAAAAAAACCCAAGCAAATCAATACTTCTTCAAAGTACCATCTGTAAAAATTAAAAAAAAGAAAGATTTGATTTGATTTGATTTGATGAGGCACCTTGGTGTGGAGGGTGAGGAAGATGGAGTACCCGGTGAGGTCCTTCAGCCCCATCTTGAGGGCCAGGCTTCCAAGCATCTCCTGCACTGTGGACACAGAGTCCACCTCACACAGGGTACGGTACCCGTTCATCAGGGTCACCGGCACCAACAGAGGTTTGTTGTTCTTGCAGGCCTGACACACACACACACACACACACACACACACACACACACACACACACACACACACACAACACACACACACACACACACACACAGATAGAGATAGAGATAGAGACAGAGGCATAGGTCTAGACACAGACAGAGGCATAGAGATAGAGGTATAGACACAGACACAGACAGAGGCATAGACACAGACAAAGGCATAGACAAAGACACAGACGGAGATAGAAGCATAGACACAGACAGAGGCATAGACAGAGATAGAGGCATAGACACAGACATAGACAGAGATAGAGGTATAGACACAGACATAGACATAGAGACAGAGACACAGGTATAGACATAGACATAGACACAGACACAGATATAGATACACAGAGGCATAGACACAGACATAGACAGAGATAGAGGTATAGTCACAGACAGAGATAGACAGAGATAGAGGTATAGACACAGACATAGACATAGACAGAGATAGAGGTATAGACACAGACAGAGATAGACAGAGATAGAGGTATAGACACAGACATAGACATAGACGGAGATAGAGGTATAGACACAGACATAGACATAGACATAGACACAGACAGAGGTATAGACACAGAGGCATAGACAAAGACACAGACAGAGATAGAGGCGTGGACACAGACATAGACATAAACAGAGATATAGGTATAGATACAGATATAGACATAGACAGAGACAGAGATAGAGGTATAGACACAGACATAGACATAGACAGATATAGAGGTATAGACAGACATAGACATAGACAGAGATAGAGATAGAGGTATAGACACAGACATAGACATAGACAGATATAGAGGTATAGACAGACATAGACATAGACAGAGATAGAGATAGAGGTATAGACACAGACATAGACATAGACAGAGACACAGGTATAGACATAGACATAGACAGAGACAGAGACAGAGGCATAGAAACAAACACAGACACAGACATAGACACAGGTACAGACATAGACACAGACAGAGATAGAGTCATAGACACAGGTATAGACATAGACATAGACACAGACAGAGATAGAGTCATAGACACACACACAGACATAGACAGAGATACAGACACAGACAGAGACAGAGGAACAAAAACAGACACAGGCACACATAGACATAGACACAGATACAGACACAGGCATAGACACACACATACACAGAAGAATAGACACAGACACAGACACACACAGACATAGACACAGATACAGAGGCAGAGGCATATACACAGACACACAGACAGAGGCATAGACACAGACACAGATATAGACATAGACACAGACACAGGCATAGACACACACACAGACAGACATAGACACAGATAGACAGAAGCATACACACTTACAGACACAGACACAGATACAGACAGAAGCATAGACACAGACACAGACACAAACACACACAGACATAGACACAGATACAGACACACAGGCACACACATAGACACAGACACAGACACACAGACAGACAAAGACACACACACAGAGTAAACAACACATACACACATACACACACACACACCTACGCACACACCATGACACACACGCACACACTCACACCAACCATAAACACACACACACGAAAGACTAGCACCCAGACAGACCACCACTCATAGTGTAATGGATGGGGGGCGAAAAGTTAATCCTATATTACACCAGTTACCTGGAACTCCAGCCAGCTGGGGGGCTGTGCCCTGGTACCCACAACACAGGTCCGTCTGAGTAGTCTGTCCACCTTCAACCCTTGGTCACTGACTCCGGACTGTACGAAGCTGGTCAAGCAGGCTGAAAACTGACAACGTCGTTTGCTGTTGTTGTTAATGTTGTTGATGTTGTTGCTGTTGTTGATGTTGTTGGTGTTGTTGTTGTCGTTGTTTTACTGACCACGTCGTTTGTTAATGTTGTTGTTGTTGCTCTTGTTGTTGTTGTTGTTGTTGTTGTTGTTGTTGTTGTTGTTGTTGTTGTACTGACCACGTCGTTTGTAGTTGATGTTGTTATTGTTGCTGTTGTTGTTTTTGCTGTTGTTGATGTCGTCGTTGTTGTTGTT
>CM060335.1:39266268-39271268 GCA_030674155.1 Stramonita haemastoma | reverse complement strand
CTCACAGGGATACTATCACATGTTAATTCCTGTCCCGTTTTTCAAAAGAGTAGGCCTAGGCCATTGTATGCCGGCGGGAACGGGTGACAAAATTTTACAAAACCGTATATACATGGGGGCTAGATGGGAAAAAAGCACATAAGAGCTTAATCCATTATCCTCGATTTCAAAGAATAAGTAAATAAACAAACAAATAAATAAATAAATAAATAAATAGATAAATAAAATGAAGCTGAGGACCAATCAGCATTGTCAGACTCAATTTTTAGAAACTTAAAAAAAAAACCAACAGTTAACAAAGTCTCAACTTCTTTTTTTTCTGAGAGTGTTGGGGGGGGGGGGGGAGGGGGGTCTGTTAGAGGCAAGTTTTTAATTCTTGCTAGTCTTTGAAGAAGTTTTGGTGGACTTGTCAAATGGTCAAATCGACTAGTACATTATACTTGAAAGTTTTTCTGTATTTTTTCTTTCTTTTGAATAGTGTGTGGCATTTGGAAACTTAACCATGTGGAAAAATGAAAAAACATCAAACAAAAAAACCAGGCCCAAAAGAAAGCAACAAAACAAAAACAAAATAAATACAATAAACATTCCACCCCCAAAGTAAACACCACCGCCAAAGCAAAACAAAACAAACCCCCCCCCCCCACTCGCCATCATCTCCTCCCCTTAACCCCCTCCTCCACCTCCCCTCCCAACATCAATAACAAACAAACCGAACAATCACTCCATTCCCCCAAACAAGAAAAAGAGTACCCCAAAGAAAGAAACAAAGTAAAGAAAATATAAAAAAAGCAAAACAAAACAAAACCAACAGATAAAAAAGAAACAAAAACAACCCAACAAGAAAAACACAGGCCTCAGACAGCCACCCAGACAAAGGTACAGACGAACGAAGCACATGAGTTGCTTATTCCATAAAAAAAAGGTAAAGGTGTCCCATAACCTGTGTGGTCGTAGGGGAGCAAGGGGTCAGAGACCTCAGCTTCTCTAGGGGCCAGCATATTGAGGGCGGCGCCCATCTCCTCTCCCTCGCTGCTTTATTACCCTCCCTGACCCTAAAGAGGGCAGGTCCCCATTTACAGCTGGGTGAATTGGGGGGGGGGGGGGGGGGGGAGGGGGAACTGTACTGAAGCCAAGGCACGCAAACCGTCACCCATCCAACTGGTAACCATGCTCGACACTGCTTAACTTGACTTGGGGGAAAGCGAGCGCCCTGACCACTCACAGAGCTATCCCACCCCCCACTTATTCCATTGTCCTGATATACATAAAAGAATAAAAGAAAGAAAAAGAAAGAAAGAATGACAGGTAGCCCAGCCTAACTAGTTTACTCAAGGGCGAGATATAGCCTAGTGGTCAGAACATTGCGCTCGCAATTTGACGACCCGGGTTTGATTCCCCGTCGAGGGGATTTTTCCTCTGGAGTTAACATCAGTGCTGACTCCACTCCCCCCCCCCCAAAAAAAAAAAAAAAAAGTCTTTCGGATGAGACTATAAATCAAGGCCCCGTGTGCGAACGCGCGCAGAACATCTTGCGCACACGTTAAATCCTGTTCCGCTTTTCGTAAGAGTAGGCCATTGTGTGCCGGTGGGAACAGATGACATTTACAAAATTGCATACACACGGGGACTGGATGAAAAAAAGCATATGAGTGCTTATTCCATTATTCTCGATATAAAAGAATGAAAAGAATAAAAGTCATCGATATAAAAGGATAGATAAATAAATAAATAAATAAATAAATAAATAAATAAAATAAACACTCACCAGACGACCCAGCGTTCCAGGACCTCGTCCAACCGTGGTCCGGACAAAAGCCTCCCGGCTGTCCGACCTTTGACCCACGCCGGCCTGACCTTTGACCCGCCGGACACGCTTTTCTTCCTCCACGTGGGAGAGTTCCGACACGGAGTAAGCGTCATCAGCGATGTCTTCGCCGAAAGCTGCAGCAGCAGTGAGAGTGGAGGTGATGGCGACACTGGGTTTGCGCGTGGGCTGTGCTACTGCCGCCCCTGCCATTGTGGTGGTGGTACCTGTGTGTGATGGGGGAAGATGGGGGAAGGGGGGGGGGGGGGTGGAAAGAAGAAAAGAAGAGATTTAAATTTTTATTTATTTATTTATTTATTTATTTATTTATGTATTCTTTATATCGAGGATAATGGAATTAGCACTCATGTGCTTTTTTACATCCAGTCCCCTGTGTGTGTGTGTGTGTGTGTGTGTGTGTGTGTGTGTGTGTGTGTGTGTGTGTGTGTGTGTGTGTGTGTGTGTGTGTGTGTGTGTGTGTGTGTGTGTGCAGTTTTTGGAAATGTTGTCATCTGTTCCCGCCGGCACATAATAGCCTACTCTTTCGAAAAGCGGAACAGGATTTAACATGTGTGCAAGATGTTCTGCATGCGTTGGCACACAGGGCCTCGGTTTATAGTCTCATCTGAAGGACTTGTGTGGAGAAAGTGGAGTCAGCACTGATGTTAACTCCAGGGTAAAATCCCCTCGAATGGGAATCGAACCCGGGTCGTCAAATTGCGAGCGCAATGCTCTGACCACAAGGCTATCCGGTCCCCACAGCGAGTTTGATTGTCTGGCAGGAATGCTTGCTTGATTTCTTTTTTTTTTTTATCAAAAAGTTTTATTAGTTCAAAAACAATGCATCAGCATCAATACATGAAATGAACACAAAAGAGCAATGCTTCTATGAGTACTCAGGTAAAAAGGTAAAGGTAAAGGTGTCCCATAACCTAGGCGGTCGTAGGGGAGCAAGGCATCAGAGACCTCAGCTTCTCTAGGGGCCAGCATATTGAGGACAGCACCCATCTCCTTTCTGCCCAGTGTCCGAGAAAGCAGCTGCCCCCTTTGCTGTTTTGGAGGTCATTGTCGATCACCACGGACCAATATATATTCAACACATAAGGTTGCAGCTCTCTTGTTGAATTTAGATTTTCATCCAGAATCCCATTCAGTATTTTTTCTTAAAGATCAGAGTTTAATATTTCTGTCCTGATGTAATTGTTTTATAAGCCTAAACAGATGCTTGTGTCATCAGCAAATAATTCTACCTCTGCCTCAATATCATGAACAATATTATTTACATAAATCAGAAATAATAGAGGTCCAAGCAAAGAGCCCTGCGAAACGCCAGTCGAAAGAGGGAGGGAGATAAGGTGACTTTACTTCCTTTCAAAACAACTGCCTGGGTGCGGTCTTTTAAATAATCAGTAAGCCAAGAGAGTAGTTGACCTCTAATACCTTTCTGGTTTGTAAGTTTTCAAATAAAAGAAAATAAAACAAAACAAAAGGAAACAACGCAGAATAAAACATAACCCCCTCCCACTCCATCCCCACCCCCACCCTTTGTGACTTTTGTGTGTTCAGTAAGTCTCAAGTCAGCTTTCTTATCTCAAATAAGGAATTCCAACATCACTGAGTGTATTAGAGTTTTTTTTTGTATGATTTGTATATCAGGTGCCTTTATGTACGGGCACACTCCCCTAACTCCAAGTTGTTGTCCTTCTTCTTCTTCTTCTTCTCTTCTTCTTCTTCTTCTTCTTCTTCTTCTTCTTCTTCTTCTTCTTCTTCTTCATCATTATTATTATTGTAGTTATCATCATCATCATCATCATCATCATCATCATCATCATCATCATCATCATCATCATCATCATCATTATTATTATTATTATCATTATTATTATTATTATCATCATTATTATTATTATTATTATTATTATTATTATTATTATTATTATTATTATTATTATTATTATTATTATTATTATTATTATTATTATTCCTGATTACTTTCCGAGCTGTTTTTGTCTATTCACCAATTTTTTTTCCATTTTACTTATTTTGTTATCGTTTTCTGCAGATATTATCTATATTTCTGTCAATTTATCGACAGCAATATAGCAGGCAGGGTTTAAATCATCAAGTATCCACTTAAGAAGCTCTAAAGAAAAACTCAAAAACAACATTCTTCCCCTCCCCTGCTTTAGCCTTTTTTTCTTCTAAAAAAAAAAGCGTCATTCATTATCTAAATAAAACACACTTTAACACAGCTTTGTTTTTCTTAAATCAAGCATGAATGGCCCAGCATGAATGACCTTCGGTTGAGACCATAAACTGAGGCCCTGTGTGCGAACGCACTGCAGAACATTTTGCGCACACGTTAAATCCTGTTCCGCTTTTCGTAAGAGTAGGCCATCGTGTGCCGGTGGGAACAGATGACAAGATTTACAAAACTGACATACACACGGAGACTGGATGTAAAAAAAAAAGCACAGGAGTGCTTATTCCATTATCCTCGATATAAAAGAATAAATAAAATAATACAATATATATATATATATATATATATATATATATATATATATATATATATATATATATATATAACAAGTAATTTAAGCTCGCTTAAATCAGGAGTGTAGGCTGTGTGCAAATGATATCATCTATGGATCCCACGAAAAATCTCCATACATTACTTTTCTATGGATTCACTGCTTAAAACTATGTACCCAGCAACACTTGTATTCCCCTTAAAAGTAGTTGGGTAGGGTCTCTCTCTAGGGTCTCTCTCCTTTGGTTGCAGTCCTCTTGTGTTTTTGTTTGAGAAAAAGAAAAAAGGTAGATAGAGGAAAAGAAAGAAAAGAGGTAGGGTACAGTGGCAATGGCGTGGTGTTTTGAAAGCTGTCACAGAAGAAGACGTGGTATGTATAGAGTTGATTATTTTCTGTTTGGTCATTTCAAGAGCTTCAATCTTCGTTGAACGGGATAGCTCGGTACATACAACAATGTTAAGCAGCGTGGAGCGTGGTTACCAGTTGGATGGGTGACTGTTTGCGAGCCTTGGTTTCAGTACAGTCCCCCCAAATTCACCCAGCAGTAAATGGGTACCTGCCCTCTTTAGGGTCAGGGAAAGCTAAAGCAGTGAGGGAGAGGAGATGGGCGCCGCCCTCAACATACTGGCCCCTAGAGAAGTTGAGGTCTCTGAAGCCTC
>CM060335.1:39261268-39263768 GCA_030674155.1 Stramonita haemastoma | reverse complement strand
TTTCTTTCTTTCTTTCTTTCTTTCTCTCTTTCTTTCTTTCTTTCTTTCTTTCCTTCTTTCTTTTTTTCTTTTCTTTCTTTTCTTTTTATTCCTTTCCTTGTTTCTTTCTCTCCTTGTTTCTTCTTCTTCTTCTTCTTCTTCTTCTTCTTCTTCTTCTTCTTCTTCTTCTTCTTCTTCTTCTTTATTGTTGTTTGTTGTTGTTGTTCGTTTAGTTTTTCTTGTCGTTGATGATGTTGTTGTTGTAATCTTGTATTTGTAGATGTTGTTGTTCTGTAGTTGTTGCATTGGTGGTGGTGGTGGTGTTGCTGCAGCTGTGTTGATGTTATTGTTGTGTTTTTCTTGTTGTTTTTGTGGTTGTTGTTGTTGTTTTTCTTCCATCTTCTTGTTCTTGTTCTTGTTCTTCTTGGTCTTCTTGTTCTTCCTGTTCTTGTTCTTGTTCTTCTTCTTCTTCTTCATTGTCTTTTCATTCTTCTTTGTCTATTGTTTTTAACCTAATGCTAACCACACTGTACTACCACAGGTGGTCCCCAAAATGCCAACTTTCAAGATGAAGGCTGACTTACGACTCCAATCCAATCCAATCCAGTCATGTTGCTTAGAGCCCCGCCAACTGCACAAGCCATATTGGGGCTGTCACCTCGTCATATTTTAAAACTCATATTAAAACTGTGCAACTATAAACAGATTAAAATAGGGGTATAAAACCAGCTTCACAGTCCTTGCTTGTATTGACGCCCTGGTCAACCATAAGGGTCAGCCCAGGACGGCCACCACGTTGTGGGAAAACCCACATTGATTACACATGAAATGAGATAAAACCAGATTCCTTAAAACAACCTTGTCCTTAGAGACCAACTATAACACTTTCACTCATATCAGACGGGAAAAGCCCGATTCTCTCAGGAAGTTAAAAATGGTGTTCTCTCAGGAAGTTAAAAATGGTGTCGGTGGAACATCCCGATAGAGGATCTTTAGGGAGTCTGGGGTAAAATGCTTGTGGCTTATATCTAGAACATCCCGACACTCCAGACTTACCACTAGTTTCCACACACTTGATCGATCATTGCCTGAACAAAATACTGTCATCTAGATAGTTAGTAAGCCTTTTGCCTTGAAGTGTGTAATCAACTAGAAACTCCAGATGTTTTTGGTGTCAAACATCCACTTGATAGTTATTTAGCCTTTTGCCTTGAGGTGTTTATTCAACCAGAAATTCCAGGTGTTTGGGTGCCATCATCACCTAGATTGTTAGCCTTTTGCCTTGAAGTTTGTAATCAACTAGAAACTCCAGGTGTTTTTAGTGCCAAACATCACCTAGGTCCTTAGTTATCCTTTTGCCTTGAAGTTTGTATTTTTCTTTTCCTCCTTCGGGTTCCCTTCCCTCCACCAAAGTGCGGATAATATTACAGCACAGATAATGCCCCCATTCTTCTTCTTGTGGTTGTAACAGAAAAAAAGGGGGCCTAGATTTAGCAAGGCAAGGTATAGGCTGTGTTTGCAATGAGAATGGCCAGAGGGAAAAAGGGGTGGGGTGATTGCGGTGTTACTTTACCTGCCCTGTCATTGTTGTGCATACACACACACTCACACACACACATTGACGCATATACACAAAAAAACACAGACAGACAGACATACAGACAGAGACACAGACACACACAGCCACACAGACACAGACACACAGTCAAGTTAAGCACCATCAAGCATGGTTACCAGTTGGATGAGTGATTGTGTGCATGCCTTGGCTTCAGTACAGTCCCCCCCAGTTCAACCAGCAGTAAATGTAAATGTCAGGTACATGTAAATGGGTACCTGCCCTCTTTAGGGTCAGGGAAGGTAGGTAAAGCAGCAAGGGAGAGGAGACGGGTGCCGCCCTCAACATGCTGGCCCCTAGAGAAGCTGAGGTCTCTGACGCCTCGCACAGCGCACAAATCCAACATCACTCAGTCAAGAGTGCTAAATTTAGTGCGCCCTTTCCTTTCACCTAGTCCAAGTGTGGTCAGTTCCTGCCATGAATAGCACCAGCTGAGCTGGGATGGGATGGAGGATTAATTAGCAGCTTAGAGGAGCTGAAAGTGGGGAAAACTGACTGTTGTGCTCGTCTACGACCGCCTAGGTTATGGGATTAAATTTTTTTTTTTTTAACCTCGAATGATGTAAAGTAGGATAATCTACCACTGCCCTGCATCAAGGTGTGGACTCTTCTGTCATTCCTCATAGCTACGGTGTGTGTGTGTGCTTCCCTTTCTAACCTTAAGTCTGGACCGGGAGTCTTAAAAAAGAAACAGCAACAACAACAGCAGCGACACAAATCAACACACTGGATAACAGTCAGACATTAACATAGGGGGCAGGATAGCCTGGTGGTTAGTGTGATAAAAATCAATAAAATAAAAAGTCAGACAGCAACATACCAAACTTTACCTACCCCCCACCCCCACCACCACCCTCTCACGTTCATCCAGAGTCCACTTCCTCTTCTTTATTGAAGCAGTCAGTT
>CM060335.1:39251268-39256268 GCA_030674155.1 Stramonita haemastoma | reverse complement strand
TTCATACAGTCAAGTACTGAAATAAACCCTCCTGCTACTTAAAAAATAAAAACCTTGTTGAAAATGAACCAGTACAGAAGGTACAGGAAATCCCCAATAGGTACACAGTCTGCTTAAAAAGGTAAAGGCGTCCCATTACCTAGGCGGTTGTAGGGGAGCTAGGCGTCAGAGACCTCAGCTTTTCTAGGGGCCAGCATGTTGAGGGCGGCGCCCATCTCCTCTCCCTCGCTGCTTTACCTTCCCTGACCCTTAAGAGGGCAGGTATCCATTTACAGCTGGGTGAACTGGGGGGACTGTACTGAAGCCAAGGCGTGTTAATGGTACCCATCCAACTGGTAACCATGCTCCAGGCTGCTTAAACTTGACATGGGGAAAGCGAGCGCTCTGACCACTGAGCTATCCCGCCCCACATTGTACATAACAATAATAATAAATGTATGGAATTTATATAGCCCTGAATCTTGTCAAAGCAACAAATCAGAGAGCTCGGGTAGGGATTATCAAAGAGAGGGTTAAGGTAAAGGTGTTCCCATAACCTATGTGGTTGTTGGGGAGCTAGGCGTCAGAGACCTCAGCTTCTTCTTGGGGGCCAGCATCATTACTTGAGGAAGGTGCCTATCTCCTTTCCTCTCCCTCGCTGCTTTACCTTTCTTGTTCCTAGAGAGGGCAGGCTTTCATTTACAGTACGGTGAACAGGGAACCAGTCTCCAATAGGTATGGATTTTTTTATACTTTAGCTTATACGACTTTATGTCACGGCACATTTCTCTGCGTGAAATTCGGGCTGCTCTCTCTCCCCGGGGAGAGCGCGTCGCCACAAGTGCAGCGCCTACTCATTATTTCTTTTTTCCTTTTCCTGTCTGCAACTGTATTTGTTTCCCTGTAAGTGTTCCTTTTTTCTACAGAATTTTGCCAGGGACAACCCCTTGTTGCCGTGGATTCTTTTACGTGCGCTAAATAATGATGTGTAACACACGGGACCTCAGTTTATCGCATCATCCGAAAGACTAGCACCCAGACCACCACTCATGGTCTAATGGATGGGGGGGGAGGGGGGAGTTTTAGGCCCAAACGGGATTCAAACCACCGCACACTCCGACCCGGACTTTTCGCTTTCTAGGCAAGGCGCGTTACCTCCTAGACCACCGATCCACATAATAGTTACGCCTAATATAGGCCTATCCCTCTAAAATCTTAAATTTCCGGCAAGCTTTGTTAAAGAGAAGGACACATTCTTCTTAACTGCCAAGTGACATTCTTCACCCAAAACTCTCCATGCAGTGACAATGGGAACCAATAAAGACAGATATAGATGTCTTGCAAGACTTCTCAAGCAAGCAAAACACACTGAGAGTAGCCACTCCCCTCACCCACTCACCCACTCACCCACTATCGTGAGGGGGTAAGTTCACATTCTCCAGGATTTGTGTCCACGCCTCATTTGAGTTCTTGAAAGCTCTGGACAACAAAGTCAATCATGTGACTCTAAGACTCGTTGGCTCTGAAGCTTTCATGCGTGTCCCAGACACCCATGGCAGAATCATGGACTGGTTGACCGTGACCGTTATTTTAACGGAAGTAGAATCATAGACAGGTTCTTCTTCTTTTTCTCCTCCTCCTCCTCCTTGTTCTTCTTCTTTCTTCTTCTTCTTCTTCTTCTTCTTCTTCTTCTTCTTCTTCTTCTTCTTCTTCTTCTTCTTCTTCTCCTTCTTCTTCTTCTTCTTCTCCACCCCCTCTCCTCCTCCTCCTCCTCCTCCTCTTCCTCTGCATTCTTCTGTGCATTTTACCTCTTCGTCAAGGCTCAGACAACAACTATTGGTGTCCGTCATATGAGCGAAAATGCGTTGCACTGCCTTTAAGCACCTGACAAGTCAGGTCTAGGGCATCTGACTTCAGAATCTCCACGAGGAAAAATGGACTGGTTGTCTGTGGCCATTATTCAAGGGAAGCAGAATAAAAAAAAACTGAAGCGGAAAGAAAATAGGGGAGTGGGATAGCCTAGTGGTTAGAGCGTTGAACTTGCGATCTGACGGTGCACGTTCGAGTCCCCACAGAAACACCTGTTCTAAGGGAATTTCCCCCTGGAGTTAACATCAGTGCCGACTCTACTCCCCCTGAAAGTCCTTCAGATGAGACGATAAACTGAGGTCCGTGTGCGAACGCACGCAGAACGTCTTGCTTACACGTGAAAACCCGTTTCGCTTTTTGGAAGAGTAGGCCATTGTGTGCCAGTGGAAGGGTAGGTATGGGTCAGTCTCGGAAAACTTTGGAGTTGCGCTCAAGACTTCCATCTCCACGTCGCTGGAATGGTCCATTGGAAAGGCAATCGCCCGTACGAATGGTTCCAGTGCCGTCGCAGGAGCCGCCAGAACGTTGCCATATAGGCCTACAGCCCCAAACTGCCCTGGGGACTCCAACTCCCCGATTTTTCCTCAAGGATGGTGTGACACCATGATGTGTGCGTGCTGGTTTGTTGTTATTGTTGTTGTTGTCATCCGCTTCGCCAGTGGGAACGGATGACATTTTTGTGTGTGCAAAACTGCATACTCAAAGGGACTGGACGTAATAAAGCACATGAGCGCTTATTCCATTATTATCTAAATAAAAGAATAATAACACAACACAGACACAGACACACCACACACACACACACACACACACACACACACACACACACACACAACACCACACACACACACACACCACACACACACACACACACACACACAGCACACACACACACTGACACTGACACACACACACACACACACTGACACACACACAACACACACACACACACACACACACACACACACACACACACACACACACACACCACACACACACACACACACACACACACAACACAGTACAGAGACTGAACGTTCCTCCTGCAGGCTCTTTCCCACGCCAGGTCATTGTCTTCACATCCTCATCTTCAACCCTCCCCCACCACACCCCACCACACCCCCACCACACCACCACCCCACCCCCATCCCCACCCCCACCCTTCCTCTGCTTTGTCCCTGGGTCAACACGTGGGTCACTTACTACTCCCCAGGAGCCTGGGTACTGCTGCCACTGAACAACTCAGGTCATTACTATTATGTCCTGCTGTGATACACAAGGCAGATGAAGGGGGGTAGGCCTAGGCCTTCACACAGGTGTTGACCACACAGCTCTCACACAGCAGTGTTAGGACAGTGAGAATGGAAAGATTGAAAGATAGGATGCATGGCACATGTGAGAGAGAGAGAGAGAGAGAGAGAGAGAGAGAGAGAGGAGAGAGAGAGAGAGAGAGAGAGAGAGAGAGAGAGAGAGAGAGAGAGAGAGAGAGAGAGAGAGAGAGAGAGAGAGAGAGAATGAATGAATGAATGAATGAATAATCTTTATTTTTCAAGGGTTACAGAGTAAGCATTACATACATGTTTTCATCCGGCCCTTGCCCTGATCAGGGAATAAAGCTGAGAAACCCCCTCCCTACCCTTACATACCAGCATCACCACCAGAGAGAGAGAGAGGAGAGAGAGAGAGAGAGAGAGAGAGAGAGAGAGGAGGAGAGAGAGAGAGAGAGAGAGAGAGAGAGAGAGAGAGAGAGGAGATGAGAGAGAGAGAGAGAGAGAGTTGTGTTGGGGAAAACTACCAGCAAAAGAGGACATGTTTAAGAATGTAAAGTCCAGGCAATGTGTGTTTTTCAGATAAGACAATTAGTGGGTTTTGTCCCTTTTTTACAATTGTGTAAGATGGTGTTTTTTTGGTGTTTTTTTTCTCCAATTGTTCAAGGCAGTTAGTGGTGTGTTTTTTCAATTGTTCATGACAGTTAATGTTTTTTTTCAATTGTTCAAGACAATGAGAGGGATCTTTTTGGTTATTTTTTGAATTGTTCAAGACAGTGGTTTTTAATTGTTCAAAACAGTTAGTGCTTTTTTTTAATTGTTCAAGACAGTGGGTTTTGTTGTTGTTTTTCTCAACTGTTCAAGACAGTGGTTTTTTCCAGTCTATATTTAGCCGGACATCAACACCCATTTTCAGGAAATAGGCAAGCTAGGGAAGGTAACCCAGTCAGTCTTGAAGAAGCTTCAGAGCGTCAATCTGTCCATCATTGATTGCACAACCAGAACGATAGTCTTTTTGTTTAGATGGGTTAGTAGAGTTCTAAGCCTTTTCAACTGGACAATGGGGGGCCGGACTGGCCGATTTAAAATCCACATTGGTGCGCTCTTTTAAGGCATCGTGCTCACATTATACCGTTGTTCCCTTTTCTTGTTTTTCTTTTTTTTAAGTTAAAGGTAAAGGTGTCCCATAACCTGTGTGGTCGTAGGGGAGCAAGGCGTCAGAGACCTCAGCTTCTCTAGGGGCCAGCATGTTGAGGGCGGCGCCCATCTCCTCTCCCTAGCTGTTTTACCCTCCCTCTTTTTTTCTCTTTTACTGGACTTCTCACTGAGCACTTAACAACTCATTTTGAAGGCTCTGTAAAAACTTTCGATACACTGGAACAGGAGTTAACATCAGTGCTGACTCCACCCTCCCCAAAAGTCCTTCAGATAAGACTATAAACCGAGTCCCCATGTGCCAACGCACGCAGAACATCTTGCGCACACGTTAAATCCTATTCCGCTTTTCGTAAGAGTAGGCCATTGTGTGCTGGTAGGAACAGATGACAAGATTTACAAAACTGCATACACACAGGGAGTGGATGTAAAAAAAAAAAAGCACATGAGTACTATTCCATTTTCCTCGATATAAAAGAATGAATATATATATATATATATATATTATATATATATATATATATATATATATATATATACATATATACACATATATATATATACACACATATATATATATACATATATATATAATAAAAACAGTAATATGGATCTTTATCAGT
The DNA here is from genome assembly GCA_030674155.1 of Stramonita haemastoma. Taxonomy (NCBI): domain Eukaryota; kingdom Metazoa; phylum Mollusca; class Gastropoda; order Neogastropoda; family Muricidae; genus Stramonita; species Stramonita haemastoma. The sequence continues at coordinate 39,251,374 of CM060335.1, read as the reverse complement.
TTGAAATTTGTATTAACCAGACACGTGTAACAACAGTCTTTGCCTAGTTGTTATATGGTTAAACAGCATTGAGCATGGTTACCAAAGTGATCTTTGCTAAGCCTTG
>CM060335.1:39228768-39241268 GCA_030674155.1 Stramonita haemastoma | reverse complement strand
TGGATGAAGCTCGACTGCGTGGTCCCAGTCTTCCCAAATGAGGCCACAGCACACTCATTCTGGGTAGGATCCGGCTGAGGTCGGAAAAAAATCCCTATGACCCCTATGGGATTCGAACCCTGATCTTCCAGTCCGTAACTTAAGGCGCTAACCACTGCGCTATAGCAGCTTGTTGTTGCTCTTGTTTGGGATTTGTGATTGTTCGTGTGTGTTCGAGTGTTATTGGTTGTTTTTGAAGGAAGATGGCAGGATGGTTAAGACGTTCGCCTGCCAACAAGGAAACCGTGAGGTTCTGGGTTCGATTCCCGGCCTCACCCTTTCTTTTCAGTTTTGACGAAGTGAAATATCAGTCATTCGGATGAGACTTTAAACTGAGGCCCGAGTGCGAACGCACGCGAAGCATTTTACGTACGTTAAAACCGGATTAGCCTTGTTTTGAAGAGCAGGCCATTGTGTGCCAGTTGGACACATTCAAGGACATTAAATTAAATTAATTAATTAATTTATTTATTTATCTATCTATTCTTTTATATAGAGGATAAAGGAATAAGCACTCGTGTGGGTTTTTTTGTGTGTTTACATCCAGTCCCTGTGACAACCGAAAAGTAATTGCTGTACTGTAAGAGACTGAGAACAGGAGCATGTGACAGTTTTGGAATGCTTTTTGTTTCAAGCATGAAGTCGTGATTTCGAAATAATTGTCCATGTATATGAACGTGCGTGCATGCGTGCGTGTGTATGTGTATGTGTGTGTGTGTGTGTGTGTGTGTGTGTGTGTGTGTGTGTGTGTGTGTGAACAGGAACATGGAACATTATATATTGGCATAGAACCCAAGAAGGCGTGTAGACACAAGCGTGCAAAGTTTATGTATGTTAGTTAGTCAGTGTGTGTGTGGTGTGTGTGTGTGTGTGTGTGTGTGTGTGTGTGTGTGTGTGTGTGTGTGTGTGTGTGTTGTGTGTGTGTGTATGTGTGTATATGTGTGTGTGTGTGTGTGTGTGTGTGTGTGTGTGTGTGTGTTTTGCATGGATTTGAAAATATCAATCAATAGCCTATTGATGATCGTCCCAGTTTACGATCATTTCTATCGTATGCCGATCAGTGTTGCTGTTATTATTCTCCATGAGATGAACGATTTTTAAACTTTTTTTTTATTTTTTTTTTTACTTGACTTGATTGCAAATAAAGGTAAACTTATGCGCGATGTATTTTTTTCATACAAGTTGACTTTGGATTATTCAATGATTGTGTGTGTGTGTGCCTACGTCCGTGCGGTGTGTGCGTGCGTGCGTGTGTGAATCAGGTGATAAAATGACCCAGAGAGAGAAAGACAGACAGACAGACATACAAACATTGAACAGATAGACAAACAAAAAATAAACAAACCACATTGAACAAAAAGTAAAGGCAACATGGATGGTGCACATCATATGACCACACTCAACACACAAACAGAAACATGAAACTATGACAAGCAGACAAACCATAAGTAAGGGAACACTTTTATTGATGCAGAAAAGTTACCATACAGATAAGGAACCTGTTTTTTATTTACACAGAAATGTTACCATACAGATAAGAAACAAGCAAAAGCAGCAGCAAGAGCAGAAGACAGAACAGACTGTCCAATAGTCAGCAAGCAAAGAGGTCAGCAGAAACACCAGAGGTCAAGTGGGGAGGGGGGGTAGCCAATGAAAAACGTTGTGCAGGACAGGTCTACACAGGGACCCCGGCAGAGTGGACCCTGCCCCACATCTGTCAGCAACAGCCGTCTGTCTGTCTGTCTATCTGTCTGTTCCTGATATGTGCCTTCATGTGTGATCACTGGGCTGTGTACAACAAACAAATAAATAAATGATTAGAGATTTTCTGTGAATGCATCTTGGCTGTTTCAGATGAGCTATTGTGGCTTAAACAGGATTGTCAGTCACTCCAAAAAGCAATCCTTGTGTCACATCATGCAACTGCTTTTAGAATAGGGAACAAGCAGATGATTTCATCTGAACAAACACAATGGAGCAAATGACAACATTTACAATATATGCAGTAGGGGAACATCATGTAAAAAAAAGCACATCATTGCTCATTTTATGCTCTCAAAATAAAAGAATTTTTTAAAAAAGAGACAGAGATAAGATACACTTGGGACTTGTATCTCTGAAGTAACATTCTGCAAAACATCATATTTTTATGTTATCACTTCTGCACATCACTTACACTAACAAATCCTTAATACTACAGGAATGGGTGTTAAAAAAAAAAAAAAGATCCACAGCTTTGCATGCTCTGTGGAAACAAACAAGAATAGTTGCACTATTTCCAAAGACAACAATCATCATCAGCACCCGATGTTGGAAAGACTACCTGTGAAGGAAGGAAGGAAGGAAGGAAGGAAGGAAGGAAGGAAGGAAAGAAGGAAGAAGGAAGAAAGAAAGAAAGAAGAAAGAAAGGAAGGAAGGGAGGGAGGGAGGGAGGAGGAGGGAAGGAAGGAAAAGAGGAAGAAAGAAAGAAGGAAGGAAGAAGGAAGAAGGAAGGAAGGAAGGAAGCCTGCTGTGTTCATCCTTACCTGTTCTTCTGCTTCTTCTCTCCTGGCGACCACCAACGTCAGCTGAGCGTGCATGAGTCTGTTCAGACTGCCAACGTCAGCTGAGCGTGCATGAGTCTGTTCAGACTGCCAACGTCAGCTGAGCGTGCATGACGTCTGTTCAGAGTGCCAACGTCAGCTGAGCGTGTGTGACGTCTGTTCAGACTGCCAACGTCAGCCAAGCGTGCATGACGTCTGTTCAGACTGCCAACGTCAGCTGAGCGTGCATGACGTCTGTTCAGAGTGCTTGGGCTGCGTCCTAGGCGAACAGCCTCTCTCTGGAAACAGACTGTGGGTCTTCACTGGCACATCTTTGATATGTAATCTTTCATGGATTTGATAATTTTTGGATTGTTGACATTTCTTCATTGCTTAGAGCTTACCAGGTAGATCTATATGCTGTGTCATAGAGAATATTTTCTTCTATCTCACTCTATCTCTATCACACACACACACACACGACACACACACACACACACACACACACACACACACACACACACACACACACACCATGTACTGCGATTTGTCTTTGATGATCTTTTGGCCCCATTCTCTCTCCCCATTGAAGCAAAAGGGAGTGGGATGGGGTGGAGGTCTTCAAAACATCACTCTTTTTCTGTCTGTCTGTCTGTCTGTCTGTCTGTCTGTCTGTCTGTCTGTTCGTCTGTCCGTCTGTCTGTCTTTCTGTGTGTGTGTGTGTGTGTGTGTGTGTGTGTGTGTGTCTGTCTGTCTGTCTGTCTCACTCACTCTCTCTCTCTCTCTCTCTCTCTCTCTCTCTCTCTCTCTCTCTCTTCTCCCTCTCTCTCTCTCTCTCTCTCTCTCTCTCTCTCTCTCTCTCTCTCTCTCTCTCTCTCTCTCTCTCTCTCTCTCTCAGTCCACTGACCACACTACGTGCAGAAGGTCCTTGCTGACGTCTGTACTGTGCAGACAGCCCGCCATCTTCAGACCCACGTCTTGTCACACGCAGCGTCATCACTGACGTCACGACCAGAAGAACTGCAACTGCCGCCAGCATGATCTGCCCCTTCATCTTCCTGTGGACAATCATGGAGGTGATCCCTTTCTGCTGGTTTTGTTGTTGTTGAAGATAATGAAATAAGCTCTCATGTGCTTTTTACACCCAGTCTCCATGTGTATGCAGTTTCGTCAATTTTGTCATCCCTTTCCCCTTGCGCACAATGGTCTACTCTTTCGAAAAGTGGAACAGGTTTTTGTGTGAGCGCAAGAAGCTCTGCGTGCGTTCGCACATGGGACTTTGGTTTATAGTCTCATCCAAAGGACTTTCCAGGGAGTGGAGTCGGCACTGACATTAACTCCAGGAGAGACTATTCCCTTGAACAGGATTCAAACCTAGGACAGCAGATCAGGAATACAATGTGCAACGCTCTAACCAGTGAAGCATTCTGTTCCTGTGCAGTTGTAAATGGAATGTAGATGAAATCACTCAAGTCACAACAGGCAAAGAAAGCCATTATTTAAAATGTGAGAGACAAGATGTTCCAAGTTTCTTTGCACACCCTGTTTTTTCTTTGGTTAGAATTCTAAGGTTCAGCAGTGGTGAGATATTTTGCCTATGCCACCATTTTTACTCAACGTTAAGATAGCTGCAGTCAGACTTCCAGAATGATGTCTTAATAATTATGACACTAGTGTGAATGCCTTTTTTAAATAGAAAAAATGCATTCTTTGTCATCTGTTGTTACTTATCCAAATGGTATACTTTTCAAAAACGCAGAATCAGTTTATCATGAGCGCAAGATGTTATGCATGCCTTCACACATTGAGCATTGTTTTTAAAGTCTCATCTAAAGGACTTTCAGGGAGGGGGGTGGAGTGGGTATTTATGTTAACTCTAGGAGGGAAAATTCTACTGAGAAAGTATCTCAGTGGTACCTCGAACCTGGTTTGATACCAGGCCATTAAATCACAAGTGTAACACTTTAACCACAAGGGTATTCGGCACCCCAGTCACTGTTCCAGTTTGATAGGTAGCTAACATTACAGACAGAAGAATGCAGTTATACAAACCAGAACTAAACCCTCTCCCCGTGAGATGCTGAGGAACTGTCAGTATAAATAGCATCCCCACCTTCTGGAAACTGCTTGGAAGTTCCTCTTTTCTATCCATCTCTTCATTTTTCTCGTGTGTTTTTTTTTAATTTCTGTCCCCTCCTTTTGACAAAATGGTTCATTCTCCTGCCTTTTTTTCCAGAAAGACTAAACCCATAGCAATTCTCTCCAATGCCAAGTTGGTTGTGTTCAACCTGACTGGAGATGTACTGAAGGTCAGTGTAATGCATTTCTGCTTATATGACAGGCAACAATAGTTACTGTCTGAGTGTTGGATGAAGAAGTAGTAACGCTACAAACGACAAAATTCACATATTATTGTTATTGTTATTATTATTATTATTATTATTATTATTATTATTATTATTATTATTATTATTGTTGTTGTTGTTATTACTATCATCATCATCATCATCATCATCATCATCATCATCATTATTATTATTATTATTATTATTATTATTATTATTATTATTATTAATGTCTTAGCTAACCATAAGGATCATCTCAGGATGGATGCAAAGTTGCTTTAGATAACGCAGGCAGGGTATTTAAATATAAATATACAGGTACATAATTATAAGCCAGTAACACAAATTATAACTCTTTAAGATACAACAACTTGATTCCTGTACATCTGCCACTACCCCAGTCAGTCAGTGATCCTCACTCCATGCCAGAATGACAGGTCAGTTCCTTACCTTGTTGGTTGTGTCTTGTGCAGTTCTTCAGTTCCTTACCTTGTTGGTTGTGTCTTGTGCAGTTCTTCAGTTCCTGGTTGTGTCTTGTGCAGTTCTTCAGTTCCTTACCTTGTTGGTTGTGTCTTGTGCAGTTCTTCAGTTCCTGGTTGTGTCTTGTGCAGTTCTTCAGTTCCTGGTTGTGTCTTGTGCAGTTCTTCACTTCCTTACCTTGTTGGTTGTGTCTTGTGCAGTTCTTCAGTTCCTGGTTGTGTCTTGTGGAGTTCTTCAGTTCCTTACCTTGTTGGTTGTGTCTTGTGCAGTTCTTCAGGTCCTGGTTGTGTCTTGTGGAGTTCTTCAGTTCCTTCTCTGCAGCCAGATAACCTTCAGCTCACACACACCACCTTATATACAAGAGGACCACCCACTTCATCCAGCCATTGGTTGAATTAATATTGTCTTTTGGCGAATCAGAGTGTTTCCTTTACTGCTTGTGCAGAATGAAACATTTGCTGTTCTCCCATTGGTTGAAAAAAAAAGGCTTTTTGACAAGTCCCATTATCATTAAAAATGTTTTTGTCGTTTTATATTCATGATGATTATCAATCACTGCTGTTATGCTTTTGATGTGAATCTATGCACATGTGTAAATCCTTGCATGCAAGTGTATGTGTGTTTCAAGCTTGACAGGTTGAACTCCCAAGTGTTGATATCAATCTGCCTTCCAAAGCAAACAGTCAGCCTGCTGGCCACACAGCTCTGAAGCCACAGACAATGAAAGCACAGATGTTAAGGATCTGACTACAGGCTGTTGGCTTGATGCTGCTCTGATGCTCGTTTTTCATGTTCTCCATAACATTTGCTGTAATGAATAACATGCTTTTGAGCTGTTGTTGTAGTTTCTGTGCTGCAACAGACTTTGCAACAGGTTTGATCACCTCATCATCATAATTGGGTGATAAGATAGAAATATATCCTGTCTTTGGAAAGCTTCTACATTGAAAACACTTTTGTTTTCACCTTCTAAAACATATGCTTGGCATTGAAATAGGAAGTGTGCTTCATCTTCCAGAATATAACCACACACGGGGAATGGGACCTGTGTGGATATTGCTGTTGAAACTGTTTTTTGGTTGCATTAAAATCAAGTGTTCTTTCTGTACATCTTGCAAATGCAGTAATGTGGTGCCATTTGTCAGTAACTATTTGAAGACATTTTCAGCCTGAAATACAAACTTTAACCCCCAAAAAGCAGAACTTATTTTTACTTTCCATTATCTGTCATTTTTTTAAAGAACAAATGAGTCTGTGTTTAAACCCCGAAATAAATTGATGCTCACACTTACTTCTTGAGACAAATCACATAAATTATATACAATTGATAGAAATAGATAAATAAATAAATAATATAATTAATAAATGAATGCATAACAAATAAATAAATCATACAGCTCCAAAACCATGTTGTGACAAAAAATTAACTTGATATCCCCTATCTTACCCAGCCCCATTTGTATAACTACTATGAGAGAGAGAGAGAAGAGAGAGAGAGAGAGAGAGAGAGAGAGAGAGAGAGAGAGAGAGAGAGAGAGAGAGAGAGAGAGAGAGAGAGGAGAGAGAGAGGAGAGAGAGAGAGAAGACAGACAGACAGACAGACAGACAGAGACAGAGACAGAGAGACAGGGAGACAGAGACACAGAGACAGAGAGACACAGAGAGACACAGAGAGACACAGAGAGAGAGAACAATGAACAAATTTTATTTATAGAGGGTAATAGAATAAGCACAACAATTGCTTTTTTTACATCCAGCCCTGGGGGAAAGAGAGAGAGAGAGAGAGAGAGAGAGAGAGAGAGAGAGAGAGAGAGAGAGAGAGAGAGAGAGAGAGAGAGAGAGAGAGAGAGAGAGAGAGAGAGAGATTTGATTGATTTATTCTTTTATATCAAGGATAATGGAATAAGCACTCTTGTGCTTTTTTACATCCAGTCCCCGTGTGTATGCAGTTTTGTAAATATTGTCATCTGTTCCCACTGGCACACAATGGCCTACTCTTACGAAAAGCAGAACAGGATTTAACGTGTGTGCAAGATGTTCTGCGTGCATTTGCACATGAGGCCTGGGTTTAACGTCTCATCCGAAGGTCTTTTGGGGAGAGTGAAGTCAACACTGATGTTAACTCCAGGAGAAAAATCTCCTCGACCAGAATCGAACAGGGTCAAATTGCCAGCACAATGTTCTGACCACGACCACTAGGCTATCCCTCAAGAGAGAGAGAGAGGAGAGAGAGAGAGAGAGAGAGAGAGAGAGAGAGAGAGAGAGAGAGAGAGAGAGAGAGAGAGAGAGAGAGAGAGAAAATTATAAGTTCATACACTTTGAAATTATTTATGTCTGCAGGTTTTTTGCTTTTCTTTCTGAAGAGACTTGGTGGTGTCTGTGCAGCAAAATGCGGGCTTATTTCACACACCTGTATCTCCTTTGTTATTCTTTGTTCCCCACAGCATTGCCATTCCTGGACATTTCCCATGTCCTGGCAAATGCAAACCAGCCAAGTGTTAGTGTTTGTATGCTTGAGATTTGTGTTTATCATTAATAAAGGGGGACATGGGATGTGTCTTTGTTGTTGTTTGTATAGTGTGATATGCTGATCATTGAATGATGTTATATCTAGCGAAATTGCACTTTATATGGTGTGATATTCTGATCATTGTATGATGTTATATGTAGCGAAATTGCACGCTGTGGGTTAGTGAAGTGTTTAATTGAGTTTGTGTGGCTTTGTTTTGTTTTGCTGGTGTGTTTTTTTCCTTGCTGCTTTTTGTATGGCTGTTAAGCTTTTTTGTTGTTTATTTGCTTTTCTCTTTATTATATTTTTGTTTTCTTTTTCTTTTGTTTTGTTTTAAACTATCTTTTTTGATTGTTTGTTGTTTATTTATTACTGTTTTATTTTTTCATATATTTAGCTCTCTGTGAGAGATGGAGGCAAATAAAAATGAAGCTTGTTGATTTTTGTCATTGTCATTGTGTATTAAAATTCATATATAATTGTGTTACTCCCACCTCACTCCAGAACCATAAAAAAAGAAAATCAAATACTGCCCTCCCTTGGCTGGTGGCCCCACAGTGGCCTAATATTGATGTGCTCCCTGTGGACTGCTGATTGGAGGTTAAGACACAACCAATCAGGGTATGGCTGTGGTGGGGAGATTGAAATGAGCTGCTGAGAACAACAGCACAGGGACGGAGCAGAAGATGAGGCAGCAAAAAAAAACAAAAAACTGCCCTCCCCTCTCTCTACATTATTAGGAATGCAAACATCAGCCTAACTAAGACTTTTTGATTTCTGTGTAAGTGGCACCCTCACCATGGTGCTGTCTTCTGTGAACATCAACATTACAGGAATGTTATTCTTTACACCAAGCACTATGGAGAACATGAAAAACGAGCAGCAGAGCAGCATCAAGCCAACAGCCTGTAGTCAGATCATCAACATCTGTGCTTTCATTGTCTGTGGCTTCAGAACGGTGTGGCCAGCAAGCTGACTGTTTGCTTTAGAAGGCAGATTAATATCAACACTTGGGAGTTCAACCTGTCAAGCTTGAAACACACATACATTTGCATGCAAGGATTTACACATGTGCATAGATTCACATCAAAAACAGATCAGCAGTGATTATAATCATCATAAAAATAAAAACACAGAAATATTTTTAAATCATAAGGGGACTTGTCAAATGTGCCTAATTCATTCCACCAATGGGGCAATGCACAAATGTTGCCTTCTGAGGAAAGCAGTAGAGGAAGCACTTTGATTGGCCAAGAGTTCACATCAATGCAGCCTATGGGTGAAGGAGGTGGCTGGCTGTCCTGTATATAAGGTGGTGTGTGTGAGCTGAAGGTTATCTGACTGCAGAGAAGGAACTGAAGAACTGCACAAGACACAACCAGGAACTGAAGAACTGCACAAGACACAACCAACAAGGTAAGGAACTGACCTGTCATTCTGGCATGGAGTGAGGATCATGGGCTGACTGGGGTAGAGGGATCTACTGGCTTCAAATTGTTGTTTCTTAAGACTTACAGCTCATGTTGCTGCCTACTATGTACTTGCCTAGCTATATCTAGCTGCTCTGCCTTGCATTAGCTAAAGCAACTTTGCATCCATCTTGGGTTAACCCTTGTAATCAGCTAAAACGTTGAGAGGAAGAGGCACTACTTAAAGTTGGTTTTAATCTTTAGCTTTTGGTTTCTTCTTTACATAGTTGCACAGTTGTAGACTGTCCTTTAGCCTCTGATTATGTGACAACCCTGATGACATATGAATAGTGGGTAGTGGGCAGGGCTATAAACAGTATGGTGAGACAGGGCTGGAAAAATGTATCGAGCTACATCATAATAACAATACTAATGATACATGGAATTTATAAAGGGCTATATCTTGCCTGAACAAATCCCAAATCATGGATTGTGCTAAACCATGATTCTTTTTTCCTGTGTGTTTTACTGGCATTTGTTGTTTTTTCTTGTTGAGATGACTATCAATCCTCTGTCTTTGATGTTAACTACAGGTTAACTGAACTGTGTATGGGGTGCAGGATAGCCTAGTGGTTACAGTGTTGCACTTGTAATTTGATAGTCTGGGATCAATTCCAGGTTTGAGTTACCACCAAGATGCTCTCTCACCGTGATTTTTTCCTCTCAAGTTAACATAGGTACTGATTCCAGCCCCCAAAAGTCCTGTGGCTGAGACTATGAACCAAGGTGTGTGAACGTATGCATTACATGATGTGCTCATGTTTAACTCATTCTGCTAGTTGAAAAATTAGGCCATTAGTGCAAGTAACAAAGGATGCTAAAGAATACACTTTAAAAAGATCCGTACACACTGTTTTTATGTTAAGATATTAGCTTTGAAGTCGGAAAGCAGCTACCTTAACGGTAGGTTAAGACAATGATCTACAGAAAAATCTCACCATTGATGAGCCTGGGAGCTCTTACCAAGGAACAAAAAGTGAATGGTATAAAAAGTAACCTGGGAACATCATGTCCCCTGCATTTTGAACCCTCCCTTCCCTTGCCTGTGGTGACTGAAGTGACTTCAGCTGCACCCGAGTCACAACTGCACCCGAGTCACAACTGTACCCTAGTCACAACTGCACCCTAGTCACCCTAGTCACAGTTGCACCCTAGTCACAGCTGCACCCTAGTCACAACTGCACCCTAGTCACAACTGCACCCTACTGCACCCTAGTCACAACTGCACCCTAGTCACGACTGCACCCTGGTCACAGCTGCACTGCAGAAAGGGATCACCTCCATAATTGTCCACAGGAAGATGAAGGGGCAGATCATGCTGGCGGCAGTTGTGGTTCTTCTGGTCGTGACGTCAGTGATGACGCTGCGTGTGACAAGACGTGGGTCTGAAGATGGCGGGCTGTCTGCACAGTACAGACGACAGCAAGGACCTTCTGCACGTAGTGTGGTCAGTGGCCTGAGGGGGGGGGGGGGGAGAGAGAGAGAGAGAGAGAGAGAGAGAGAGAGAGAGAGAGAGAGAGAGAGGGAGAGACAGACAGACAGACAGACAGACAGACAGACGACAGACAGATAGACAGACAGACAAAGAGAGAGAGCAGAAAGTACTATCTATGTGATACAGTGTATACCCGATAAGCAATAAGCAATGAAGAAATGTCAACAATGGAATAATGATCATATCCATGAAAGATAATACATCAAAGATGTGCCAGTGAAGACCCACAGTCTGTTTCCAGAGAGAGGCTGTTCGCCTAGGACGCAGCCCAAGCACTCTGAACAGACGTCATGCACGCTCGGCTGACGTTGACACTCTGAACAGACGTCATGCACGCTCCGCTGACGTTGGAACTCAGAACAGACGTCATGCACGCTCGGCTGACGTTGGCACTCAGAACAGACGTCATGCACGTTCAGCTGACGTTGGTGGTCGCCAGGAGAGAAGAAGCAGAAGAACTGGTAAGGATGAACACAGCAGGGCTTCCTTTCTTCCTTCCTGCCTTCCTTTCTTCCTTCCTTTCTTCCTTCCTTCCTTTCTGTCTTTCTTTCTTTCTTCCTCTCTTCCTTCCTTCCTTTTTTCCTTCCCGCCTCCCTCCCTCCCTTCCTTCCTTTCTTTCTTTCTTCCTTCCTTCTTTCCTTCCTTCTTTCTTTCCTTCCTTCCTCCCCTCCTTCCTTTCTTCCATCCTTCTTTCATTCATTCATTCCCTCCTCCCTTCCTCCCTTCCTTTCATCCTTCCTTCCTTCCTTCCTTCCTTCCTTCCTTCCTTCCTTCCTTTTCTTCACAGATCGTCTTTCATGTCCTTAGTGGGTGGAGTATGTTGTGCCAGGTCTTCTCCTATACTAACTTGTCACTCTGCAGGAGGTCTGTCTGCCTGCTGGCCTCAGCCGACACGTTCTGACTTCAGGGCAGCTCATCAGAAAATTCATCCGAAAATAAATTCTCCATAAAAAAAGTATGCAGTCTGATTCACCTCTATATTTTCACTATGTTGGTTCAGATGATATCATCTGCTTGTTTCACATCCTAAAAAAAAAATGTGAAAAAAGGGGTTGTTTCCTGGGAGTTTAGTTTTGTTCCTCAGCGCCAGTTGTGAGGTAAACCAATAGTGGGATTGGGCATATATGTAGAACCATTTTAACCCACTATGAAGGTAGATTCATTCTGAATTCGGGGATATGGAAATTTTTTTATTTTTTATTTATTCTTTTATATCGAGGATAACAGAATAAGCAATCATGTGCTTTTTTTCATCCGGTCCCCGTGTGTCTGCAGTTTTTGTAAATATTGTCATCTGTTCCCACCGGCACACGATGGCCTACTCTTACGAAAAGCGGAACAGGATTTAACGTGTGCGCAAGATGTTCTGCCTGCATTCGCACACGGGGCCTCGGTTTAAAGTCTCATCCGAAGGACTTGTGGGGAGAGTGGAGTCAGCACTGATGTTAACTCCAGGAGAAAATTTCCTCGACCGGACTCGAACCTGGGTCGTCAAATTGCCAGCGCAATGTTCTGACCACTAGGCTATCCGTCCCCCTAGCGCAAATGAATATTCTAGGGAAGTCAGAGGAGCTGACTAAAAAGGACATGTTAAGCTGCAGTGTAGCAGAACATCTAATCTTTTTATATTTATCAATGTAA
>CM060335.1:39213768-39223768 GCA_030674155.1 Stramonita haemastoma | reverse complement strand
TAAAATTTTTTACGAATGTACATGAAAGTTGAAGAACATGAAGGTGTTTTTTTTGTCTTTTTCTTCTTTTCAAAATTCATTTTGTTTTAATTTCTCTTTTGATTTAGTTTATACATCAATTTTTAAGAGTCTGTATATTGATTTGACTGCATATTTTGTGTGCCTTTGTCCTGTAACTGAGTTGTTTTTTTGTGTTTGGTCTTTTTGTTGTGGTTTGTGTTGTATGCATAACATTACTGAATAAAATTAAGCTTTAGAAATATTAACACTGCATAACTCAATGATCAGTGATATAGCATAGAAAATTGTTATCACATGAACACTGCATGACACAATGATAGGTGATATTAAACAAAAAATTGTTAATACCTTAACGCTGCATGACACAATAATAAGAGATAACATACTACTGTACTGCCACAGTATATCTCAACAACGCACTATGTCTCAATTTGTGACACACTTCCTTGACCCCCAAAGGGGTCGATGGACTTTGTCATATTTGAGACATTCTGCGTTAAGCCCCCACCCCTCCCAGGTCACAACTGTGACATACTGCATCGATCCCCAGGATGTTTTATTCTATTTTTTATTAATTATATTCATTTATTCTTTTATATTGAGGATAATAGAATAAATACTCATGTGCTTTTTTTTACATCCAGTTCCCGTGTGTATGCAGTTTTTAAAAATCTTGTCATCTGTTCCCACTGGCACACAATGGCCTATTCTTACGAAAAACAGAACAGGATTTAACGTGTGCGCAAGATGTTCTGCGTGCGTTCTCGGGGCCTCGGTTTATAGTCTCATCTTAAGGACTGTGTTTGACGCACTATGTCCAGAACAAAGAATTGGAGAGGTGACGTCAGCAAGATAGAATTCATGGGAATGGATTTCTTGGGACTGATCTCCACTGAGATGTTATGTGTGCCCCAGGTTTTGTTGTACTGATTTCTAGTGAGGTGTTGTGTGTGCCCCAGGTTTGAATGGAAGTTCCATTGGCGGCAGAAAGGGGTACAGAACGGGGTTTAGCTTTGTGATCCCGTGAAGAGGTAGGGTACACTGACACATCAGCGCCACTGTGTATTAGAAAGGAATGGCTAGTAGGAAGATCAAGAGTGTAGAATGTGTTTGATTTTGCAATACTGGCCACTTCCACATTTAGCGGCCAGCTTTGCCGTTTCCAGTTACTGATGTGTCTGGTTTGTTCCTCAGAGGAGATGCAAACTTGCAGTCAGGCTGGAATCGACAGGCAGGCATTCGGTCCAAACCTCTGATGGTAGAAACACACAGAGGATGGCGCTGCTGATGGTGAAACTGGACTTGAAAAAACCAAGGAAGCACTAAACGAAGCGGTGCTGCTACATTACCGTCTAACGGACACGCTGACAAGTCTCACAGAGGATGCATCTAACATTTGAACAATGATAAGTCTCATAGTGGATGCATCTAACATTTGAACAATGATAAGTCTCATAGTGGATACATCTAACATTTGAACAATGACAAGACTCATAGAGGATGCATCCAACACTTAAACAATGACAAGTCTCACAGTGGATGCATCCAACATTTAAACAATGATAAGTCTCATAGTGGATGCATCTAACATTTGAACAATGATAAGTCTCATAGTGGGTGCATCTAACATTTGAACAATGACAAGACTCACAGAGGATGCATCCAACACTTGAACAATGACAAGACTCACAGAGGATGCATACAACACTGCTGTAGGTGGTCAACTTGAACAATGACAAGGCCAGTCCTGGGTACCTGTCACTTTCTTCTCCCAGAATTTTTTTTAATCAGAAAAACTATGGTGCCTTTGATTGCGAAATTCTCGCTGCCTACACGGCCATAAAAAAAATCCCAGGCATTTTTGGATGGGCAACCTTTTACGCTGTACACAGATGTCAGCTCTCAAGGGTCAAACTGACCGCTCTCCCCCAGCAGATAAGACATCTCCCCATTATTGCCGAGTTCATCACTGACATCCAGTACATCTGGGGCAACTTCAATGTGGCAGCCAACACTCTTTCACATCCAGTACGTCCCGTCAACTTCAATGTGGCAGCCAACACTCTTTCACGTTTCAGCATCAACTCCATTTTTTCAGAACTCTGCATCTCCTCTGGGGGTGACTTCAATCATCTTGCTCAAGACCAGGTCCAGTCAGGTCAGATGGAAGCCTATGGCAAAGCCACCACTGGTGTCCACATACATGACGTTCAGCTTGGAACACTGACTCTGCTCAGTGACACATCCACTGGTGTCCACATACATGACGTTCAGCTTGGAACACTGACCCTGCTCTGTGACACATCCACTGGAGTCCAGAGGCCAGTGTTACCTAATTCCTGGACTCACCCAGTCTCTGACTATATACATGGACTCTCACATACAGGTACACGTCCAAATGAACGAGCCATCAGCCAACGTTTTGTGTGGCATGACATAAAACGTGACATATGCAAGTGGTGCAAAGAACGTCATGTCTGCCAAACTTCCAAAATCCATCGACACACAAGAGCACCCCTAGGGGAACATCCACCACCAAATGCCAGATTCTGCAGTCTGCAAGTGGACCTTGTTGGGCCTCTACCAGCCAGCCAGGGCATGACGTTACTAACTCTTCACCATCACTGATTGTTTCACCACAGGGCCAGAAGCTGCTTCCCTACCAGATGCCCATGACCTATCTCTTCACCATCACTGACCGTTTCACCACATGACCTATCTCTTCACCATCACTGACTGTTTCACCACATGACCTATCTCTTCACCATCACTGACCGTTTCACCACAGCAAAGGGCCAGAAGCTGTTCCTCTACCAGATGCCCATGCTTCCTTCTACCTGTGCTAAGGTTCTCATCCATCCCTGGATCACCAGGCTTAGAGTTCACCAAGACACTGTCTCTGACCACGGCAGGCAATATACCTCAACTCTTTGGACAGAGTGTAACAAGCTTTTGGTCATTGAGACACACACAGCGACAGCCCATCACCCTCAGGTGAATGGCATGGTTGAGTGTTTCCACCATCAGCTCATGGCAGCACTTGAAGCACGCACCATCACCCCTGACTGGGTTACAGAACTGCCCATGGTTCTTCTGGGAATTTTCTCTTCTTGGCGAGTGGACCACGAGTGTACTCCAGCTGGGCTTGTCTAGTCCTCAACTTTTCGCCTTCCTGGTGAATTCCTTCAGCTGCTTAATGCACAGAATGTTGAACCAGACTGTACATTTAATAATAATAATAATAATAATAATAATAATAATAATAATAATAATAATAATAATAATAATAATAATAAATGGAATTTATATAGCGCTATATCTTGTAAAAAAACAAATCAAAGCAGTTTCTCAAACAACTTTAACACATCGTGCGCTCAGTGCAACCTCCAGCACTAATGTTCCATGGGCAACAACAGTCTACCTATGTACCCACAAACCTGGCCTCTACAGGTGACGTCTACCTCTGAACTGACAGTCACTGACACCCACTTCAGTGCCTTTACGAAGACCTTTATCGCATCATTGACATCAGTGACAGGTTCTCCACTCCGGACATCAAAGGTTGTTCAGAGAAGGCCTCAATCAATCATCTCAAAGCTGCTTTTGTGACACAACTCACATCTTTAGTGGTCAGAGTGCTGGCTTTTTCCAAGTCAAGTTAAGCAGCGTCGAGCGTGGTTACCAGTTGGATGGGTGACCGTTTGCGCGCCTTGGCTTCAGTGTAGTTCCCCCAGTTCACCCAGCTATAAATGGGTACCTGCCCCCTCTAGGGTCAGGGAAGGTAAAGCAGCGAGGGAGAGGAGATGGGCGTCACCCTCAATATGCTGGCCCCCTAGAGAAGCTGAGGTCTCTGATACCACGTTCCCCTACGATCACAAAGGTTATGGGACACCTTTACCTTTTTGCCTTTACCTTTTAGTTCATTATTCTGCATTTTTTCCAGACAGATTAAAAATTAATTCTCTCCCACGCCAAAGTCGGACATCTGGGCCTGAATTGTCAGGCGCTTAACGGCAGCGCAACGCATTTTTGCTCATATGATCGACAACAATAGTTGCTGTTTAAGCATTCGGGGAAGAAGACTGCTAGAGATACAGCACCAGGGTGAAACTTCAAAAATAGTCCATACTATCACAAACTGGCAGGAACCAATATTAACACCATTGATTAAAACAAACCTATCCGAATAATCAGCCACCACAGTGCAGTAGTTTGTGTTTAAATTTACCAGCTGGAAGGTCAGTGGTTCGAATTCGATAAGAATCATAGGGATCTTTCGGACTACAATCGGCTCCTACCCAGAGTGAGTTTTCCATTGGCTCATTTGGGAAGACTGAGAGCACCCAGTGGAGTTTCATCCACTTTACCGATGCAATTTTCTGAGTTGAGAGGCAACAAAGAAACCAGACAAAGGGCAGAAGATAGCCTGAGTAAAACAGGTACCAGCAATTTATACTGATCATGAAGCTACTGTGGCCACCTTGATTTGATTTGATTTGATCTCTCTCTCTCTCTCTCTCTCTCTCTCTCTCTCTCTCTCTCTCTCTCTCCTCTCTCTCTCTCTCTCTCTCTCTCTCTCTCTTATTATTTTCAGTTTTCTCTTTTTCAGGGAGCATATATCCCAAAAACCCTTACTTGTTTCTATCAAACATGAACACTTTTTCAAACGACAATGATGACCCAAACGACAACACAACACACCAGTGGTCAGAGAAGTCCTCCTACAAGGATTACACGCAGTACCAAATCGCTCTGATGATCTGGAAAACACTCCCGCCATGTATTTTCCTCTTTGGGTGCTTCGGAAACATCGCCACCATCTTTGTCATGCGTCGTAGTAAGGACCACAACTCTTCTCAGCACGCTATTCTGATGTCCCTTGCCGTGTCGGATCTCACCATGCTGTGTATTGCAATCCCACGTTCCTGGATACTCTACGTGTTTCAGGTGGACATTGTCAATTTGCATGCGGCCATCTGTAAGCTTCGCAACTTCCTGGTCTATGTCAGCGGTACTACGTCTGCCTGGTTGGTGACCTGTGTGACAGTGCAGAGAACAATGGCCGTCCTGTGGCCACACAGAATGCGAGTTTTGTGCACTGTGCGAAGAACGTGGATTGTCATAGCAACACTTGTCCTCTGTTTGTGTATTTTCGATTTTCATCTTCTGATAGGACTTGAGATCACAGAGAGTGGGAGATGTGACGCCCCCGAGGGTTTATATCAACAATTCTACTATTACTATTTCTCCTGGATAGATATGGGCACAGCTTCCTTCTTACCCAGCGTCTGTCTGCTGGTCTGTGATGTCATTCTGTCTGTCAGTCTGTTTAAAGCAGTGGCTTCGTCCTCCTCCATGGCTGTACATGTGGAGTCTGATGCCAATGCTGCACACAGCACTGACAGTCGGAAGAAAAGCTCCTACAGAACGACTGTCATGGTTTTAGCTATATCCTGCGCTTTTCTGCTGCTAACCTTGCCGATATGTGTAAGAATAGTGTGGAATAGCTACAATCGTGCCTTCATCCTAGCGAACCCAAGGACGCAAGCTACGGATGCCTTGGTGGATGCAGTGACTTATCAACTGTGGTCCACCAACAGCGCCATCAACTTTGTCCTCTACTGCCTGACTGGAACCAAATTTAGAAGGGAGTTTCTCCGCTGGATCCGCTGTGGTGCTCAGAGTCCCTCTGCTCCGTCTGTCCATCAGACAACTTCAGAGGCATCGAGGGAAGGAAGACACCAACATCACGGAAACAACCCACTGTCCAAATGATGGCGTCAGCACTCTACCCTTATAAACATACTTCATATTCTCTGTCTTTTTGTCTCTGTTTCTGTCTCTATCTGTCTGTCTGTCTGTCTGTCTGTATGTCCATTCGTCTATGTGCTTCTGTCTCTGTGTTTTTGTCCCTCTTTTTAGGTTCGTGTTTGTGTCATTGTGTATGCAGGTCACTGGCCTTACATTAAAATTTGTGAGTCCTTGACTCTGCCATCATCATCTCTCTCTCTCTCTCTCTCTCTCTCTCTCCTCTCTCTCTCTCTCTCTCTCTCTCTCTCTCTCCTCTCTCTCTCTCTACTCCTCTCTTCTCTCTCTTCTTCTGTCTGTCTCTGTCTCCTCTTACGACACACACATACTTTCTCTCTGTGCATCTCTGTTTCTGTTCTGTTTCTGTTTCTGTTTCTGTTTCTCTCTCTCTCTCTCTCTCATCTCTCTCTCTCTCTCTCTCTCTCTCTTCTCTCTCTCTCTCTCTCTCTCTCCATCTCTCTCTCTCTTATATGAGAACAGCAGTGATTGGATGAAAGGGCCACCACACAATTGTGGTCAACCTGCTGAATGACCTTGGCAAATGCTCTGGATGGAGTGAAACAGACATTGCCAGAGCCTTTCGAATAGAAGGCAAAGACCACGTTCAGGTGACTCTCGTCCCATCTTTGTCCAGTTCTACAGGTGGATGGACAAGATGGCAGTGCTGGGTGATGGAGACCTAAAGGACAGCCTGAGGAGATGGGTATACGGGTGTCCTCTGACCTCACCACATGACAATGGGACATGATTGGATTCCACAGAAGGCAGGGAAAATAGCCTACATACACAATGGAAGGCTTCAAGTCAGGGACAGGCAACCAGCTGCTTCATTCAGGTATAGAAATGAATGGCATTACACTCCAGAGGTTAAAGGACAGGCAGAGGATTGGCCACAACTGCAGTCAGGCCAGAGAAACAAACGATCCTGGAGGACAGAAAGCCTGCAATCCAACAGGCCTACAGCAGGAAGGGTCTATGGAAACCAGAATGGGCACCATCCAAGTAGGTTTGGGTTCAGTGAGGTCCCTGAAGACAACATGATCCTGTCTGAAGACAAACGATACAACAAGTTCAGCATCAGCATCAGCTGATGCCCTGGGAATGAATCAGAAAAGAGGAGGAGCATTATGAAAGGCTACTCGAACAGCAGAGAGGTGCATGGGACGTAGAATGAAAGATGGGATGACAGGCCAAGAGACTGGAAGAACGCTCAGTTTCAAGAGTCAAGGAAAACATCCCTTATGCCAGTTGTTTCAGGTGATCAATCACACAGCCAAGTAACAAGATCCAGAAAGCCCTCACTATCTTACACCACGTCAGACCATAAAAGGGTGGTTATGTTGACAGCCAGCCACAGGGAATCTTTTCCAGATTACATATAAAACAAACAGGAGCATAAATGATGCAACTCTCACCTTGTTTTACAATACCTACTCTCATCTGGAAAAACCTGCCTCTTTTGCTGGTATAGGCATACCCCTAATTGACTTTTCCTCCACCTTCAATACCATCCAGCCCCATCTCTTAGCACTCAAATCACTGTCACTGAATGTCTGTCCTCGGCTCATATTTTCAGTTATGAACTTTCTGATGAATCGAACACAGTGCTTTCGGTTTCAAAAAGCGATATTTAATATTTAAAAAAAGTCAACGTCTACTGGCTCTCCTCAAGGCACTGTTCTGTCTTCTATTCTTTTTACTCTGTATACAAATGACTCTATTGGTACTGATATCACACCGTTGATTAAATATTCTGATGATTCTGCTCTTGTAGATCTGTCCAACTCTCACCTTGTGTATTCTGAAAGAGTCGAAGCATGTTCCTTCGGGGCAAAAGAAACTATCTGGATTTGAATGCAAAAGAGGCTTCAGAAATGGTAATTGGATTCCGCAAAAACTCTGAGCCTGTGCTAGATTTTTTTTAATTGTTGGTATAAAAGTAGAACGGATTTTTAAATACAAATACTTCGGTACTGTCATTGAAAATAAATTAAGCTTTACTACCAATACAGATATGATATAAAAAATGCAATTCTCGATTCTTTTTTTCTTCAAAAGCTCTGGAGTCTTCAGGTCAATGGTCCAGTCTCCTACCTTTCAAGATAACAATTGTCTCCTATGCTGAAGTCAGATCCCTGGACATGATTTGTCAGGCGCTTAACGGCAGCGCAACACATATCAAATTTTGTTCATAATTATGACAGACAGTTATAACTGCTGATAAGCGTTCGACAACGACAACGACAACGTGAAAGAAAGAAGAAGAAGAAGAAGAAGAAGAAGAAGAAGAAGAAGAAGAACAAGAACAAGAACAAGAACAAGAACAAGAACAAGAACAAGAAGAAGAACAAGAAGAAGAACAAGAAGAAGAACAAGAAGAAGAACAAGAAGAAGAACAAGAAGAGGAGGAGGAGGAGGAGGAGGAGGAGGAGGAAGAAGAAGAAGAAGAAGAACAAGAACAAGAACAAGAACAAGAACAAGAAGAAGAAGAAGAAGAAAGTCAAAATGGGTCATGTACAACATTATTATGTTTTTATGTTGTCATCCGTTATCAAGTGAAGTGCGATGTGTGTGTGTGTGTGTGTGTGTGTGTGTGTGTGTGTGTGTGTGTGTGTGTGTGTGTGTGTGTGTGTGTGTGTGTGTGTGTGTGTGTGTGCGTGCGTGCGTGCGTGTTTGTATGTGTGTGTGTGTGTGTGTGTGTGTGTGAGTGTGTGTGTGTGTGTGTGTGTGTGTGTGTGTGTGTGTGTGTGTGTGTGTGTGTGTGTGTGTGTGTGTTGTGTGTGTAGGCGGGGGATGAAAAGTCAGGATATAAGTCATCCAGTTCACGGACATGCATAAACTACCTATGTTCCAGTCCTGACAATGTTCACATGCAGTTAATACATGTTGATATGAGGTGGTGGTGGTAGTGATAGTGATAGTGGTGTGTGTGTGTGTGTGTGTGTGTGTGTGTGTGTGTGTGTGTGTGTGTGTGTGTGTGTGTGTGTGTGTGTGTTGTGTGTGTTTGTGTGTGTGTGTGTGAGAGAGAGAGAGAGTGTGAGTGTGTTTGTGTGTGCGTGTGTCTGTTCGTGTGTGCGTGCACGTGTGCGTGTGCGTGTGTGTGTGTGTGGTGTGTGTGTGTGTGTATGTGTGTGTGTATGTGTGTGTGTGTGTGTGTGTGTGTGTGTGTGTGTGTGTGTGTGTGTGTGTGTGTGTGTGAGAGAGAGAAAGTGAAAAGGTTCAAAATGTAGTTCTAGGTGAATATTCTTTTTAGACATTGAAAATCCCCAAAGAAGCAGATCTTCTGAAGTTTCAAAACTGCGTAAGTTGGTAAAGATTCTTAACGACTTACGCTGTTTTAGAAGCTAAGGGGATGTGTCATGTCGCCATTCCTCGGTTACTGTCTCCCGGCTGATTGATCTAGTGACACTGGATGACACGGGTTTAACCTTGCCAAAGCGTGTGTGTGTGTGTGTGTGTGTGTGTGTGTGTGTGTGTGTGTGTGTGTGTGTGTGTGTGTGTGTGTGTGTGTGTGTGTGTGTGTGTGTGTGTGTGTGTGTGTGCGTGCCTGCGTGCGTGCATGCGTGCGTGCGTGTGTGTGTGTGTGCGCGTGCGTGCGTGTGTGTGTGTGCGTGTGTGTGTTTTATTTATTTTATATTATCTGTTATATCGAGGATAATGGAATAAGCACTCATGTGATTTTTTACATCCAGTTCCTGTGTGTATGCAGTTTTGCGAATCTTGTCATCTGTTCCCACCGGCACACAATGACCTACTCTTACGAAAGGCGGAACAGGATTTAACGTGTGCGCAAGATGTTCTGGATGCGTTTGCACACGGGGCCTTGGTTTATAGCCTCATCCGAAGGACTCTGTGTGTGTGTGTGTGTGTGTGTGTGTGTGTGTGTGTGTGTGTGTGTGTGTGTGTGTGTGTGTGTGTGTGTGTGTGTGTGTGTGTGCACGCGCGTGTCTGCGTGTTGTGTGTGTCAAAGTTTTATTTCCATATGGTGCATTGAATAAGCATTTGCTTTTTTCCAACCAAGCCAATCTAGGAGAAAAAACAACATTTTTATCAATTATATTTAACTACCCTATCAAAGGACAACACATAAGATTAAAACAGACTAAAAAAAAAAAAAAAAGCAGTACAAAAGGAACACACTGCAAAAACACACACACATGCACACATGCAC
>CM060335.1:39188768-39211268 GCA_030674155.1 Stramonita haemastoma | reverse complement strand
GCCCCTTCATCTTCCTGTGGACAATCATGGAGGTGATCCCTTTCTGCAGTGCAGCTGTGACCAGGTGCAGTTGTGACAGGGTGCAGTTGTGACTAGGGTGCAGTTGTGACCAGGGTGCATTTGTGACTAGGGTGCAGTTGTGACTAGGTGCAGTTGTGACTAGGGTGACTAGGTGCAGCTGTGACTAGGTGCAGCTGTGACTAGGTGCAGTTGTGACTCGGTGCAGCTGTGACACGGTGCAGCGTGACTAGGGTGCAGTTGTGACTCGTGCAGCTGTGACTAGGGTGCAGTTGTGACTAGGTGCAGTTGTGACTAGGTGCAGTTGTGACTCGGTGCAGCTGTGACTAGGGTGCAGTTGTGACTCGGGTGCAGTTGTGACTCGGGTGCAGCTGTGACTAGGTGCAGCTGTGACTCGGGTGCAGCTGTGACTAGGTGCAGTTGTGACTCGGTGCAGCTGTGACTAGGTGCAGTTGTGACTAGGGTGCAGTTGTGACTAGGGTGCAGTTGTGACTAGGGTGCAGCTGTGACTAGGGTGCAGTTGTGACTAGGGTGCAGTTGTGACTAGGCGCAGTTGTGACTAGGGTGTATCGTGACTCGGGTGCAGTTGTGACCCAGGGTGCAGTTGTGACTAGGTGCAGTTATGACTAGGTGCAGTTGTGACCAGGGTGCAGTTGTGACTAGGGTGCAGTTGTGACTACGGTGCAGTTGTGACCAGGGTGCAGTAGTGACTAGGGTGCAGTTGTGACTAGATTGCAGCTGAAGTCACTTTAGTAACCACAGGCAAGGGAAGGGAGGGTTTAAAATGCAGGGGACATGATGTTCCAAGTTTTCTTTTTATACCATTCACTTTGTTTTGTTCCTCGGTTAGAGCTCTGAGGTTCATCAATGGTGAGATTTTTCTGTAGGTCATTGTTTTAACCTACCGTTAAGGTAGCTGCATTTCAACTTCAAAGATGATGTCTTAACATGATAATAGTGTGCATGCATCTTTTAAAAACTATATCTTTCCTCATCCGTTCTTATTGGCACAGATGGCCTGCTCTTCTGAAAGGCTGAATGGGTTTAACATGAACATCTTGGTGGTGACTCAAACCTGGGATTGATCCCAAGATATCAAATTGCAAGCCAACACTGTAACCACTAGGCTATTCCACATCCCATACACAATTCGGTTGATATGTAGTTAACACCACAGAGGATTGGTAGTCATCCAAACTAAAATTAAACAAATATTGTTAGTAAAGCACATATCAGAAAGGAACGATGTTTAGCCCAATGTATGTAGCTTGATACAATTTTCCAGCCTAGTCTCACCATATAACCCTGCCCTCTACCTACTGTTCATAAGTCAGCAGGGCTGTCACGTCATCAGTGGCTAAAGCACAGTCTAAAACTGTGCAACTATGTAAAGAGGAAACCAAACGATTAAAACCAACTTTCAGTTGTTCCTCCTGTATCAATGTTTTAGATGATTACAAGGTTAACCCAAGATAGATGCAAAGTTGCTTTAGCTAATGCAAGCAGAGCAGTTGAATATAGCTAGACAAGTACATAGTAGGCAGCAACATGAACTATACCTCTTCAGAAACAACAGTTTGAAGCCAGTAGATCCCTCACTACCCCATCAGTCAATAATCCTTACTTCATGCCAGAATGACAGGTCAGTTTCCTTACCTTGTTGTATGTGTCTTGTGCAGTTCTTCAGTTCCTTCTCTGCAGCCAGATAACCTTCAGCTTGACACACACCACCTTATATACAGGACAGCCAGCCACCTCCTCACCCATTGGCTGAATTGATGTGAGCTGTTGGCCATCAAAGGCTTCATCTACTGCCTGCTCAGAATGCAAGATTTGTGCATTGTCTCTAATTGTTGAAAAAAAAAAAGGCACATTTTACAAGTTCCCTTATGATTTTAAAAAATATTTATGTGTTTTTATTTTCATGATGATTATAAATCACTGTTGTTATGTTTTTGATGTGAATCTATGCCCATGTGTAAATGCCTGCATACAAGTGGTATGTGTGTTTCAAGCTTGACAGGTTGAACTCCCAAGTGTTGATATTAATCTGCCTTCTAAAGCAAACAGTCAGCTTGCTGGCCACACAGTTCTAAAGCCACAGACAATGAAAGCACAGATGTTAATGATCTGACTACAGGCTGTTGGCTTGATGCTGCTCTGATGCTCGTTTTTCATGTTCTCCACAGTGTTTGGTGCAAAGAATAACATCCCTGTAATATTGATGTTCACAGAAGACAACATCATTGTGAGGGTGTCACTTACACAGAAATCAAAAGCCCCTGGTTAGGCTGGTGTTTGCATTTCAAATCATGTAGAAAGGGGAGGGCAGTAATTGTTTGCTTTAGGTGGTTAGGGAGTGAGGTGGGGGTGGGGTAGCACAATTCTGTATGAATTTTGATACACCACCGATGTGATCCAGTAGTACTGCAGGACCTCTCTGGCTGGTGGCCTCATGGCAGCCTCATCATTATGATCTCCCTGTGGACTTCTGACCCTGAGGACACAACATAACGATTTTGGATATTGCTGTGGGATGGGAGGGAGATTGAAATGAGCCATATAGAAACAGCAGGACAAGAACATCACAGAAGAGGAGGCAGAAAAAGAGACTCCAGCAAACAAGAAAGCTTAACAGTCATACAAAAAGCAGCTAGACACAAAAAAACCCAAAACAGCAAAACAAAACAAAACCACACAAAGCCAGTTAACACACGACAATAACACACTGCAAATCTCGCTACATAATTATAACATCATACAATCATCAGAACATCACACCATACAAACAACAAGAAAGAAACATCACACGCCCCTGTTTATTCATGACAGACAAATCTCATGCATACAAACACTTACACTAGGCGGGGCCTACTTTTGCGGGTATGTGGGAAGTATGCAGGCAATGCCCACACTGAGGAGAACAAAGCAGAACAAAGGAGGTACAGCTGTGGGAAATAGGATGACACTTTCCTGCTGCAGGGACGCCTACTCTCTTCAGAAAGAAAAACAAAAACCTGTTGACATAATCATTTCAAGCTTCTAAACTTAAGATGAGCTCTCTCTCTCTCTCTCTCTCTCTCTCTCTCTCTCTCTCTCTCTCTCTCATCTCTCTCCTCTCTCTCTCTCTCTGTCTCTCTCTCTCTCTCTCTCTCTCTCTCTCTCTCCTCTCTCTCTCTCTCTCCTCTCTCTCTCTCTCTCTCTCTCTCTCTCTCTCTCTCTCTCTCTCTCTCTCCTCTGGAGAAACAGGTGGTTAGAACATTGATGCTTGCACTCACGATCTGGCAGCATTCGCTAGACCCTGGGTTCAAGCCATCACTGTGACACCATTCAAGGAGACTTTTCCCTTGGAGATAACATCAGTACCCACTCCACTCCCACGAAAGTCCTTTGGATGAAATTATAAACCGAGTTCCCCTGTGCTAAAGCATGCAGAACATCTTAGACACACGTTAAAACTCCTTCCGCCTTTCGAAAGAGTAGGCCATAAACGTTTAATGGATGGTAAGTTGTATGGTACATACAGGTATCCACTCTTGGATAAGCACTACACTGAGTCCAGGATCAAAGATGTACGTAAAGTATGTATGCATACAGTATAGAGCCCTCTCTTGGTGCCCTGGGCTCTTTTACTGTGCAAAAAATTGGGGTAGGTTGGGATTCAAACGGCCTTTTGTCAAATTCTATCAAAATGCGCCTTAATTCATCTTGGGGCTGGGTATGTGTGCTAGCATGCATGCGCGCGCTTCTGTGTGTGAGTGTGTGTGCTTTTTTTTCTGTGGGTGCATGTCGCAACAGCCCTGCACTGTGCTGTGGTGCATCGTATTGTATTATCGTTATTATTCTGGGTGATAATAATATGTATTGTTGCGTACACTGTCGCAACTTTTTTCTGACAGACTTGCTATAATTATTCAAACCAGGCTGCCCACTTCCCAATCGTTGTTTTGCCCCAAGAATGCCGCCATTCCTATCATATCAGTGATGCTAGTAAAGTATGTAGGCCTATACATACAGTAGGGCACTCTGTTGGTGCATTGGGCTTTGTTAATGTGCAAAAGTCTGCTAGGACGAGACATAAACCCGAGTTTTGTCACATCTTCTGGAAATAGGCCGTTTTCTGTCTGGTTTGTATCTGCTTGTGGATGTGTGTGCCACTCATGTGTCTGTGTGTGTTTTTTCTGTGTGTGTGCGTTTGACGCGGCCCTACACTGTGCTGTGGTACATCCTATTGTATATCCTCGTTATTATCATGTGTAATATCATGTACTGTTGCGTGCTTTCGTTCCTACAGACTTGCTATATTCAAGCCATGGTGCCCTCTTCAGGGCTGTTGTGTCGCCACACGAACTGTGCCACCCGTTTCAAAGATGCTAGTAAAGTTTGTATGCATAGGTAGAGCACTATCTTGGTGCCGTGGACTCTGTTACTGTGCAAAAGTTGGGATATCATGGAAATTCAAATGGTGGTTTGCCACGTCTCCTTGAAATGCTCCTTATTCTCGGGGGGTGTATGTGCGCGCAGATGCATGCTTTGCACTCGTCTTAGTGTGTGCTTTTTGTGGGATTGTGTGTATTTTGCAGCAGCCCTGGACTGTGTAGTTGTTCATTGTATTTTATATTGTCATTATGTGTAATACTATGTATTGTTGCATACACAGTGCCAGCTTTCGTTAAGACAAACTTGCTATTTTCAAGCTAGGATAATATCTTAAGGTCTGTAATGTCACCACAAGAAAGGCACGACCCTTATCAAATATGCTAGTAATGTTTGCTCATACAGTAGAGCAATTGCCTGGTACGTGGACTCTGTTACTGTGAAAAAGTTTGGATAGGATGGAACTAAAACTGGCTCTATGTCACATCTCGAAATGTCCTATTGAGGAAAAAGTAGTGAGGAAAGACAAGTGCAGAGACCAACTTCTGAATCATTTTGAAAATGACTTATCTAGGATTCAAATCAAAAAAAAGAAAAAAGAAATGAGAATAAATTCTAGGGAATAATGTCTTTCAGTGGCAGCATTGTAGGCATTTCTGAGTAAGAACCATGCCTTGGTACCATGGCAAGAAAGTTTTCGGATAAAACTGAATGCGTTCATCACTAAATATAGCAAAAATATAAAATGTTTGTGCGGTGAGAAAATCACAAACAGTCACATAATTTTTGAATGTAAGAGTCTAAAACCATTCTTACCTTCTTTCTCGGAAAAATCCTTGGATAAGATTTTTAAAAATCTGAATTTGGCATTTCGTATAACAAAATCTTTAATGAATAGTTCTTTAGGAATTTTGTTATAGTTTTAAGTCATACTAGCAATTGTTATGTATTTACTTGTTGTTATCACTGTTTAGCCCGAATTTATGTACCGTATACATTATTAAGAAAAAGACACCCATTTTACTGCACACTTCCATCAACATACTAGACCCTCCCCTTCCCTTCCCATCGTCTAATATCACTTTGAGTGAACAGACGTAAAATCGAAGCAACAACAACAACAACCATGCCTTTGGCCTGACCTGACTCGTGTTTCGGCTCCTGGATGAGCCCTCATCAGAGGTCCCGGTGGTGACTGAAACTCCACCTGCTGTGGTACCCTACAGCAAGACACATTTCAGAATTTTAAAGTGTGAATTGCATTCAAAGGAATATTTGATATTCCTGTGGCCTTTTGAAGCTGCCCTCCAAAGTCCTCGAAATGTCCCTGATTATTTGGGCTGTGTATGTGCGCGCTCATGTGCTCCTTTTTGCGTGTGTGTTCCTCTGTGTGTGTTGTGTGTGTGTGTGTGTGTGTGTGTGTGTGTGTGTGTGTGTGTGTGTGTGTGTGTGTGTGTGTGTGTGTGTGTGTGTGTGTGTGTGTGTGTGTGTGTGTGGTGTGCGTGGTTGTGTGTGTGTGTGTGTGTGTGTGTGTGTGTGTGTGGCGTGTTTGTGTGTGTGTGTGTGTGTGTGTGTGTGTGTGTGTGGTGTGTGTGTGTGTGTGTGTGTGTGTGTGTGTGTGTGTCTGTGTCTGTGTCTGTGTCTGTGTCTGTGTCTGTGTCTCTGCGTGTGCATGTTGCAGCAGCCCTGGTCTGTGCTTTGGTACATGATATTGTATATTATCATTGATATTATGTGCAATACGATATATTGTTGTGTACACTGTGGCATTGTGGGGACACAATGACAATAACACAGGAGATCCAGAAATCCTCAATGTCCCCACAAGCACAGATACAGAGAGTCACCCTATCCCCAGAGAAGAAGTGGAAACAGCAGTCAGATCGCTGAAAAGGGGGAAGTCAGCAGGGGCTGACAACATTCCTGCTGAGTTGGTTCAAGCTGGAGGGGAAGCCATCATCGATGCTCTACTTAAAATCTGCAACAAGATCTGGCAGACAGGAAAATGGCCAACACCATGGACACAGTCACTCATCATCACCCTCTCCAAGAAAGGAAATCTTCAGCAGCGCCTGAATTACCGCACAATCAGCCTCATATGCCACCCAAACAAGGTCATGTTGAAGAATATACTGAACAGACTGAAGCCACAAGCAGAGACCATCATTGCTGAGGAACAAGCAGGTTTCAGAGCAGGGCGTAGCACAACTAAACAGATATTCAACCTCTGAATACTCTGTGAGTGGTATCTTCAACACCAACAAGACCTATACCTAGTATTTCTTGATTTTAAGAAGGTATTTGACAGGGTGTGGCATGCAGCTTTGTGGGCAACCATGAATTTGTACAGCATCAATGCAAACCTGATCAGAGTCATCAAAGAGCTGTACAACAAGGCCACCTGCGCAGTGTACTACAACACCAACATTGGAGAGTGGTTTCGAACAGTTGGAGTAAGGCAGGTGTCTACTCTCACCCACTTTTTTCAACATCTTCCTTGAGAGAATCATGACTGATGCACTGGAACACCATAAAGGATCAGTCAGCATTGGTGGCAGAACAATCACAAACCTCAGCTTCGCAGATGACATTGGCGGACTAGCAGGATCAGAGCAAGAGCTTGCCAGCCTAACAGAACACCTGAACAAGGCCAAGGGCATCAGCACTGATAGCAGGGTCAACAACTAGAAGCTGGAAACGGTTCAAAGCTTTAAGTACTTTGGATATATATATATATATATATATATATATATATATATATATATATATATATATATATATATATATATATATATATATATTAAAGTATGTATGTATGTATGTATGTATGTATGTATGTATGTATGTATGTGAGAGAGAGAGAGAGAGAGAGAGAGAGAGAGAGAGAGAGAGAGAGAGAGAGAGAGAGAGAGAGAGAGAGAGAGAGAGAGAGAGATTAAAAAAAATTATTTATTTATTCTTTTATATCGAGGATAACAGAATAAGCAATCATGTGCTTTTTTTCATCCGGTCCCCGTGTGTATGCAGTTTTGTAAATTTTGTCATCTGTTTCCCACGGGTACAATGGCCTACTCTTACGAAAAGCGGAACAGGATTTAACGTGTGCGCAAGATGTTCTGCGTGCGTTCACACACGGGGCCTCGGTTTAAAGTCTCATCCGAAGGACTTTTGGGGAGAGTGGAGTCAGCACTGATGTTAACTCCAGGAGAAAAATCTCCTCGACCGAACCTGGTCGTGAAATTGCCAGCGCAATGTTCTGACCACTAGGCTATCCTTCCCCCCCCCCCCCCCCCCCCCCCCCAATCCTCTCATAGTCATAGTCGCTGTACAGTTAAAGGGAAGTAACACATCAAATACTTCAAATTAAAGAATACTACAAAAGTGTCTTCCCTTTAAATGCTTGACACATTAATTTTTCTTCTGAGGCAATGGCAGACGGCTGAGCTTGAGTTTCATTCATTCATAACTGGAGAGAGAGGAGAAGAGAGGGGGGGGGGGGCGGGTGATGGTTTGAAAGCGGGTGTGTCTATAATCACCAAGTAGTGAAGGACATTAAACAAAACAAAACAAACATACACACACTTCAAAACTGTACACACACCGGACTTGATGTAAAAAAAAAAAAATAAATAAATAAATACATAAAAATAGCACATGAGTGTTTATTCCATTATCCTCGAAATAAAAGAATGAATGAATGAAACTCCAGCTCAGCCGTCTGCCATTGCCTCAGAAGAAAAATTAATGTCAAGCATTTAAAGGGAAGCCACTTTTCTAGTACTCTTTAATTTGAAGTATTTGATATGTTACTTCCCTTTAACTGTACAGCGATCCCCGTAGAACTGGCTCCACTCCGAAAACAAAACAGTAAAAGTGTGTATGGGTTTTTCTTTTTAGAGGATGAGGGTCAGGGGTAGTTAATATTATGTCCACATCTGGTGAAAATTATAATAACCACAGTGTTCTTCCTGTTATTTCATTTTATAAGCACTGAGGGAAAAGAGAAGAGAGTAAATAGTAGATAACTGTTTACTGCTGATTTTTCGTATTGGTTCTGTAGCTTATCTGCTGTTTACTGTTATGGATATATATATATATATATATATATATATATATATATATATAAATATATATATATATATATATATAATATATATATATATATATATATATAATATATATATATATATATATTCATTTTCGCAGCATAACTGTAGAGTGATGGATGTAGATATTCTAGCAGTGTAACTGTAGCATGGGAGATCTATTATGGATGTGATTCTTTTAGCAATGTAACTGTAGCATATTTTTTACACATGTATCTATTTCATTGGAGCAGTGTTACTGTAGCTTAGTGTTATGGGTGTGTCTATTCTGATGTAATGGCAGCATGGTATTATGGGTTTATTTATCTTCTCAGCTTGCCCTCCATACTTACCCAGACTTTGCGCTCTAAAGACTAGAATGCAACTCCATTAGTCTTCCGAGACTGATGGGTGCCTACTATTACAGTGTAACTATAGCATGGGTGTATCTTTTCTAGCGGTATAACTTTGGTATAGCCTTATGAATGTGCATATTTTGGCAGAGTAGATGTACCCTAGATTCGTGGTTTTCACTTATAGGAGTGTGACTAGTGTGTCCTATTATGGGTGGGGTTATCTTAATTAACAGTGTAACTGCAGTATCAAGGTGTGTTGTGTGTGTGTGTGTGTGTGTGTGTGTGTGTGTGTGTGTGTGTGTGTGTGTGTGTGTGTGTGTGTGTGTGTGTGTGTGTGAAAGAGTTTAACTGTAGTGTAAGGTAATAGGTGAATCCATCTTAACTGTGTGACTCATGTAAAATTATGAATGCATTTATTTTGGCTATGTAATTACAGTGAACTATCACATATCAATTCAGTATAGCAGTGGACATGCTGTGTAGCTTCATAGGCTTATTAAAGCAGTGCATGTGTAGTGTTGTTTTACGAGTTTGTTTTAGCAGTGCAAGTGTGGTTTAGTTTTATGGTGGATTTTAGTAGTGCAAGTAGAGCATAGTCTTTTTGGTTGATTTTAGCAGTACAACTGTACTGTATATACTTTTATGGATTTATCATAGCTGTGCCAGCTGTAGTGCAGTTTTTCATATTAGCAGTGTAGGTGTAGTGCAGTTTATTTTTAGCAGTGTAGGTGTAGTGCAGTTTTGCATTCATCAGTGTAAGTGTAGTGCAGTTTATTTTTAGCTGTGTAGGTGTAGTGCAGTTTATTTTTAGCTGTGTAGGTGTAGTGCAGTTTATTTTTAGTTGTGTAGGTGTAGTGCAGTTTTATAGTTTTTACTTTTAGTTTAGGTGTTGTGCAGTTTTAGTTTTTACTTTTAGTTTAGGTATAGTGCAGTTTTATAGATTTTTACTTTTAGTTTAGGTGTAGTGCAGTTTTAGTTTTTACTTTTAGTTTAGGTGTAGTGCAGTTTTATAGGTTTTTACTTTTAGTTTAGGTGTAGTGCAGTTTTAGTTTTTACTTTTAGTTTAGGTGTGGTGCAGTTTTATAGATTTTTACTTTTAGCAGTTTAGGTGTGGTGCAGTTTTATAGGTTTTTATTTATAACAGTTTAGGTTAGGGCAGTTTTATAGGTTTTTATATGTTTAGGTGTGGTGCAGCTTTATAGGTTTTTACTTATAGCAGTTTAAGTTAAAGCAGTTTTATAGGTTTTTATTTATGTGTGGTGCAGCTTTACAGGTTTTTACTTATAGCAGTTTGGTTTAGTGCAGTTGTATAGGTTTGTATTTCTTTGGGTGTAGTGCAGTTTTGTTTTATTTTGTTTAGGTGTAGTACAGTTTTATATGTTTTTATTTGTTTAGGTGTAGTACAGTTTTATATGTTTTTATTTGTTTAGGTGTGGTACAGTTTTATAGGCTTTTGCATAGGTGTAGTGCAGTATTATAAGGGGTTGTTGTTGTTTGTTTGTTTGGTTTTTTTTGTTTGTTTGTTTGTTGTTTTTTACTATAGTAGTATGGGTGTAGTGCAGTTTCATAGGTTTTTATTTTAGTTTTAGTGCACTTTTATAGGTTTTTACTTATAGCAGTTTAGGTTAGTGCTGTTTTATAGATATTTCTCTCTCTTTTTTTTTTTTTTTTTTTTTTTTTTTTTTTTTTTACTATAGTAGTAGGGGTGTAATGCAGATTATAGGTTTTCACTTTTAGAGTAGGTGTAGCGTAGTTTAATAGGTTATTTTAGTAGTTTAGGTGTAGTGTAGTTTTATAGGTTATTTTAGTAGTTTAGGTGTAGTGAAGTTTTATAGGTTATTTTAGTAGTTTAAATCGAGGAGTTGGAGTCCCAGGGCCGCTCGGGGCTGTAGGCTATATGGCAACGTTCTGGTGGCTCCTGCGATGGTACTGGAACCCATTCCTATTGGTCATTGCCTTTTCAATGGATCATTCCAGTGCCGTGGAGAGGGAGGGTCTGCTGCATGGGTAACAGCTTGCCCTCCATATTTAGCTACCCAGGCTTTGGCTCTAAAGACTAGAGCACAACTCCATAGTCTTCCGAGACTGATGGGTGCCTACTACTACTACTACTACTACTACTACTACTACTACTACTAGGTGTAGTGCAATTTTATAGGTTATTTTTAGTAGTTTGGGTGTAGTGCAGTTTTATAGGTTATGTTAGTAGTTTTAGGTGTAGTGTAGTTTTTATAGGTTATTTTAGTAGTTTAGGTCTAGTGCAGTTTCATAGGTTTATTTAGTAGTTTAGGTGTAGTGTAGTTTTATATAGGTTTAGTATTTATGTGTAGTGTAGTTCTATAGGTTTTTTATTTTATGTGTAGTGTAGTTTTATAGGTTATTTTAGTAGTTTAGGAGTTGTGTAGTTTCATAGGTTATTTCAGTAATTTAGGTGTAGTGCAGTTTTAAAGTTTTAGTAGTTTAGGTATAGTGCAGTTTTACAGGTTATTTTAGTAGTTTAGTTTGAAAGGTTTAGTAGTTTAGTGTAGTGTAGTTTTATGGGTTATTTTAGTAGTTTAGGTGTAGTGTAGTTTTATAAGTTATTTTAGTAGTTTAGGTGAAGTGCAGTTTTATAGGTTTAGTAGTTTTAGGTGTAGTGTAGTTTTATAGGTTATTTCAGTAGTTTAGGTGTAGTGTAGTTTTATAGGTATAGTAGATTGTGTAATGCAGTTTTGTAGGTTTTTCATTTTATGTGTATTGCTGTTTTATAGGTTATTTTAGTAGTTTAGGTATAGTGTAGTTTTATAGGTTATTTTAGTAGTTTAGGTGTAGTGCAGTTTTATAGGTTATGTTAGTAGTTTAGGTGTAGTGTTGTTTTATAAATTATTTTAGTAGTCTAGATGTAGTGCAGTTTTATGTTATTTTAGTAGTTTAAGTGTAGTGCAGTTTTAAAGGTTATTTTAGTAGTTTAAGTGTAGTGCAGTTTTAAAGGTTATTTTAGTAGTTTAGGTGTAGTACAGTTTTATAGGTTATTTTAGTAGTTTAAGTGTAGTGTAGTTTTATAGGTTATTTTAGTAGTTTAGGTGTAGTGCAGTTTTATTGATTATTTTAGTAGTTTAGGTGTAGTGCAGTTTTATAGGTTATTTTAGTAGTTTAGGTGTAGTGCAGTTTTATAGGTTATTTTAGTAGTTTAGGTGTAGTGCAGTTTTATAGGTTATTTTAGTAGTTTAGGTATTGTAGTTTTATAGGTTTAGTAGTTTAGGTGTAGTGCAGTTTTAAAGGTCATTTTAGCAGTTTAGTGTAGTGCAGTTTTAAAGGTTATTTTAATAGTTTAGGTGTAGTGCAGTTTTATTGATTATTTTAGTAGTTTAGGTGTAGTGCAGTTTTATAGGTTATTTTAGTAGTTTAGGTGTAGTGCAGTTTTAAAGGTTATTTTAGTAGTTTATGTGTAGTGTAGTTTTATAGGTTATTTTAGTAGTTTAAGTGTAGTGTAGTTTTATAGGTTATTTTAGTAGTTTAGGTGTAGTGTAGTTTTATAGGTTATTTTAGTAGTTTAGGTGTAGTGTAGTTTTATAGGTTTAGTAGTTTAGGTGTAGTGCAGTTTTATAGGTTATTTTAGTAGTTTAGGTGTAGTGCAGTTTTAGGTGATTTTTTTGTGTTGTTTTTTTTAAATTTAGTTTATGTATAGTGCATGTTTATAGGATTTTATTCAAGTAGTAAGTGATTTTTTTTTTTAATTTAGTTTAGGTGTAGTACATTTTTAAAAAATCGTTTAGGTGTTGTGCAGTTTTTATAGGTTTTTCGTTTTAGTAGTTTTGGTGAAGTGCAGGTCATTTTTATTTTAGTAGTTTAGGTGAAGTGCAGGTTAATTTTTAGTTTTTAGTAGTTTAGATGAAGTGCAGGTTGATTTTTAGTCTAGGTGAAGTACAGGTTCATTTATTTTTTTTTAGTAGTTTAGGTGTAGACCAGGTTATTTTATTAGTTTTAGGTGAAGGCAGTTCTATAAGTTTATTTTAGGTGTAGTGCAGGTTTACAGCTTTGTATTTTAGGTGTAGTGCAGTTTTATAGGTTTTTAGTTTTAATGGAGGTATAGTATAGTCCTATAGGTTTTACCTTTTAGCAATGTAGGCGTAGTGCAGTCGCATCGATTCTTACCAGTTTATATGCAGTGCAGTTTTTACTTTTAACAGTCTAGTGCAGTTTTAAATTTTACTAGTATAGATGTAGTGGGTTTAATAAGTTTAATTTAGTAGGCCTGTAGTAGTTTCATAGGTTTTTACTTTTACTGTAATGCAGTTCAGCAGGTTTTTTAAAATATTTTTTATCTTAGCAGTAAAGGTGCAGTGCAGTTTTACAAGTTATTACTTTTAGCATATTGCAGTGTTATAGGTTTCGGCTTTTAGTAGTGTACATGTAGTGCAGTTTTATAGGTTTATACCTATAGTAGTGCATGAATATGTAGTGCAGATTACAGATTTTTACTTTTAACAGTGTAGGTTTACAAGTAGTGCACTGGTTTTACTTTAGCTTTGTAGATGTAGTGCAGTCCTTTAGTACTCTCAATGGCAATAATCATTGTTGTGTAGTTTTAAAGGTATATATATATATTTTTTTTATAGCAAGTTTGTAGGGTTTTTTTTAAAGCAATATAGGCGTTGTTTAACTTGATCCATTTATTTCCAGCTTTGCAGGTTTAAAGGTTTTATTTTAAAGCAGTGGTAGATGTAGTGCAGTTTCAGAGGTTTTTTTAGCAGTATAAATGTAGTGGTTTTATTAAGGTTATTAATTTTAGCAGTGCATGGGTTTTAATTTAGCAACATACAGTATCTCCTTTTATTTCAGCAGTGCATGTGGTTTTACTTCAGCAATGTAAATGTATCTCCTTTTATTTCAGCAGTGTAAGGAAGAAGGAGGCAGATCAGTCAAGACCATCCTCTGCCCAACAAGTCATCTGTCAGCTCTGGGTTAAAGTCCTGGCCTTGCTTGCTCATTCCCAGTATAATGAGAAAAATCAAACTGAATGTCAAGGTGCTTCCAATGAGACATAAGTTAAAGTATAAACCAAGACCCCGTGTGCAAATGCACATACTATCTTGCACAAACATTTTAAAAACCCATTTAGTGCTGGTAGGAATGGATGATAAAATTTTAATGCATGTACACAGGTATGTTTAAACACCATCCGTAAAGTCAGAATACAGCTACCTAAATTGGACAGGGGAGGGGGGGGGGGGGGGGGGGGGGGGGGGGGGGGGGGGGGGGGGGGGGGGGGGGGGGGGGGGGGGGGGGGGGGGGGCGGCATTAAAAAAGGTACACACCCTTGTTGTACCTCAAGGTTTAGCCCCCCCCCCCCCCCCCCCCCCCCATTTTTGGTTTGAGAGCTATCATGGGTTTATTTTTTAGTGGAATCAAGTGTAGTTTTATGGATTTTAGCAGTGCATTTTGTTTTAATGGATTTTTTCTTTACAAGTTTTCAGTTTTAAGGATTTGGGTTGTGCAAGAGAGTGTGTAGTTTACAGATATTTTGCAGAGTAGTTTTTTAGTTTCAGTTTTAGCAGTGCAAATCCAATCGAATCAAATTCCTTTATTTCCAGTTTAAGAGTAGAGTAGTATTGCGGGCTTTTTTTTTTTTTAGCACAGTATTGTTAAAGTACAAGTTTAGTGTAGTTTTTATGGATTTGGGCTGTGCAAGAAAGAGGTAGTTTATATATTTTTTGCAGCCAAGTTTTCGGGGTTTAGTTTTATAATTTAGCAGTGCAAATCAAATCAAATCAAATGAGTACAAGTGTAGTGTAGTGTTGTGGGGTGGGCTTATTTTAACAAAGCATAGTTTTAGAAGTTTATATCACAAGTGTGTGTTGTTTTGTACGTTTCTTTTCACAGTGCATGTCACATGTTTTATTTTATTTGTACAAGTGCAGTTTTAAGGGTCTATCATAGCAGTGCAGGTGTAATATAGTTGGTTTTTAAAAAAAATTATTTACCAGTGCGATTGTAGTATGGCTTTACTTTATCAGTGTAAGAGTATGGATTTATTTTTTTTCAATTAAGCGCAGTTTTAAGGAGTTAGTTTAGCAATGTAGGTTTACTGTAGCTTCACACATTTATTTTAGCAGTGTAGTGTAGTGTCATGGACCTATTTCAGCGGTATCCCATTTCGATGACCGATTTATAACACATCCCCCAAGTCAGAATTAGTCCACCTTCATGATGGATGCAAAAATGGTCGCAGTTGTAATAATCTCACTGTTGGTGAACCTCAGAGCTCCAGCTTAGGAATAACAAGTTTTTAAATGTATAACACGCTCCTGCACACTCACTGTCACACCTCACAAACAGGCAACACCATGTGCATTGGCAAGTCCCCTTCACAGGGATGCAAGCAGGAGGGGAGGAGGGAATGGGGGAGGGAATGATGATGTTATGGATCAGTACTGGAATGTTTTATATTTGGGGGAAGGGGGAATGATGATGAAACAAATTAACACTGTCCACAGCTTCAGTTTGACCACTGGTATGGTGCTATCTATCTGTCTGTCTTCCTTCTGCCTCCCTCTCTCCCCCAGTGCTTCCTTCCCTCAGCCTCAAGCCTGGCCAGTCCCAGGGGCTGTCCTGTCTCCATCTATAAATCAGAAAACAAAAAGAAAACGAAATCCAGCATTTTCAATTGCATTGTAATGTAGCTCTTAGTAGTAAAAAAAACAATTTTAAAAAACCTATTACAAAAAAAATCCCACTAAACAACACAAAACCTAGATTATTTCATTCATAAAGGCTAATTAACCAGGCTGTACTGAGGAAGCCAGCCAATCTGCTTTACTTAAAATATGGACATGTATGCACACACACACACACACACACACACACACACACAACACACACACACACACACACACACACACACACCACAGAGTGAATACTTACCATAGCATTGCACTGCCATCTCCTTGACGTCTCCACAGTCTGATCTCCAAAGTCTGATCTGTCAAGGTCCTACATCCCCCTGAACAGAAAGATGAAAAAATGTCACTATAATGTCTGCAACATGATCCACATCCAATGCCTGCCCCCCTCCCACCCCACACACACACACAGAGTCAATACTTAGCAAAATACCACAGTCCCTTGAACGTCTCTCATGATCCTTATACATCACCAATCCTATGAACACACTGAATCAAAAAATGTAACTCCTATTTCTGTACTCAAACCTATCCCCCCCCCCCCCCAAAAAAAAACAAAAAAAAACAAAAACATACACACACAAAGTGAATACTTAACTTTGCTAAACACTGCAGTTCCTTGAACATCTTCAAAGTCTGATGCGTCTAGGTCCACCAACCCTGTAAACACACTGAATGAACAAAATTAGCTCCTATTTCTGTACACAAACCTATCCACCCCCTCCCCAACACACACACACACACACACAACACACACACACACACACACACACACACACACACACACACACACACACACACACACAACACACACACACACTGAATACTTAACTTAGCAAAATGCTGCAATCCCTTGAACATCTCCAAAGTCTGATTTGTCTAGGTCTGACAACACTGCAAACTCAGGGAAGGTACAAACATACCTGCAAAGTCTGTACACAACACAAATCCATCCATCTGTAAACTCCCTACACACACACTTAAACTTACACACAGACACAGAGTGAATACTTAACTTAGCAAACGGTAGTCCCTTCAACAATTCCGAAGTCTGATCAGTCTAGGTTCACCGACCCTGTAGAACACAGAAAAGGAACAAATATAACTATGTGTGCAAGCCCCCACCCCCCACCCCAACACCCACACAGACACACAGACACACACATATATATATATATATATATATATATATATATATATATAATATATATATATATAATACATATATATATAATTTTTTTTTTTTCCCTCAATTAAGTATATATATATAACAATATTATAGGTATAAGAGTGAATACTTAACTCAGCACAACACTGCAATTCCTTGAACATCTTCAAAGTCTGATGCGTTTAGGTTCAACAACCCTGTGAACACAACGAACGAACAAATGTGACTCCTATTTCTGTCCATAAACCCATCCACCCCCCTCACCCCCCCCCACCCCCCCCCCCCCCAGACGCACACAGAGGAAATATTTAACTGAGCAATTTACAGCAATCCCCTCATCATCTCCAAGGTCTGACCAGCCTAGGTCTAACAACACTGCAAACTCAGAAAAAATGAACAAATGTAAAACGCTGCAATGTGTGTACGCAATCCCCCCCCCCCCCCCCCCCCCCCCCAAACATCACACACATAGTGAATACTTAACTTAGCAAAACGTTGCAGTCCCTTTGATCCAACTAGTCTAGTAACACTGCAAACTCGGAAAAGGAACAAACGTAACTATAATGACTGTGTGCAAATCTATCTCTTACCTCCCCTTCCCACACACATACACAGTGAATACTTCACCTACTTACCAAACACTGCAGTCCCTTTAACATCTTCAGTCTGATGCGTCTAGTCCACCAGCCCTGTGAACACACTGAATGAACAAATGTAACTCCTATTTCTGTACACAAACCCTTCCACCACCACCACCCCCTGCCCCCCTCCCAACACACATGTACACACAGTGAATACCTAACACAGCAAAACGCTGCTGTCCCCTCAACATTTCCAAAGTCTGATCACTGCAAACTCAGGGAAGGAACAAACATACCTGTCATGTCTAAACAAATCCATCCATCCCTTACCCCCCCCCCCCCCCCCCCCCAACACACACAACAGAGTGAATACTTAACTTAGCAAACACGGTGGTCCCCTCAATGTTCCCGAAGTCTGATCAGTCTAGGTCCATTGACCCTGTAGAACACAGGAAAGGAACCGATATAACTGCAATGTCTGGGCACCCCCCCCCCCCCCCCCCAATATATCTATCTATATATACATATATATATATATACACACACACAAATAAAAAAAGGGCAATACTTAACTTAGCACAACACTTTAATTCCTTGAACCTCTTCAGTCTGATGCGTCTGGTTCACCAACCCTGTGAACACAATGAACGAACAATTGTAACTCCTATTTCTGTACACAAACCCATCCCCCCCCCCCCCCCCCCCCCCACAAACAGAGAATACTTAACTGAGCAATTTATCGCAACCCCCTCATCATCTCCAAAGTCTGACCAGCCTAGGTCTAACAACACTGCAAACTCAGAAAAAATTAACAAATGTAAAACGCTGCAATGTGGTACACAATTCCAACCCCCCCCCCCCCCTGACAAACACACACATACACACAGAGTGAATATTTAACATAGCAAAACGTTGCAGTCCCCTCGATCCAACTAGGTCTAGACACACTGCAAACTCAGAAAAGGAACAAATGTAACTGCAATGACTGTGTGCAAATCTATCTATCCCTTACCTCCCCTTCCCACACACACACACACACACACACAGAGTGAATACTTAACTTACTTAGCACAACACTGCAGTCCCTTGAACATCTTCAGTCTGATGCGTCTAGGTCCACCAACCCTGTAAACACACTGAATGAACAAATGTAGCTCCTATTTCTGTACACAAACCCTTCCACCACCACCACCACCCCCGCCCCCCTCCCAACACACATGTACACACAATGAATACCTAACACAGCAAAACGCTGCAGTCCCCTCAACATTTTCAAAGTCTGATCACTGCAAACTCAGGGAAGGAACAAACATACCTGTAATGTCTAAACAAATCCATCCATCCCTTACCCCCCCCCCCCCCCCCCACCCATCACCACACACACACACACACAGTGAATACTTAACTTAGCAAACACGGTAGTCCCCTCAATGTTCCCAAAGTCTGATCTGTCTAGGTCCACTGACCCTGTAGAACACAGGAAAGGGAACAGATATAAATGCAATGTCTGGGCACAACCCCCCCCCCCCCCTCCCCCCCCCCATTATATATCTCTCTCTATATATATGTATACATACATATATACACACACACAGAGATTAAAAAAAAAGGGAAATACTTAACTTGGCATGACACTGCGATTCCTTGAACATCTCCAAAGTCTGATGTGTCTTGGTTCACCAACCCTGTGAACACACTGAATGAACAAATGTAACTCCTATTTCTGTACACAAACCCATCCACCCCCCACCCACTACACACTTAAACAGGGAATACTTAACTGAGCAATTTACTGTAATTCCCTTGACATCTCCAAAGTCTGACCACCTAGGTCTAACAACACTGCAACCTCAGAAAAACTGAACAAATGTAAAACGCTGCAATGTGTGTACACAATCCTCCCTCCCCTAACAAACTCAGAAAAGGAACAAACATAACTGCAATGACTGAATGACTGTGTGCAAATCTATCTATCCCTTACCTCCCCTTCCCACACACACACACACAGAGTGAATACTTAACTTACTCAGCACAACACTGCAGTCCCTTGAACATCTTCAGTCTGATGCGTCTAGGTCCACCAACCCTGTGAACACACTGAATGAACAAATGTAGCTCCTATTTCTGTACACAAACCCTTCCACCATCACCACCCCCAACCCCTCCCAACACACATGTACACACAATGAATACCTAACACAGCAAAACGCTGCAGTCCCCTCAACATTTCCAAAGTCTGATCACTGCAAACTCAGGGAAGGAACAAACATACTTGTATTGTCTAAAAAAAAATCCATCCATCCCTTACCCCCATCCCCCCCCCCCCCCCCCCACACACACACACACATAGTGAATACTTAACTTAGCAAACACGGTAGTCCCCTCAATGTTCCTGAAGTCTGGTCAGTCTAGGTCCACTGACCCTGTAGAACACAGAAAAGCACAGATATAACTGCAATGTCTGGGCACAACCCCCCCCCCCCTAATATAGATATATATCTATATATATATATACACACATACATAAATACACACACACAAATAAAAAGGGGAATACTTAACTTGGCATAACACTGCAGTTCTTTGAACATCTCCAAAGTCTGATGCCTCTAGGTTCACCAACCCTGTGAACACACTGAATGAACGAATGTAGCTCCTATTTCTGTACACAAACCCATCCCTTCACACCCCCACCCCCCACCCACCACAAACAGGGAATACTTACTGAGCAATTTACCGCAATCCCCTCATCATCTGCAAAGTCTGACCAGCCTAGGTCTAACAACACTGCAAACTCACAAAAAATGAACAAATGTAAAACACTGCAATGTGTGTACACAATTCCCCTCCCCCCTTACACACACAACACAGAGTGAATACTTAACTTAACAAAACACTGCAGTCCCTTGAACATCTCCAAAGTCTGATGCGTCTAGGACACCAACCCTGTGAACACACTGAATGAACAAATGTAGCTCCAATTTGTACACAAACCCTTCCACCCCCACACCCAAACACACACACACACAACAACACACACAACACACACAAATACTTACTTCACAAAATGCTTCAATCCCTTGAACATTTCCAAAGTCTGATCATGTAGGTCTAAAACACTGCAAACTCGAGATGAACAAACATACTCAGTTCTACACAAATCTATCATCCATAATTGCACAACCCACACACATGTGCACCATGCCACACACCACCCACACACACCACACCACACCACACACACAACACACACGACACACAACACACCACAACACTAAATTTAACCAGACACAGAGTGAATACTTAACTTAGCAAAATACGTAGTCCTCTCACATTCAAAGTCTGATCAACCTAGTCCACCGACCTCGTAGAACACAGAATGAACAAGTATAACATCGTCATGCCCCCAACCCACACACACACCATCATCACATACGCACACACATTTTATCTATTTATTAACCACCATTCACAGCAGATTTACTCTGTGAAATTGGGCTGCTCATCCCCGAGAGGCGTGTCGCTACAATTGCAGCGCCTACCCTTTTTTCCCCCTCAGAATGGGTCAAACACAACCTTGCATGCTGGTCTTTCAAATTTTTCATCCCTTCTACTGCACACAATACCTACCTTCCGTAAGGCGAACGGTTTTAACATGCAAAGTTTTGCGCGTGCACATACCTGTTATACTCATCTGATGACATACATAT
Organism: Stramonita haemastoma; assembly: GCA_030674155.1. Lineage (NCBI taxonomy): Eukaryota > Metazoa > Mollusca > Gastropoda > Neogastropoda > Muricidae > Stramonita > Stramonita haemastoma. The sequence goes on along the minus strand of CM060335.1, from coordinate 39,190,311 downwards.
ACATATAAAAGATTGAATACTTAACTTAGTACACACTGCAATTCCTTCAACATCTTCAAAGTCTGATGCGTCTAGGTTCACAACCCTGTGAACACACTGAATGAACAAATGTAGCTCCTATTTCTGTACACAAACCCTTCCATCCACCCCCCCCCCCCCCCACACACACAACACTGTGAATACTTAATGAGCAAAATACTGTAATCCCCTCATATATCATCTGACCATCCTAGGTCTAACAACACTGCAAAAGAAAAAATGAACAAATGTACATGCAATGTCTGAATACAATTCTACCCTCCACCCCGAACAAACACACAGAGAAATAATACTTCAACATAGCAAAACGTTGCAGTCCCCTCGATCCAACTAGGTCTAGTAACACTGCAAACTCAGAAAAGGGACAAACGTAACTACAATGACTGTGTGCAAATCTATCTATCCCTTACCTCCCCTTCCCACACACATACACAGTGAACACTTAACTAAACTTACCAAAACACTGCAATCCTTGAACATCTTCAGTCTGATGCGTTTAGGTTCCCAACCCTGTGAACACACTGAATGAACAAATGTAGCTCCTATTTCTGTACACAAACCCTTCCAGCACCACCACCCTCCACCCCCAAAACACACACACACACACACACACACACACACACACACACACACACACACACACACACACACACACACACAAGTGAATACTTAGCAAAACGCTGCAATCTCTTGAACATCTCCAAATCTGATTCGTCTAGGTCTGACAACACTGCAAACTCAGAGAAGGAACAAACATACCTGCAATGTCTGTGCACAACACAAATCCATCCCTCTGTAAACTCCCAACCCCCACACACACACACAAACAAAACTTACACACAGACACAGAGTGAATACTTAACTTAGCAAAACACGGTGGTCCCCTCAACATTTCCAAAGTCTGATCAGTCTAGGTCCACTGACCCTGTAGAGCACAGAACACAATCAGCATGACTATGCTGCACACCACCAACATGCACATACGCATGCACAATACACACATTTTATTTTATTTTATTTTATACCACTCTATGTCACAGCAGATTTCTCTGTGTGAAATTTGGGCTGCTCTCCCCGGGAGAGCGTTCGCACAATTGCAGCGCCTACCCTTTTTTTTTTTTCCCTCAGGGTTGGTGTCTAAACATGCACCTGTGTGCATGCTGGTTTTTTTATAATTTTGTCATCCGCTTCTACTGGCACACAATAGCCTACTCTTCCGAAGGCGAACGGGGTTTTAACATGTGTGCAAGATGTTTTGCGTGCGTTTGCACATGAGGCCTTGGTTTATAGTCTCATCTGAGTGACATACATATATACATATATAAAAGATTGAATACTTAACTTAGTACGACACTGCAATTCCTTCAACATCTTCAAAGTCTGATGCGTCTAGGTTCACTAACCCTGTGAACACACTGAATGAACAAATGTAATCTCCTATTTCTGTACACAAACCCTTCCACCACTCCCCCCCCCCCCCCACACACACACACTGTGAATACTT
>CM060335.1:39181268-39183768 GCA_030674155.1 Stramonita haemastoma | reverse complement strand
ATACACTATTCTGTCTGTCATATGAGTGGAAATGCATACAGCTATTTTGTCTGTCATATGAGTGGAAATGCATTGCGCTGGCATTAAGTGCCTGTCATGTCAGACCACCACATCCAACTTCAGCATGGTGAGAAAAAAAAAAAAAAAAAAAAAAAAAAAAAAAAAAAAATGAGTGGAAATGCATACAGCTATTTTGTCTGTCATATGAGTGGAAATGCATACAGCTATTTTGTCTGTCATATGAGTGGAAATGCATACAGCTATTTTGTCTGTCATATGAGTGGAAATGCATACAGCTATGTTGTCTGTCATATGAGTGGAAATGCATACAGCTATTTTGTCTGTCATATGAGTGGAAATGCATACAGCTATGTTGTCTGTCATATGAGTGGAAATGCATACAGCTATTTTGTCTGTCATATGAGTGGAAATGCATACAGCTATGTTGTCTGTCATATGAGTGGAAATGCATACAGCTATTTTGTCTGTCATATGAGTGGAAATGCATACAGCTATTTTGTCTGTCATATGAGTGGAAATTGCATACAACTATGTTGTCTGTCATATCAGTGGAAATGCATTGCGCTGGCATTAAGTGCCTGACATGTCAGACCCACCACACCCAACTTCAGCATGGGAGAAATTGTTGTATTTTAAATCTTTAGGGAAAAAAGGCAGGAAAATTGACCAAAAAGGCAGAAAACAACACAAGAAAGAGGTGACAGGAAGAAAAGGAGTATGGATGAACAAAGAGAGGTATAAAAAAAAAAAAAAAAAAAGAGGGAATTCCTAGCACAACATTTTCTTCAGGTGGGGATTCTATTTATACTGACAGGACTTGGCATCTCGCGGGGGGGGGGGGGGGGGGGGGGGGGGGGGGGGGGGGGAGGTGGTTCCAGTTGTAACTAGAGTTTTTGTAAAACAGGATCTGCTGTTTCTTTTCCTCATCTGACAGGTCATGCTACTGAAGTGCTTCAAGTCTCTTCTCTGCTTCAACTTCTTCCCGTTCAAACTTCTTCTCTGCTTCAAACTCTCTTCTCCGCTTCAAACTCTCTTTCTCACAACTCTCTCCTTCAAACTCTCTTCTCACTCAAAGTCTCTTCTCCACTTCAAACTCTCTTCTCCATTCTCTTCTCCATTTCTCTTCCACTCAAACTCTCTTCTCCACTTCTTCTCCATTTTCTTCTCCACTCCAAACTCTCTTCTCCACTCCTAACTCTCTCTCCAACTTCTCTTCTCCATTTCTCTTCTCCACTTCAAACTAAGTATGTGGGCCACTTGGTCCTCAGGTCTCTGACTTTCCTGTTCTGAAGAACTCTTTTATCCATGGCTCAAACAGCCAGCTTCAGGGCTTCTAGGATGTCAGGTGGGGTCCACCCAATATGTACAGGGAGGTTTTTGCTGGCCAAGTGAAACAGATTTCTGAAGGACTGAAACTGCTCCTGCAGAGGTCTTCCTCCAGACTTGGTTTGCAGTCATGTCACTGATCTCATTCCAACAACATGGAATGCGTGGGTAAACTAATCTAGTAGACTGCAATGCAATGGCTTTTATAGATTCCAACTCACCAACACACACCCAACAAACTCTTCTATTCGCCTTATAAACAAGCTCACAAAGCTAGATGTTCCGCTACAGTCCCTGTTAAGTCGTGTAGCTGCTAGATGAAATACTTTAAGTTAGAGGAAATACCTTGACAGTCTATTGACCACATACATGGCTTAAAGTCATATGTGCAAACTCAAATTTGTCTGATAATACTTTCAGTGAAAAGACATTAGACGAAGAATACTCAACATTTAAACACACACACACAACACACAACACTCTCACTCTATCTCTTCTTTTCTCCCTCCTCCCCCCACCCCCCTCTCTCAATCACACCCTTTCTCACATATGCATTCAGCACGCATGCATATACTCACACACCACAAACACAATGGGATAAGACGTAAAATTTTAAAAAAATAAACCCACACACAAATGCTTATTTCCTTAATCCCAAAATGGAAAAAAAAAAAAAAATAAAACCTTAAAAAGCTCAAAATCTCAATCCCCTGGGGGCCAGGTACCCCCCCCAGCAAGCAAAAGGGAAAGGTTTACTCAGCAGAGAACAGGCAACCCCAAACCCCCACTTTCCTCCTTTTTTCTGATACATCAGCTCCCACCCCGCCATTCATTTTTAATTTAGGGTTTTTTTTAAATGCCAAACAGCTACAAATTTTTTTTTTGTGAAAGAGTTAACCCATAAAAAATTTTTTTGTGATTTTAAATCTAAGAAAATAAAATAAGTCTAAAACAGGGTTGCCAGATGTTTTTTTTACCACTTCCTACAAACCCTTTTTACTTTCTACTTAAACCCGGAAAACATCCCCCCCTACAATGCTTAGGGGAAGACTGACAGAAAAAACTGACCCAATCCTTTGGGAAAAATACAAAACATCCCCTCCTAAAAGCTTAGGGGAAAACCCGCCCGAAAAAAAACGATCTCCCATAGTGG
>CM060335.1:39166268-39178768 GCA_030674155.1 Stramonita haemastoma | reverse complement strand
CATGGCATCTGCGGTGGTCTGTGTTCCGTCAGAGTGTTGTGTGCCATCACTGGTAGAACCACAACTACAACCCCTACAGCACAATGCCTTAAGTGAACAAGTACTGACAAATATGTCACAAAATAGCCATTCTTCAAATTTTGAGTGATTGCTTTTGATGTCACTTTTTACTTATTTGTTTAAAGAGTGTAAAAAGACTATTATGCTGATTTATGATACAGTATCTGTGTGTGTGTGTGTGTGTGTGTGTGTGTGTGTGTGTGTGTGTGTGTGTGTGTGTGTGTGTGTGTGTGTGTGTGTTGAGGGCAGGGTTAGGGGTGCATGTGCATGTGCATGTGCATGTATGCGGCATGCACCAGGGCATGCCTATGGTATGAGTGCTTTATGTATATGTGTGTGCTGCACACACACATGGACGCATGGGCATGTGTATATATTTATGTATTATGTGTTAGAATGTGTGTGTAAATTGTGAGCTGTATGTGTATGTATATGATTACGCTCATGCACATGTAAGACTAAATTGGCTGGAGTATGCCAAGTGCATGCAGGTGCCTTGTCCAAAATTGCCATAAAAATTATAACACTGATAGCAGTTTCACACACAAATATTGTTACCTTGTCATTTGCAACTGCAATGTGATAAAGGAAAAAGGCCTTTATCATTATTGAACTGTGATAAAGGGAAAAGGCCTTTATCATTATTGAACTGTATAAATGGGAAAAGGCCTTTATCATTATTGAACTGTAATAAAGGGAAAAGGCCTTTATCATTATTGAACTGTAATAAAGGGAAAAGGCCTTTATCAGTATTGAACTGTAATAAAGGGAAAAGGCCTTTATCAGTATTGAACTGTAATAAAGGGAAAAGGCCTTTATCAGTATTGAACTGTAATAAAGGGAAAAGGCCTTTATCAGTATTGAACTGTAATAAAGGGAAAAGGCCTTTATCATTGTATGTTTGTCCATTGTGTTCGACAATGGCCTCCAAAACAGCATAGGAGGAAGTTGCTGTTTCAGAAATTGGGCAGAAAATTTGATTATAGTGGAGATGCCTCATTAACAAACTGATAAAAGTAAAAGGCCTTTATCAACATCAAACTGATAAAGGAAAAAAAAAACTTAATCATTATCAAACTCTTATTAAAGGAAAATGGTCTAATCAGTGTCAATCACTTCCCCACCTAAATGTATATGTCACTTTTGTGACTGTCTCTGCCATATCAGTATAGTATACTGCATGAATGCATATTATACATCAGACTTCAGTGATGGTCTTTGCCTTATCTCTATCTCATGTAAATGTGTAATGCCTAACTTTTATGGTGAATTTTTGCCTTATCATTTATCCCACATGAATGCATCTAAATTTAGTGGCACTCTTTACATTACTGAGTGCATCACATCTAGCATTAATGATAATCATCTTCTGTACAGAACCAACATCAGTGGGTCCTAGACAGAACATTACAACACACAAAAGGTCAACATATTCTTAGGAAACTGAGAGGAAGAAGTCAGTGAGCCATAAATCACCAAAAATATCCCACAGAGTTTGCTTGCATGGGAAGTGTCAACAGTCAAAACAGAAATGTTCATTCTTTAGATTAAAAGTAAAAATTGTGTAAAAATAAACTTTCAAAAGCTCTGTACCCTTAAGACAGAAATATGTATATCTGACTAAAACATTACACAAAGTTTCTTTGGGAATGCTGTACTGAGATACCAGAATTTCATTCTAAATTTCTTAAGCATTAGAAAAAAAAACACACATCCATATTGGTAAAAAAAAAATTGTAAAAAACCAAAACCAACTGTCAAAAAGAAAAGAAAAGAAATCACCACAGACCCAAACCCCAAACATTAATTCCACAGTAAGTTCATTCATTCATCTTAAAAGCTGTCGATATTTCATCCATCATTAACAAAAGCCAGTCAGTTTTCTCTCAATACATTTCAAATAATACTTATTAAATGCCATCATACAATTATCCAGTATCTTATTATAAACAGCATGGAACTTTTTTATACAATCATCCAGTCTGATTTTCAATAAAAACACAATGTCTAGTACAACTACCACACATGATGTCACACAGAGAAATCTGCTGTAACATAAAGTGGTATAAAATAGAAAAATAAAATAAAATAACGACTTGTGTCACGACAGTTCATTGTTTCAAATCTTTCTCATTTTAAAATATCTCAAAACAAAAAAGAGAAGAAAAAAAAAAGAAAACACACACACCAGCTAAAAAAATTCTCTCTCTCTCTCTGTGTCTCTCTCTCCCCTTCCCCTCCCTCCTTCCCTAACACACACACACACACCTCTCTCTCTCTCTCTCTCTCTCTCTCTCTCTTCTCTCTCTCTCTCTCTCTCTCTCTTCTCTCTCCACCCTCTCTCCCCTCCCCCACCAGGTGAAAAGTTTTACAAACACACACTCACCCCCCACTCCCCTCTCTCACTCCACCCCTCCCCACCCACATTTGCTAAAAAAAATATTTTTTTTAAACCCTCTCTCCACTCCCCCTTCCCCCCACCAGCTAAAAAGTTTCACTCACTCACTCACTCACACACTCACTCACTCACTCACGTCTGTCTGTCGTCTGCTTCTGCTCTATCTCTTCGTCCTTCTTCTGTCTGTCGTCTCCACAAAATTTAAATAAATTTCTCTCTCTCTCTCTCTCTCTCTCTCTCTCTCTCTCTCTCTCTCTCTCTCTCTCTCTCTCTCTCTCTCTATTAACATAACATTTAATCTCCTCTCTCCACCTCCATCTCACCTCCTTTTCTCTTCTTCTCTCTCAACCACCCACCCACCCAACACACTCACTAAACACACACACACACACACACACACACACACACACACACACCAACCCCCTTCTCATTCTTCATTCTCACAACCCCCCTACCCCACCCCCAACACACATCCAGCTAAAATGTATTCACACACACACACACACACACACACACACACACACACACACACACACTCACAACACACACACACACACACACACACACACACACACACACACACACACACACAACCCCTCCTCCCCATTACAGTTATACAGCAAATTTCACCATGTAAAAATTGGGCTACTTTTTCCATGGCACACACACACACACACACACACACACACACACTCACACTCACACACTCACAAACACAAACACACACACACACACACACACACACACACACACACAACCACACCACTCAACTCATATATGCCATTACAGTATAGAGCAAATTTCACCATGTAAAAATTGGGCTACTTTTCCAAGGAGAGCAGATCACCACAGCATAACCCCCATAATCTTTATTGTATAATCTATTTGCTCTTGTATCAGGAAGCTTTCCAAAATAAGTCTACATAAGAACACAGTCTTGCTGTCATGGATTCTTCAATCAGTATGAACAGTGCTTTGCACACAGAGCTTTTGGTTGTTGTCTAATCTGAAAGACTAGCACTTCATTATTGTTTTTTTTCTCTGAAGTGTCACAAAATGAGAGCTAATAATTAATATCTGAATTTAGATGGGATTTAGAGTGCAGAACTAGAAAAAATGACTATGCAAAGCCACAGCAAGCCTCACTGAGTTAAGAAAATCTGCTAAACAGAGCTAAGGCAACACACTCAGACCAATATACACAGAGAAATTAGTATTGGCAATCTACACAGAGCTATGGCATCTACACAGAGCTATGGCAATCTACACAGAGCTATGGCAATCTACACAGAGCTAATGCAGCTACAGAGAGCTAAGATAACCTACACATGGACTGATTCAAGTATGGGTATCCACTAACAGCACCAACAGATAATTATGCCAACTCAACTTTCAAGCAAAGTCAGCTCATTTGCAAGCATCAAGAATGAAACCTACAACTGGAATCATTCAAATCAAAGGAACCTACAGAAACATATTTTATCGTAACTGTTTGGAACTAAAGACACTGAGAAAGAGCTCATAACTAAACCACCTCCAATCATCTCCACAAAACCTTTAAACGGCACCATCAACATGACCATACCCAGCATACATCCTTAAAGTTGGAATGCGGCTACCTTCATGGTGGTCAAAAACAGCTGCATACACAAAATCTTACCATTGGTGAACCTCAGCTCTAGCCAAGGAACACACAAACAAAAAGTAGCTGTTGGCATTTATTAAGAAAATAAAATTTGAACTGAACACAGTGGTGGAGCTGACGTCACAAAACTGACTGGTAGGGTGCGGGGGCTGTATGCCTTTTCTTTACTCAGATAAGCTACACCTGCACTTAATAGCGCATCATCCAACCCAAGGGATTGATTGCTAGGGCTTTAAACACACTGACCACAAACTTTATTTGTAGCATTTGACTATATTAGTTTATTTCAATTTAGATGAAAATAGTAAAATAAAAGTAGAGAGACTAGATAATGGTTTAATAAAATTACAAATTAATAAGAGAAAGTATGGAATTACAAAAAGAAAAATATAGTAAACTACTGTAAGGATACAGTGACAGGAGTTGATGGATCAGCTTTCAGTTTATCACTTTGAATTAAGACTAGAGGTGAAGCTAAAAGTTAGCAAGTCTATCTCATCTTACTGCTGTATCCTTATGTTCATGCAATTAGGCAACAGAATCTTAAGGTGGTTAACTGATAACAGTAGTAGTAGTAGTAGTAGTAGTAGTAGTAGTAGTAGTAGTAGTAGTAGTAGTGGTAGTAGTAGTAGTAGTAAGTATTGTAAGAGTAGTAGTAATAGTATGTAGTAGTAGTAGTTTTAGTAGTAGTAATAGTAGTTAGTAGTAATAGTAGTAGTGGATAGTAGCGTTAGTAGTAGTATTTATGTAGTTATATAGTAGTTATTAAGTAGATAAGTAGTAGTAGTAGTAGTAGTAGTAGTAGTAGTGGTTAGTAATTAGTAGTAGTAGTAGTAATAGTAGTATGTAGTAGTAATAGTAGTAGTGGATAGCGTAGTAGTAGTAGTGATAAGTAGTAGTGAGTGTAGTAGCAGTATATGTAGTAGTAGTAGTATTAGTAGTAGTAGTAGTTAGTAGTATAGTAGTAGTAGTAGTAGGCACTCATCAGTCTCGGAAGACTATAGAGTTGCCTCTAGTCTTTAGAGCCAAAGCCTGGGTAGAAGTATAGAGGGCAAGCTGTTACCATGCAGCAGACCCCCCCCCCTCTCCACGCCACTGGAATGGCCCATTGGAAAGGCAATGCTGATACAAATGGTTCCAGTACTGTCTAGGAGCCACCAGAACATTGCCATATACAGCCCGAGACCACCCTGGGGACTCTAACTCCCTGATTTTTTCTCAGGGATGGTGTCTTAACATGACACCTGTGTGCATGCTGGTTTTTTTATATATAATTTTGTCATCCGCTCCTACCGGCACACAGTGGCCTGCTCTTCCGAAAGGCTGAACAGGGTTTTAACATGTGCGCAAGATGTTCTGTGTGCATTCCACACATGGGCCTTGGTAAATAGTCTCATCGAATGACTTTGATATTCAGTTCGATTTTTTTTTCCGTCAAACTGGGAAAAAAGGGCGAGGCTGGGAATCAAACTCAGAACCTCATGGTTTACTTGTTGGCAGGCAAATGTCTTAACCATCCTGCCACCTTCCTTCCTAACTCATAACAGCACAGATACAATAATTGGAAACACTGTGCCCCAGAACTTCAATAAACATACAACTTACAATGCTGCTGCTGTTTTACTGTTCATTTCTTGTTTAGTCATTATTGTTTTATTAATACCACTTCTTGTCATATCGACTCCTACACCACATACTGACATAAGCTCTGAAAAATAATAAACACTCCCCAACTATTCAGAAATGATGAATCAAGCCTTCAACAAAACCTACACACACCTACAGTAAAGCACACAAGCATACATCAGGAACACAGCACACACCACGCACGCCACAGCACACACACACACACACCACAACACACAACACACACACACCCTTTGAAAGCAGTGCAGTCCAGTGGATCTGAGCATTCCTAAAACTCTCTCCCAAGGCAGGACAAAACCGAACAGTAAGCACTGCAGCCTAACTACTTACTCCATGCCAAACACAGTTGCAAAAAAAATCACAAACTATAGCCTACTGAAGCAAGCAAACACTCAACGCTGTACACAGATAGGCTAACTCCCACATGCAACCTTCACCTTCATCCATTCCATACTCTTGTTGACTGTTGGGACACCATGACGACTCTACAAGCTGCTTCCTCACTCCTTGCAGTCCTCAACTTTCTGTAGTACTCAAGGCCAATATCCACTTTCTGGTATCTCCCCATATTTTTTCTTTCTGCTTCTTTGTCTCCCTCCTTCTGCAGTTCACTGTGGGATAGTCTTGGCCAGTCCAGATGTTTGTGCCAGTCTTTTCACTCATGAGGAGGTCCTCATACAGCCAAATGTGTTTTCTTATTTAGTTCTTACTTCCTGTTGGTCATGTGATCTCTGTATGGGATACCAGGATGATTGAAAAGTATGTCATCTTCAGTGCCTGTATTTTTTTCAATGCTTCTGTTATGGTCCTCTGTACATCATACAAAAATGTGGATATGACTTGGGGACATAATTATCAGTCTAATCTGGAGCCAATGCGATGTTCATGTTGATCCTGAGGACTTTTAGTTTGGTCACTGCAGCTGTTGTCTGGGCTATCCTGGAGAGAACTTCACTCTTCAGGTTTAGATCCTTCAACTGATACTACAGCTCCCAGATTTTCAAAGCCCAATTTTCTTCTTGTCTATGGTAATGTCAGTGCTGATACCATGCACTATCTGTTATCAACTGCTTCTTTTCTGCACTGATCTGCATGCATATGCTGAAAAGGCCTCATCAAGGCGAGTTACCAAGCTGACCAGCTTTTGCTCTTGTCCAGCTATGCTGTTGGTGTAATGGCAAACTGCAAGTTTCTAATCTTCCTGCCTACCATAGCCGACTATTCCTTTTGGTTTTCAAATCAATCAGCATTGTCCTTCCTCCATAGCCGACTATTCCTTATGGTTTTCAAATCAATCAGCACTGTCCTTCCTCCATAGCTGACTATTCCCTCATGTTTTCAAATCAATCGCCACTGTCCATGCCGTCATCAGTGGTACCGTCATAGTTCGTTCAAATTTAATGGCCACATTGTCTCATGGCAGATCAGTAACACAGTCCTCACATTTCAAATTGGTCTTTTCACTCTGAGTCTACATTCTCCTTCACTCTCTCTCATTTTATACTCTGGTCTCTTCTCCTTCACTGTCTTTCTTTTACTAGACCTATCCAACGTGGATGATTTTATTATGTTAACATGCGTAATTCTTTCCTTTGAAAAGCATGATTTTCAATAAGGAAGTTTTGTTTTCAGTACAGGCCTAACAACAGGAAAAGACTGGTGGGGGCAGGGGGATCATGTGTACTGACCATAAACCTAGGGGAGGCAAGGGAGGAAAGGGGTGTGGGAGAGTGAAAGAAACAGAGTGAGACTGACTACCTGTGTGTCATCTACTCAAATCCTCATGACGTCCATGATCGATCATGATAGATCTACGTTAAAATGAACTGTTGACAGAGAGAAGAAAATGGGCAACATCAGAGGAGATAGAGGAGGCTTAACCAGGTGTTGCTGGTGATCAATTCAACTTGTACTCCTATGTCATGTCAATTCAACTTGTACTCCTAGTCATGTCAATTCAATGTACTCCTGTTCATCAGTTCAACTTGTATCTATGTCAAGTCATTAACTTGTACTCCTATGTCAATTCACTTGTACCTATGTCTTGCCAGAGTAGGCGTCATAGTAAAGTAGGAACTGGTTTTTCAGAGAGAGGGAATGGCCAGACATGCTCAGCATGAAAGAGCAGCATCTGACAAGGAGATGGCAATAAAGGTCTGACTGCACAGTTTAAGGCTCCCCTTTTCGTCAGGTACAAAAGTAATGTTGGTAACAGGAGGGGCTTTGAATGAATGAGTTTATCATAAAAAATCTTTGCAGAGTATATTATCTTACTCCACTTCTCTCAATGCTGCATTCTTCATCAGTATTACATATTACTCTGTGTGTGTGTGTGGTGTGTGTGGTGCGTGCGTGCGTGCGTCGGCGTGCGTGCTCTCTGCGTCGTGCGTGCGTGCTGCGTGGGCTCATTCGAATTTAACTGTAAATTGTGTTGATGCTTTTGTTGTGTAGTCGAATGCAGCGCTTTGATTGTTTTACAGATAGCGCTATACAAATCCATGTATATTATATTACTCAATCCAGTCCCAATCATGTTGTTTATTGCCCCGCCGACCACAAAGGCCACACTAGGGCTGTCACCTCATAAAATTTTAAAAACTCGGAAATAATGCTGTGCAACTATATACCAATTAAAATGAGGTATAAAACTAACTCTACTATCGTTACTTGTATCGACACCCTGGTCAACAATAATGGGTCAAACCAGGCGGGCATTGACTTTGTCAGTAAGAATACTGAAGTACAAAACCCACCTTACATCTCAATTTTTCAATCCTTCGTCTGTCCAGATGATTCACAAACCTACATTCATAATTTGTTCAAGTGCTGCAACCCCAACAAGCCACCCATCCTTTAAGTTTACACTGAAATTTCTTCTTGCATCATATTTAGATTTGTGTCAAATGTGGAAAGAAAAAAAACTGTAGGATGCTAGCAATTTAAACCTTTTTTTCAGGTTACTCTATTTCCTATCTCCCTTGTTAAGTAGTCCTGATTTCACTTAAGCTAAAAGGAATGTGTTAACCACTACACAACACTCACTCTCACAGGTCACACACTTACACTTTATGATTCACACAGAACACAGGTTTGTTTTTGCATAACTGTAATGCATGTGCTGAAGTCTTCACTGTGTCACGAGTATATGAGGATCTGAATGGTGTTGAACAAGGACTCCTAGACCCCATACTTCTTTGCTGATTGCTCTGACAGAAACTATTGTTGTCTGTAGTATAAAAAATGTGTTGAACTGCCATTAAGTGCAAGACAAGTCAGGCCCTGCACGTCTGACTTCGATGCACGAGAAAATGATCTTTTCAAGTCTTTCAGGAAGACTTGCAACTGCTAACAACCTCCAGTTCCTATCTGACCATAGAGGCAAAATACCATGAAAAAATTCCCAACAACACCAATTGAATCACCACACTGCTACTACAGGCATCAGATCCAGGATGACAACTCCTACATTCAGGATAAAATCTAGTTCTCCACATTACCACCATTGCTGGAACATACAACAGCAGCAGTACAGAAGTACCATGCAGTATAATAGACTCTAGCACACAACAGGGATAACATCTCCCAGGATATGAAACCAGATGATTCTTTTTCACATACGTATGCTTTCAAACACCCAGATTTTTTAAAATCCAGTTTGCTGTTGTTCTTTAATTCTAGTCCAGACATCTGAAATGACCCCTCTCTCTCACTTTGCCAAATTACTATAGTTAATACTTTCAAATCCAGACTCCAGACATCTATTTCTGACCTATGACCTTTCCCTATACTTACACAGTCTTTATCTGTTCCTACAGATATATGTACATCTACACACACACACACACACACTATGTAGAGAGAGAGAGACAGACAGAGACAGAGACAGAGAAAGAACAGACAGAGAGACAGAGACAGAATTCTGGATTCCTTAGTAAACAAAAAAATGTTTGGCTCAATTTCACTACAAATGAAAAAAGCATGAAAAAGTACACTTGCTAATAAAAAATAATTTCAACCAAAAGCACTTGCAAAACCAGGCAACAAAAGTTAGCGCAATGGACGTTTCACTGGAAGGTCAGAGGTTCGATTTCCAAGTACATGATTTTTTGGACCCAACCTAACTCCAACTTTGTGTGAGTTTACTATGGGCTCATTGGGAGGACTTGGACCACACAGTTGAACATCATGGTAGCACTGAACACCACCAAGATAACCCAGAAGCCATGCAGGGCCCATCTAGCCCCATAACATCCTGACACTGATAAGCTCTGAAGACTGCTGACTGGAGATCCAACATGAAGCTGGGTATGGCTGGAGTGGTGAGTTCAGAACCAAACAGCATAGGAACAGCAGGAAAGGTCCATCACATAAGATGAGGCAGAACAAAAAGTAACACAAACACTAAAGAGACAACCTACCTTGTCAGCACTGCATCCTCTCTGGAAATGTCTGAGATCACTTGGGCTTTCCACTTCTGATCTCTTGTCCTTGTTGAGCAGTACATGGCATAGTCTTTTCACTCAAACATTTGTTGAGCAGAAAGGTCGATCTTGATGACATCAGCCCCGTGAAGTGTTTGTGAAATGAGTATAATGCGAACTTAATCTATGGCTTAATGTGACTGAAAATCTTCCCTTTGGAATTTTAGTCAGTACAAACGGTCTAGACTAGAGCTTTAGCAGTCAAAGCTTTCATATCTCTTGATGGGCATCCACAAGTAGCGGTAGCACCACTGAGATCTGGGAACTGAAAACCTGAATCTCCAGTCTAACAACTGTGGCAATGTGGTTAATACATTGGCATCTTGACTGTAGGGTCATCTCATGGGTTTAAATCTTTTAAGTTTTGGTTATTTTAGGCTCCAGTGGTCTCAAAACTGATGCCACTCTCAGTATGAGTTAGCCCTTTAGACTGTTAAGGACCACTGATCCACCAGGCATCCCTGGTACAGTTTGAGGCCTTGTCCACTGCCAGATGTCTACAGCTCTGAGCGAGTTTCAATAATACAACAAACTTTTTTTTTTTAATGCACAATAAGTAAATAAAAGAAACAGCATAAAACAATGGCTCCAATTTTAGTAGTAGTAGGCACCTGTCAGTCTTGGAAGACTATGGAGTTATGCTCAAGTCTTTAGAGTGCAAAGCTTTGGTAAGTAAGTAAGGAGGGCAAGCTGTTACCCATGCAGCAGACCCCCCCTCTCCATGCCACTGGAGTGGTCCATTGGAAAGGCAATCACCCATACGAATAGTTCCAGTACCATCGCAGGAGCTGCTAGAACATTGCCATATACAGCCCCAAGCCGCCCTGGGGACTCCAACTCCCGATTTTTCCTCAGGGATGGTGTCTATACACGACACCTGTGTGCATGCTGGTTTGTTAAAATAATTTTGTCATCTGCTCCTACCGGCACACAATGGCCCGCTCTTTCAAAAGGCGGAACGGGGTTTTAACATGTGCGTAAGATGTTCTGTGTGCGGTTGCACACAGGGCCTTGGTTTAGTCTCATCCAAATGACTTTGACATTATATAGGCTCCAATATATATACCTCATAAGCATCTTGTCTAATTGGTAATTTGGTAATGCTCAGAGTTTTTGAAAATTTAAAAATACAGCTGTTAAGACTGTGGCTACAAAATTCAAAATTTCTCGAAAATAAACTTTATCTGTCAAAATCTACTTTTACTTCAATAGAAATTATTTTTTAAATGAATGGTTACAGTGCTACCTGTTACCTATCTCCATGGCCAGTGTTGACTTCTAATAAAATGCTACAGCAGCAACAAACCATTCTGTTTTCTAGCAAGACTTTCCACATACTCAATAATGAAATAATTCAACTAGCACCAAGCTTCATTCAAGGTCCCCCTCCCCATGAAGGAATAAGTAAAAGAACCACAAGGAGCAGAACTGCTTCACCCTGACAACACCCTAACATATAGCCACTACAGAACTAAGCACCACTCTTTTTTTCTGACACTACAGCAGAAGCATTTAGCATTTCAAATAAATTTATACATTAGCAATATTATTAAATAATGAGAGCTGGTACTAAACACTGAGAAAGAGACCCATAGCTCTCCATAAAGCCAACCTCCACAGCTGCCTTCATGACAGCTGCCTTCATGACCTGCATAGAATCAATGACTACAATAGTGCTGTGTAGAATGCAGAAATATCTGTGAGCTTCAGCTTTCAACCTGAACCTAGTGTCCAACGCTACAATACACTGTGGTCTAGATACCTACACTGACAGAGACTTTGCCATTCCTTCAAACACTTTCTCTCTCTGACTTAAGACAATGGTCACACACAGACTTGTCAACCACCTACCTCTCAAAATCTCCCACTTACAGCTGCTGTTGTTCAAAGTCCTCTCTCCTTTCTGACAGATGCATGTCCTCCACAGCCCTGGGGTTGCTCTGATTTGCTCCTGAAGAACAGAGAACAACAGCATTAGAAAGATGGTCTACTGAAAGGTTACCCTACTCTACTACTGTAGCTATAAGAACAATGGAAGTTTACAGTATCATGGCCATTCTCACCAGCTACACTCCATCATCCAGTCTTTCCAGCTAGCTAGCTTCACATGTTCTGAACAAAGGTAAAACATGGCTCTACAGAATTTGGGGGGGGGCTTTTCAAGACCCTGCCTTTTAAAATCCTTCTTCAACTCCTTTTGTGTCAGGCCTTGAAACAAAGACTGACCCCAAAATTATTTTTTCCAAAGGACCTTTAAGGGCTGTATGAG
>CM060335.1:39143768-39161268 GCA_030674155.1 Stramonita haemastoma | reverse complement strand
GTGTGTGTGTGTGTGAGAGATGTTCTGTGTGCGTTCTTTGCATACAGGCCCTGGTTATAGCCTAATTATAGTCAAATCGGAAAGACTTTCAGGGAAGTGGAGTCAGCGCTTGATGTTAACTCTAGGGTGCCTAGTGATTAGATCCATTGCGGTGGCATACGCAAGAATCTCACCATTGGTAAACCTCGGAGCTCTAGCCGGGAACAAAGAAGCGAACACATATGGAACGAGTGACAACCGTGCATTGCCAGAACTTTAATGTTTACTTTTTGAAAGGTTTGGCCGAAGAGGCAGATTTGTTGTCAAGTGTGGTGTGTGTGTGTGTGTGTGTGTGTGTGTGTGTGTGTGTGTGTGTGTGTGTGTGTGTGTGTTTTAAAGCATTACCATATAGACATCGGCCTTCCAACTTCAGAAGGTAAAACTCACTGCAGTAGCGCAATTATTGTGGTCGTTAGGGAGCAAGGTGTTAGAGATCTCAGCTTCTCTAGGGGCCAGAATCTTATGGGCGGCGCCCATCTCCACTCCCTCGCTGCTTTACCTTCACTGACCATTAAGAGGGTAAGTACCCATTGACAGTTGGGTGAACTGGGAGACTGTACTGAAGCTAGGGCACACGAATGATCACCCCATCCAAGAGATAACCACGCTCAACTCTGCTTAATCTTAAGCTCGGGAAAGCGAGTGCTCTGACCTCTGAGCTATCCCGTCCCCAAAAGTACCGTACATGATGCCAAAATAATCTCTCTTTGAACGTTGAAAATTTCTGATGAACCATGTGAGTATTATGGACTGCACCGACTTTATCCCAAAAAGACAGACAAGACTGACTGAATGGAAGTGTTTTGGGGAAAAAAAGCTCCCAGGAAACATGCATTGAAGGAGTAAAAACAAACAGAAACATCAGACACAGGCCCAAGTTCAAACAACCAAACCAGTATTCAAGAAATTTTATGCAGCTTTCGTTTTAATATAAGGCAAATGATTCACCATGGAAAGCACTGAAGACGTTTCAGTGACAGACAGACAGACAGACAGCACACACTCCAAACAAATGCAACGTTTACATCTCCATGTCACTCCCTTTTCACTACACATACAGTCATTCTCACTCAGACAAACAAGCTTCTTCAAAAATGAATGTGTACACTTTCGATAATCTTTTGATAATAATATTAACAAAATATAAATTCTATCTAAAACACAACAGAAGGAATAAATATAATCTCCCGATAATGTGCAATCTGAATGAAATACAAGCTCTTGCAGAACTGATATAAACGCACAACAATTATCATTTTGCCTCTCGCGACCCAGAAATTTCAATCAAGCAGCTACTTGGTTACAACAGTGATTTTCACCAGGGGTGAGAGTTTTGCAATGTGTTCAGTATACCACATATAGGTCGCCACATATGCCTACTGGAATGGCTTCTGATCACTATCCTGCATGTGCGTAATATTTCCACATCCATTCCTGAGGACATGCAATGGCTTGATGGGAAAAAAAGCAAATGCATTGCTGTAAGTCAATGTAAAAAGGTAAAGGTAAAGGTGTCCCATAACGTAGGGGAGCGAGGCATCAGAGACCTCAGATTCTCTAGGGGCTAGCATATTGAGGGTAGTACCCATCTCCTCTCCCTCGCTGCTTTACCTTCCCTGACCCTTAAGAGGGCAGGTACCCATTTGCAGCTGGGTGAACTGGGGGGACTGTACTGAAGCCAAGGCGCGCAAATGGTCACCCATCCAACTGGTAACCAAGCTCAACGCTGTTTAACTTGACTGGGGGGAAAGTGAACACTCTGACCACTTAGCTGTCCTGCCCCCTGAGTCAATGTACCATCTGGAAAGGAAAATTTGACTTCTTCCTGAGGTGGAACGAGATTTTAACATGCATGCGAGAACGTCTACACACAATGTTCACACAAGAGATCTCAGTTTCAGAGTCTCCTCTGAGAGACTAAACAGGGGGAAGGGAGTCTGTCAGGATATCTATCAGCTGTGAAAGGCAAGGTCTCTGCCAACCTGGTGCTTGCGAGTGACACTGAACCAGCGACCCTTAGATCAGGTATCAACCATTCTACCCACCCAGCCAAAATGCCATTGATGCAAACCCTAAGTGTGCCACAACAGCGCACAACTGTAAGTGTGCCACAAACAGTGTGGCCACAAACAGTAAGGTGTGGCCACAAACAGCTGGCAACAAACTGTAGGTGTGGCCACAAACAGTGGAGCCACAAACCGTAAAGTGTGGCCACAAACTGTAAAGTATCTCAGGACTGGCCCATTTTTTCCCTCCCATATTAACTCACAGATACTTGCAGAGGTCTACGCCCCCTTTCATAAAATTTTCTTTGTACAGCCTCATATTCAAGGTTTGTTTTGTATCAAGTAATAAACATGCTGACAGTGACTTTACAAATGAGTGAGACACATCGAAAGAGAAAACTTTGACCTGCGATGTTCACAATGATATAATCCAGCATGGGCACTTACAACAGACATCAACATCTTTATCTTCAGAGTCATGTCTACACACACACACACACTCACATCACAACAGTATAAACCCATCTTGTGTTTCATTTCAGCATTAACCCACACAAGGATTCAAGCCAACAGGAAACCCATCTTATCCAAACACTTTCACACATCCAACAATAATAAAACAACATAGCAAGAGGCCAAAAACCTCGCATGACAAAACTACCATGTACTAAAATAACGACAGATATCCATGATAATAAATTTTTTGAAGCAATAACAATGATGATAATAAAAATGGTATCACTTGTGAACACACATGTATATATATATCAAACTCGCCAGGAATGCAGCAAAGGGAGATCATAACAGGGATCGAAAGGAAGTCAAATCCGTGCATGTATGCGGTAAATATTGGGTGAATACAACCAAAAAATAATGGATGAACATAACAAAATTCACATACCATCGCAACAACACACACCATGGGACAAGAACCCAATCGTTATCAGCCTCACAAATGAAATCCCAAAGGAAAACAAAAAACAACTATACAGAACCCATCTTCAACGTATCATACCATAGAAATTATTATAGAAATACATACAATATATAGCAACAGATATCACCCTGTTCATGATTCGGAGGAGAAGGAAAAAAAAATCACAAAAAACACCACAGATGCAAGTCTTAATTCTTGGTCAGAGTCAGGTGAGCTGACCAGATATACACAACCTGAGCCTCACTTGCCAAGATTCCACCTGTTCTTGCCCAGGGATGGTCAAGACATAAGCTGAATACTGAATGAAGCAAGGAGCAGCAGAAATACCATTTTCTTAATTTTATTTTACTTTTATGCCAACTAATTTCTTCTTCTCTCCCCCCCCCCCCTCCTCTCTCTCTCTCTCTTCCCGTGTCTCTCTCTCTCTGAGTCTCTCTCTCTCCTCCCCTCTCTTTCTGTGTGTTCCCTTAAAGGCAGGGGGTGTAGTGCCTTGTATTCTCCTGGGTTGTAACTAGGTAGGAGGTCTACCCCGCTGACCTCAGCTGACACATCTCGACTTCAGAGCAGCTCATTTCATTGTATAGGTCATATACTGGGTATGTTTGTGTTTTCGTAACCCACAGAACGCTAACAATTATGGGATCTCTCATGTGTATATTTGATCGTCTGCATGTGTATATAGATATATATGCACAAAGGGAATAAAGGCACTAGCAGGTCTGCACTTGATGCTGACCTGGAAAATTGTAAAGAAAAAAATCCTCACCCTGATTTCTCCAAACATCAGTGATTTCTTTTTGTTTTCCCCCCTTCTAAATGTTCACCACATACTGAGAACTGTAAAAGAAACAACAACAAAAACCCCTATCATCCCCCCCCCCCCCCCCCCCCCCCCCTAGCCAATTCACGTTCACCTACAACCTTCTTCACCTTTCGGGCAAAAAAGGTAAAGATGTGATGATGGAGGACAGAGAAGAATGAGAAGGAAGTTTTTTAAAACAGACTTGGTAAACACAAAATTATGAAAATAACGAAGAGCTTAAGGGTAAGAAAATATACTTCAAAAACAAGAATCTTTCCATAATTTCTTTTTTTTTTTTGAGTGTTGTAAACAATGACTCTTCTTTCACACAGACAATGACATTATTGAATATAACACAAAAACAACCCCCCCCCAAAAAAAATAAAAAGGTTAAACCCCAACACCACAGTAAGATTGACGCTTTTTTTTCCCCTACACTGTAGAGTTGAACACACACACACACACACACACACACACACACACACACACACACACACACACACACACACACACACAGAGTCAAATACAGCAAAAATCACAACCAGCTGTAGTGAGTATTCTGAAGATCATCGGTTGTTTGATATGTATTAACCACTTTCATACTCCATCCTTACACTTGATATAGCAATTTTGATCACTTTGTCGTTATGTGTTGAACTACATATTTGACTACAACCAAAGGAAGAAAATTCATAACATGCCCTATCCCATCATTTCATATTCTATCCAATCACAATCTATCCAATCCTAGATTATCCTACCCATTATCTATTGAAAGATCAATATTTTTCTTTCCCCAACATCACAGATAGAAACCACACGATTTAATGGAATAACTTTCCTTTTTCATGTTCTGTCTATCTTTCTGTAACTTATAGGTACGCTTGCATACACATAACGCGCACCCTTAAAAGAGATTGTGAGATCGTGTTCATAAATGCACACACACACACATTATTTCCTCAAGATGTGACAGTATAGGCAATTAAAAACAAAACAAAACAGAGCTTAGTTACTTTGTGTATAGTCACTGATGAACGCACAAGTCAATGGATTTGCTGAAAGCTCTTGGAACAGAGCGGTTATAAATTACCTCCATTCCCTGCAAACAACTTTTGAGCAATGAAACCTGTAAGAAGAGGCTGTAGTATACATTTTACATGGTGGTGGTCTGGGTGCCAGTCTTTGGATGAGATGATAAACTAAGGTCCTGTAGCATTACAATTATTCAATGCACGTAAAGAACCCATGGCAACAAGGGGTTGTCCCTGTCAAAATTGTGTAGAAAAAAGCCACTCTGATATGGAAACAAATACAGCTGCAGACAGGAAAAAGAAAAAAAAAAAGGGTAGGTGTTGCACTTGTGGCGACACGCTTTCCCCGGGGAGAGCAGCCCGAATTTCATGCAGAGAAATCTGCTGTGACATAAAGTGTATAAATAATAAATAAATAAATCAATAAATAAATCACCACATAGACGAAGTGCATGCATGGAGAAGTCACAACTACCATCCAAGGAAACAGAGCATCGCACAATTTGCTGGCTGGTGTCTCCCTATTCAGAAACACGGTGTTGTGCCCATACTTCTTCCTTCTGCAAGAACGTAACTAGGACCATCCCATCACTCTCCCAGTTAGAAGAAAAAAAGAGGTTTGGTTCACATCCAACTAAAAAAATAATAATAAAAAAAGGGGAGACTTTTCTATTTGATGAATACCTCTGAAAATTGGCCTTTTGTATTATCAGCAATACCCTGAACTCCTGTGTACAAATTTATGCTCAAAATTTTCAACCAGATCTTTTAATACAATCATATGCTCAAAACAAAACAAAAAAAGTCTTTTAATATTGTCACATACTTAAAAATAATAAAACTATCAGCGATGATATACCCTACCCATATGACTATACACTCCAAAAAACATCAATTTCAGCATATATATATATATATATATATATATAAAAACACAGATTTGAAACAAATCATTATCAAAATTAAACTTTCATAAAAAAGAAAGGTACATGGATAAATCCAGGCAATTTTTCTGTCACATATCTATCTCCATGCGTTTTCACTGAAAGTAACAGCAGACACAGATTTTCACACTTTTGAAAGAAGCAGGTGGGACACCCAAAATAACAGTGGCAGTCTGGGAAAGGGAAGTGAAGGGAGGTGGAGGTGGAGGGTGAAAGAGATCTGCTGATGGTAAACCACAGACACCTGTAAATAAATAAATAAATAGATAAATCAATCAATGCACCTACTTACATAAACCTGAGTCCACATAAAAAAACAAATAAATATAAACCTAGTTGTTCTTTTTTTGTCAGACTGAGCAAACACCAAAATATCTGTCAGCAGGATCTAACAAGAGTTAATCTCAACCATAGAGGCGAATTAGGATACGTACATTTACAAATCAAAAGATGACATACGCTTCAGTGTACATGCACACACACGCATGCACGTACTTTGTGCACATGCACACACACAGAGATACACTCATTCCAAGCACAAACCATTCCCAATACCTTTAAACAACAGTGTTTGGTCACGGGCATGTCTTAGTTACACAATTTGTGGGTACTTTTTTGTTGTTGTCACTACCCAAAACTCACAGCTGCAAAGAGAATGTACAGGCATTACCCAGTTTTTAAAAGAAACTCTGTCCCTAATGTCAGAATACAGCTACATTCATTCATGTGAGCAAAACTGGGTCGCATATGTGAAATATCACTATAGGTGAATCCCAGGAATGGACACCCCCCCCCCCCCCAAAAAAAAACCCCAAAACAAACCCAACCAAACCCAGAAAGAAAAAAAAATCTCTCTCAGCACCACATAACAAAACTTGGACTTTACCCATGTTCGGTGAAAAAAATCTTTGCCTTTTTAGCCCATAACATTTCTTTTTTTTTTTTTTTAATGTGCCCATAACTTTTTTCTTTTCTTTATGTGAAAAGTTGAGATTTGACCCTAGAAGGTTGACATCATCCATTTGTTTCGAAAACAAATCTTGGGTTGCCATTTTGTCCCGCGAAGGAAAGACAGGAAATGACATCTTTCTTTTTTTCCTTTCATCTCTACACTGGCAGACTTTTCCATCAGTATGACTTTCACCATCAGTCAAAAACCACTGATCTTTCTGGATTTCAACACAGCTCAATCCCTTACAAGCTTCATCATTGATCACTCTCATGGATAAAATGTCAACTGTCATTGGGATTTGATTGGCTGTTAGAGGGGTGGTACCCCACAGGAATGGATGACATCATCATTTCTTGCCCTCCAACACCTGCCCAGTTCAAGATAACTTTATTTCCAAATGTTTGGAAATAATTTCCAACTTTATTTCCATGCATGGTGCATGCAAAACTTAGCCCCCCCAAAAACAGTCGCTGGTAAAATAGCCCTTAAGACAAAAGAGAGGCAAAAAGTAACAGTTAGTTCATAGCCAAGAAATGACAGTATGTCGAATGGGATGTGCTACAGCCCTGTACAGACCGCTTTTCTTACATGTTCTGACTTTCCTTCTCATTCACCATGATGTAGATACAAAACAACAGAGAACATCCACACAGACACAGACAACAAAATTATGTGGGTGCAAAAAACAGGGCATATTGGGCATATTGGATTAAAAAGTCATCTCTAGAAATTAACCCCCCCCCCTCCCACCCCCAAACTTTGTAGCCCAAACTCGTGGCATACCTAACCATGGAATTTCTTTTGGAGACAGAGATGTTAGACCATGATACAGGATCATCAAAAACAAAGGCGTTTGAGTTCATACTGTACTAGCCATTGGACTGTAGGGGCTAAGAGTAGTGATAGAAAACTGGAGTAAAGTTCCAAGAGATCTGCTGAGGTATACTGGAGTCCACATTAAAAACTGGATGTAAGGTGTTGCTGGTAAAATAGCCCTCGGCTCTGATGTTACACACGTGTATGTATACATATAAAGCTGTTTAACAGTAAATACAGTGAAAAAATGGATTGAGTGTAACGACAAGCCATTAATAGTGTACAAAATGCACTGATACACATGTGCGCGTGCACACTCGCAAACCCACATACTCTCTGTCACACATATATACACACGCACACACACACACAAACACACACACACACACACACACACACACACACGTGAATGCAAGTATATCCCACATATACATGTGCATTACATGGTTTTTACAATTTTACAATTTTTCTAATTTTAAAAAAAGAACAAAAAAAACCCCTAAATAAAGACAAAACCCACACAAACCCACAGGCTCAACCCCAAACCCACATACAAACACAAACACCTACCTACAAATAAACACAAACACCATACAAACACCGACCCACATTGACATACATACACCGACACGAGACATCCACTCTGATATTGCCAAGTCACCTCACATGTGTGGGTAAATGTGCCAAACCCGACCCTCTTTTTCATTCCCCTCACTCATCTTTGAATAAGTAATCACGTCTCCAAAATATACAGATCATACATGACAAAAATATAACATACAAGAAACAGTGTGAAAAACTGATACCAAAAAACTCTCCCAAAAAGCAAACTGAACAAGAATATTTCAACGAATGATGAAAGCACGCTATAGAAATTACAAATCAGCAGTTGTGTAAATCACCAGTGGGAATAACTGTTCTTTACTGTGCATAATCGTCAGTCACACTGTCATATGGCTGTAGGTTTTAGGGAGAAATGCACACATTCGGAAATGATACAACACCTTTCTCATGCATTTAACGAAAGAAAAATACCCAAAAGAACCAACCCCTCCCCCCCCCCCCCCCACCAAATAAACCCATCATGAAACAAACACACCCAAAATTACAACAAAGAAATCAGGTCTGTTTATCTGTAACTTTTTCTTTTGTCATAATAAATACCCACCAAATAAACCCATCATGAAACAAATACACACAAAATTACAACAAAGAAATCAGGTCTGTTTATCTGTAACCTTTTGTCATAATAAATACCCATCCCCTCTGATAAAAAAAAAAATTAAAAGAACCCCCCTCCCCCCCCCAACACCCCCAGCCCTAAAACCTTGCCAAAACCAACCCAAATCCTACCCCCTCCCCCAACCCAAAGCAGCAGATGATATGGAAGATAACTAACTCTGATTTGTCCACTTCTGAGCTAAGGTCCATCTCTAGTCTAAAACAAATGGTCAGTCCTATCACTCATCCAGCTTGCAACACCCCCCCCCCACCCCCCAATTCATTCCCACTCCTTCTTCTTCCTGTCTTCCCTCTGTTTTGGTGATAACCCAAGTCTTCTCATTCAGCAAGCCCCTCTGCCCCCCCCCCCCCCAACCTCTTCCCCACGCCTTGACAATCCACACTTTTTCAGTCTACACAAAGCCTCACGTTCAAGATTATTCAGTCTTCCCTGGCTATGATATCTATGATGTGCATACACAAGTGGTCTACAGTGTTGAGCTCATTATCTGACAGCCCACATTACAGCCACCACCACCAAACCTGTTTGCAGTAAACTATCCAAGAAATCTCATCAAATCAGCGTTCATGTCATTCGCCCTGAACATTTTCTTTTTTTTTTGGGGGGGGGGGGGGGGGGGAGGGGTAGATGTAGTGTGTGTGTGGGGGAAGAAGGTGGAATGAGGGTTGGGGCAACATTCCAATCACAAACCGCCAGCCCCCCCCCCCCCCCCCCCCCCCCCCCCAATCACACACACACAAGTACTTGAAATATACGTAAGGCGAAAAAAACAACACTAAAAGACATTTAAATGGATTCCACAACAACGTAGAAAAAGGCTTGGAAACAGTCACTTATTTTATCACTGAACAAACAACAAGCAGGGAAAGAGAGAGAGAGAGAGACAGAGAGAGAGAGAGACAGAGAGAGAGAGAGACAGAGAGAGACAGAGACAGACAGAGACAGAGTGACAGACAGACAGAGAGAGAGAGACAGAGACAGACAAGAGACAGAGAGAGAGAGAGAGGGCACATTGTGGATGCAGCTCTTTGTGTAACTCAAAAAAGCTTTGGGCTCTGTAGTGCTACAGAACTCTCACCAGGCGTTTTGAAAGTCGTTACACAATCACAAAACACACCACAGAATGGCGCTTCAGATTCCAGAACAAAATCTTCACCAGGCGTTGTGATAGCAGTGAATAAATCAACGACAAAAAAAAAGCACAGGTACGTTAAGACTGATCACAGCGTCTTCAGCAGACATGAGAGTAGTGATAGACACAAAGCATGGATGGTGTGGGCGAGTGGACCACAGTTTCACCCTGGGAAGTCGTGATCGTTGTTTCACATGTATATATGTATATAGATATATATAAATAAAAAAACAAAGCACAGTGAATGTATCTGTTCAACACGTCACTTTTCACCCCCCCCCCCCCCCCACTTAAATCCCTGCACATGTGCAAATCCACAGCGTGAATTCTGTCATGGTGTGCACGCACACACACACAAACACAGTCCCATACCCTTAACACTCAAACAGATGACAAAATTTACAAAACTGCATACACACAGGGAATGGATGTAAAAAAAACCATATGGGTGCTTATTCCATTATCCTTGATATAAAAGAATAACTAAATTTTAAAAAAAAACAAAAAAACACAGATTCAATTTCATCTTCCCCCCCTTTTTTTTTAGTTGTTCCTCAGCTAGAACTCTTGATTTTCACCAATAGTGAGATTAGGTGTATGCCACTGTTTTTGCCCACCATGGAGGCAGCCACATTCTGACTTCAGGGATGTACGCTAGGTATGTTTGCGTTTCTGTAACCCATTAAATGCCAACATGAATTACAGTATCTTTAACCTGCACCTCAGCTAGATGCTTACAGCTCACCAGTGGTGAGATTTTACATACATTTTTCCCCACTATGAAGGTAAGCCACATTCTGACTTCTGAGAGGATGAGACTATATACACCAAGGCCCTGTGTGTGAAATGCACGCAGAAAATCTTGTGCAAGTGTTAAAACCTGTTCTACCTTTAGGAAGAGTACACCATTCCATGCCAGTAGGAACAGATAACAAAATCTATAAAAAAAAAAAACCCAACAACAAACACAAGCACACAGGTGTCTTGTTTAGACACCATGTCCGAAGTAGAAATGCAGCTACCTTTAAGGTGGGAGCAAAAACTCAAACAGTCGCATACCCAAAAAATCTCATCATTGGTGAACCTCAGAACCCTAGCAAAGGAATGAAAAAAGAATGGAAAAAAAAGAGGGCATGTTCACACAAAGAACAATCTCCCCCCAAAAAAAAAAAACCCACAAAAAAATCCCCTTCCCTTCCCCAAGAAAACATCTACAGCCATGCACTAGTTATCAGACCAGACCACAAAGCAGAATTGATCTAAATCTCCACCTACTTGTAGACCATTGTGATGCAAACTACAAAGAGCTGGTAAGATGGAGATGGGAAGGGGGAGGGGAAGAGGGGGGGGGGGGGGGGGGGGGGGGAGGGGGGGGGGGCAGGAGGGCTAGCTATCGTTTTTTTCTCACACTGTTTACAACAGCAGTTAAGGACACATTGTGAACATTGGAGACACTCACCACTAATCCCCAACAGCTGCCAAACTCCCTCATCATCATAATGATATCAGGAAAAAATACGATACTATGACAGCATTCACACTTTTTGTCGTCATCTTCATCATCATCATCATGACTGAAACTACTAAGATGGTCGGTGGGAAGAATATGAGGGATGTGTTGGCTGAGGAAAGAAAAGAAAAGAAAAAAAAAAGAAGTGCACGAAACAAACCTGCTCTTCTAAAAAGGCGGAAGAGGTTTTTAACATGTATTCAAGATGTTCTACGTGTGTTCGCACATGGAGCTTCACAGTTTGTAGTCTCATCCGAAGGACTTTTGGCGGAGTGGAGTCTGTACTGATGTTGACTCCAGGGTAAAATCCCCTGAAACGGACGCCTTCATTGTGGCTCGATCCCAGGCTGTCAGACCATGAACACGATGCTCTAGCCACTACGCTATCCTGCGCAAATCTTCCTGGAAATGACTGGTAATTATTGACACAAATCCATTTCCAAGGGAGGATGGGGGGGGGGGGGGGGGTTGCCAGAACATGTCTGGTTCATGTTTGGGTTAAAGGGAATGAACTGGTTGAACAATCAAAACGACATACGCCAGATCATTCATCAAAATGCATGTGCGTCGTCACAATGCTTTGCGATGAAACGAAAGTTCATCGCGCACAAAACACAACCCCCCCAAAAAAAAAAAAAAAAAAAAAGCGATAAAGGCTGGCAGCTTTGATACTATACTGTGCAGATTGCGAGAGGAGGGACACATCCCCAACACCAAAGTCAGATCTACTGTGCAGAACAACACCACCACACACGCACGCACGCACCATCGCCACAACCACCACCACCACCATAAACGACAACGCTCCAAAAATATGCAAACACAAAAGGGAAAGAATTCCTGTTGACACTAAGTTTCCATAAAGTTTTCTTCCCCCCCCCCCCCCCCCCCCGCAAAAAAAAGAAGAAAAAAAAAAAAGAAGTGGTATTTGCCCCAAAAAACCTCAGAAACAATCAGACAGAAAGAACGGAGAGAAGAAAGAAAAAAAAAAAAAAACCCCCCCCCCCTCCCCCTCCCCAAAAAAAGAGAAAATCTCCAGAAAGGCAGAACACTGGTATGCGTGCACATGTTGAAGGTCTGTGTTTCGACGTCTGAACACACCACGCGTGGCAACACTTACACGGGCAATATGTAATCAGGCTCACAGCTAACACAAATAACGGCACACACACACACACAGACACACACACAACACAAAGGCCCATGCAAACCAAGCCCCACAGAACGGAGATATGTTCAAAATCGTTGGATGGTAAGTATCACAGGCACATTGTTCTCCACCACTTGCGCGTGCAACCTTCTTGTTGAGCGATAAGATTTCTTCGTTCCGTGTAAAAAACAAAACATATAAAAAAAACCACAAAAAAAAACTGGGCAATGACCATGCAGAGTATCCAAAAATAGCCGGGGAAGGGGAGATAACAAGCTTCGGCGTGAGCAGGCAGATGGCGTTGTGCCTGTCTCATGAACACTTCAGGGTCTCTACAGAACAGAAAAAAAAACACCCAAAAAACCCATCGCCAGTCAGGGGCAGTCACCTCCACTTAAACAAGAACGATCACTCCACTTCGTACTTCTGGTCAGGGGCAGTAACCGGCGAGGCGTGGATACCGGAGGCAGTGGAGAAGGAGGCGGAGGCTGGGAGGGAGGACATGGAGTAGGCGGCCGGATGGTTCACCACCCCTGACCCCTGACCCTCGGGGTCATCCATGGCATCGATCACCCCTTCCCGCAGCAGCTTCTCTTTCATGGTGCGGGAGCGATAGTTTCGGGCGCGGCGAGCCGAGGTCAAGGACACCGATTCTGGGCTGAAGGACGTGCCAAACAGACGGATCCTGAGAAAGGAAACAAAAAAAAAGAATAAATGTCTTGGCAGTAACCTCAACAGATGGATCCTGAAAAATGAAACAACAAAAAAAAAAGAATAAATGTCTTGGCAGTCAACTCAACAGTGGATCCTGAAAAATGAAACCAAAAAATAAAGAAGAAAATGTCTTGGCAGTCAACTCAACAGCAGATCCTGAGAAATGAAACCAACAAAAAAAAAAAGAATAAATGTCTTGGCAGTCAACTCAACAGATGGATCCTGAAAAATGAAACCAACAAAAAAAAAAGAATAAATGTAAAACTCAACAGTAGATCCTGAAAAATGAAACCAAAAAAAAAAGAATAAATGTACAAACAACACAGATCTGACATACTCCTGTGCACGTTTCTGCAACATAGTTAAGCAGACACTCCACACAACCCCTGATATACAAGACTTTTCGTTCATGTGCAGGTATGCACGCATGTGTGCATACATACAAGCAGTACATAGTCACACAAACACACTAAAATTCAGAATGATTTTATGAATAAAAATGATTAAAAACGTAACTGTGGGAAAGAAGCTTACAACCCCCACACAAAATCCACACATCATGATCACTGTGCAAACGATACATATCTGACATACTTTTAACATCAACTTGAAAATCTATAAACATCTGTGTTGCACACAGAAAAATCATGATTATCTGTATCTCTGAGTGCTTTTTAATTGTTTAACAGTCGTATTGATTTTGGTATATAAGTGTTCTTGGGTTGAGTTTTTAATTCAGGAACCCTGTAACGATTCTTGAGGTGGGGTAAGCTGGTAACATTTCTCCAAGACATGCATATCATCCCTCATAATTTCTCTTGCTTTTTATCCACATGATAGTCCTACAACTCACATTTTTGTGCGTGTGTGTGTGTGTGTGTGCTTCCCACTATTTTGCTACACTTCTGTACAATTTTACTCAATACAGATTTGTCTTTCACACTTCAACAAACATACCACCAAATAAATATAAAACAAATAACAGAAAATAAAACAGCGAAAAAAACTCTGCAGAACTTTTGCGTTAACTTGCACATCTGGGAGTTTGTAAAAAAATTTTTAAAAAGAAATGGGACTGACATTTCTCTTTCAAAAGATTTGTGTTTGCAGTAAAATTCTGTGTGTCATCAATGAGTGTTCTTAGATACTTATAATTATTTATATCCATGCACACGCTCCACTTTCATTCCATTCATGAGAAGATCTGGAACTGGATCCATACAAAAAACAGGACACATTCCAACTTCAGAGCAGTTCGTTTTTCAATACAGGATGCATGCCGGGTATGTTCATGTCTCCGTAACCTACCGAGCACCGACATGATTACAAGATCTGACGTGAACTACAGGGGAAAAATCCCCTTGAACGGGAGTCTTGGTGGTGGCTTGAACTTGGGCCATCTGATCACGGGTTGCTCAGACTAACCACTAGGCTATCCTGCCCCCTGTGGATGATCTTAGGGAGAGAAGCTGGAGAGAGGGCGAGCAATAAGGAGAGACCCAAATTCAATGCATAAGGAGAAAGGTGACAGGATGGTCAAGACGTTCACCTGCCTTACTAGTAAATCGTGCACAGGTGTCATGTACCCTGTTGGGGTGCCTGTCAGTATAAATAGTATCCCCACCTTCTGGAAATTCTGTGCTGGAAATTTCCTCTTTTCTATCACTCTCTTTGTTTTTGCATTGTTCCTTTTCTTCCTTCTTGTCTATTTTCTGCCTTCTTGGTCCAATTCTTCTGCCTTTTTTCCAGAAAGACTTAAAAAGATAACAATTTTCTCCTATCCCGAAGTCAGATGCACTGGGCCTGACTTGTCAGGGGCTTAACGGCAGCATGACGCATTTTCACTTATATAACAGACAACAATAGTTGCTGTCTGCGTGTCCGGCGATGAAGAAGAAGGTGTTATGTTTAGACACAATTCCAAAAGTTGGAATGTGGCTACTTAAATGGTAGTTGGGGTGGGGGTGGGGTGGGAAAGGTCGCATACGCAAAAATCCCACCATTGGTGAACCTCTGAGCTGTAGCCGAGGAACAAGAAAAAGCACTTGGAATCTTCTCTGTTTGGCCGTGGACACAGTCTCTCCTACCATTACTCCATTGTAGAAAGTTGTTTGCTTTTTTGTTTGTTTTTTTTGTTGCATGGTAGAAAGGGTTTTTTTTTATTTTGTTTTTTGTTGCATGGTAGAAAGTTGTTAGCAAGCTTTATACATCAGGTAGCTACTGCTGGTGCAAGCTATTTATCATCTATCGACAGACGTGAATCTAATATTTTGAAGGCTTGAGATTATCAGAAAAGCAGAGAATGACGTGTTAAAAAGAAATTGTAAAAAAAAAATCAAAAAAAATCTGAGCTTAGTGAACACAAATTCAAGTAATTTTACACAGGTGAAACTAAAAGCTTAAAAAAATCCCACAATATTAGTATCAACATTTTAAAAATGTACAAGAAATAGTCATTTACAGTCACTCTACAGGATACTCACAATAATCATGATGATGATGACAATAAAATTGAAAATAAAAAATATGGAGCTATTTTGTGACGGCGCTTAATCTTCTAAAGCACACAAATCAAAGCCCTTGTATTCAAATCATTCATAACACATGCCACTGTTCACAAAAGATTTAACAGATTTTAAATGTACACACACACACACACACACACACACACACACATACACTCAGACACACACATACACACAAACACACCACACACACACAAGACACACACATACACACACAACACACACACACACACACACACACATACACACACACACACACACACACACACACACACACACACACACACACACACACACACACACACACCAGAGCTAATAAGTAGGGATGTCTCTTGAAAGTAGGAACAGAAAAGAAGAGTGTGTAGCTATGGGGGAAGACACTAGGTCAGAAAGAAGTGTGCCTTGAGGCTGGTGGATTGGAAAGTGTCACATGTTGACAACAACAGGAAAAGCTGAACTTTCTCTTAACCCTGAAGTCACAGACTGTTCACCTGTGGCTATCCAGATTGCAGAAGCAAGCCTCAAAAGGCAAACAGGAAAGAAGGTGGCACGAGGGTTAAAACATTCAACTGCCTAATACGTAAACCCTGAGGTTCTGGGTTCCATTCCCAGCCTTACCCTTTCTTCCCAGTTTGACAGGAAAAAAAATCGCAATGAGTTTTTCAGAGGAGACTTTAAACCATGGACTCAAGTGTTTACAGAGTTGGAAAGGGATTATGTTCTTTCCACATGAAATCAATATATGAACAGACTACAAACTTCACACAATAACGAATGATTCAACGACAGAAAACATCACTTTCAGCCTTGTAGAAACAAAGTGCCACAACCGATCTTTTGTTCATGACCCCGCCTCCCCCCCCCCCCCCCCCCCAAAAAAAAAAAAGAGAAACATCAAGGGTTATGAACTACTTTACAATTAGAACAATATGCAAAGGAAATCTTGGCAAAGAAAAATAGCCAAGATCAATACAGAAAATAGCTAAGATAAGTGCTACGTAATATATATGAGAGTGTCCAATCCAAAACATGATGTTTATATCCCCTGCCTACCACAGAGGATGAGAGAGTCAATGAGCATAAGAAGTGTGATTGTCATCTTATTTGCAGTTCACCCAAAATATCACAGCAACACCCCACACCCCCCAAAAAAAAAACAACAACAAAAAAACAACCAAAAACACAAAAAAAATTAAAACAAAAAAGAACGTTTGCAGTGGAAGCAGACCCCCCCCCCAAAAAAAAAAAAAAAACCCAAAAAACAAAACAAAAACAAAGCCCAGCAAAGCCCATTGCCCACAGCAGTTTGCCCCTGTTGTTCAGCAAATTTCCCCCGAGAACACACAGCAAGCCCCTACAAAGAGACAAACTACCTGTGGCTGCGTGTGTGTAAGTGTATGAGGTCCACTCACATTGTCCTCCTCACCACTAACTGCAGTCTGCTCTTCACCGGCCGATGCTATGACCCAGCATGCACACAGAGCGCCGTTAAACACGCCTCCCTTCCCTCTCTCTGCCTTTTCATTGTTATTCTTTTAGTTTAGCAGGAACGCCTTTTTTTTTTAACCCTTCTTAGTCCCGATCCGGATTTGCCGGATTGAATAATTACACCCTCCCCCCCACCCCTAAGTCTTGATCGGGATTTCGCCGGGAATATTACACACAGTTAGATTTCCATCACGGCTGTGACCATTCA
>CM060335.1:39126268-39138768 GCA_030674155.1 Stramonita haemastoma | reverse complement strand
CACACACACCCAACACAAACACACACAACACGGCCATCAATCAATCAATTAATCAATCAGACAGACAGACCGACCGACAGACAGACGCCTGCTCACCTGACGCGGTCCTCATTGATTCCGTCAAAGCCGACGTTGACAGTGGACACCTGAAGCTGGTCCAGGTGGGAAAGGCTGGGGGCACCTGCATACACCGGCACCATACCTGTGCCACTGATCTCCCTCACCTCATCCTCCTGGTCCACCAGCCAGTACACCTGCCCACAACAACACCACACACACACACACATGCGCATACACGCACACATGCACACACACACATATGCACACATTTACACACATGCATGCACACACACACATACGCATGCATACACACACACATGCATGCATGCACACACACACACACACGCATGTACGCACGCACACACACACATATACACACACATATGCACACATATGCACACATATGCACACATATGCACACACATACACACACACACACACACACACACACACACACACACACACACACACACACAGTTAAAGATAAAAAATATATATATAAAAACTTAAAAAAAACTAATATCACTTTGAGTGAAAAGACGTTAAATTGAAGAATAAATAAAAAGCAAACATTAGATCTACACACACACACATACACACAACTACACATGCCTGTAAAAAAAATAACCACCAAAAAAAAAAAACGCACACACCAACCACTACACCTGGCATTACCTATGGAAAGAAACACATCAACCACCACACCTGCCAACACCTATGGGAAAAAAACAGACCCACCTCTACACCTGCCAACACCTATGGGAAAAAAACAGACCCACCTCTACACCTGCCAACACCTATGGGAAAAAAACAGACCCACCTCTACACCTGCCAACACCAATGGGAAAAAAACAGACCCACCTCTACACCTGCCAACACCAATGGGAAAAAAACAGACCCACCTCTACACCTGCCAACACCTATGGGAAAAAAAACAGACCCACCTCTACACCTGCCAACACCTATGGGAAAAAAACAGACCCACCTCTACACCTGCCAACACCTATGGGAAAAAAACAGACCCACCTCTACACCTGCCAACACCTATGGGAAAAAAACAGACCCACCTCTACACCTGCCAACACCAATGGGAAGAAACAGACCCATCTTTACACCTGCCAGAAGAAACACATCTACCATAAAACCTGCCAACACCTGTCAGGTGAAAAACACCGACCTCCATACTTTTTTTTTTTAACCCACACAAAAAAAGGGAGAAAACTCACCAGAAAGAGTGACTTAAAGGGGCGCTACTGTGGGTAAACTATGTAAATCCAGCAGCATACCTCAGTCAAGGGTCTATGGCCAGAGCTAACATCAGAACCCCCCCTTTCTTTTACCTGGTCCCAGTGTGATCAGTTCCTGCTCTAATTAGCACCAGCTGGGCCCAAGCTGGGCTGGGATGGAACAGAATGAACAGCAGCTTTTTATCATTTTAAACATTTTACCATTTTGTAAACTGTTCAATTTGGTGGGCAAAATGTTTTAATTTTAATGGACAGAGTATTTTAATTTCACTGATATTTGTTTAATCATACAACATGTTATAACAGTTTGGTTAATGGATGCGTGCGCGCATGTGTAAATGTGTGTGTTTGTGTGTGTGTGTGTGTGTGTGTGTGCACGCGCACATGTTTTTTAAGACTTGTGTTCAATATCTTATTGAAATAGAGTACTGATTTAATTTATATTTGTCTTATCATACAATACATTATAACAATTTGGTTTATGTCATAAAAATGGGTGCGCTTGTGTGTGCGTGTGTGTGTGTGTACGTGAGCCGTAAGCGAGTGTGTGGATGTGTGGGCACACTGGTGCGCACACGAATGTTTTGTGATTTTACTTGAGTGAGTTTTTAACTGGCAGAGATATTGCTGATTAGTGGGTGCTGTTTATATTGTGGTTGGTGCGTGCTGATGTTCAGAACCTGTGTTGTGTTGTGAGGGATATATATATGTGTGTGTTTGTGTATGTGTGTGTATGTATATATATATATATATATAAGAGAGAGAGAGAGAGAGAGAGAGAGAGAGAGAGAGAGAGAGAGAGAGAGAGAGAGAGAGAGAGAGAGAGAGAGAGAGAAGAGAGAGAGAGAGAGAGAGAGAAAGATCCATGATATTATTTTTTCACATGTTTACCGTTTTTACACATGGCTTGTAACCCGCCAAAATTTCTCCGTTTTTGAGATAATAAATCATTCTGAACTGAACTGAACCGGAAAGCAGTAGTGGGCAGAATCTCAGCGGCTTACCTGAGAGAGACTGAAGTTCGAATCCAGCATGATCTGGATGATATGATGCCGCGCACTGTGGTAGAAGGGGTTCGATTCTGCGACGTCTTTGACATCGAACATGAGCATGGCACCTGCTCTGACCGTCATGTTCAGCAGATCCAGCAGAAGAGGGATGCTCTGGTTCCTGTACACCTCCCGCTCGCTGTCAGACACCTCGCCTGCCGTGCCGAACGGGTCTCGCTGGGACAGGAGGCAAACACAGAATCTCCTCAGCCTAGTGGTAGTAGGTTAAGTTAAAGTTAAAGTCTGTCCCGAGCCTAAGGCTCATCAGGCCGGTGCTTATCCCGGTTTCTGTGGCGTTAAGCGACTGAGAGTCATAGACTCCCCGCTGGATAGGACGCCAGTCTATCGCAGGGTTAACCCCCAACACAAGGTTGGAACCCCTTTTACACCTGGGTGGGGTGAGAAAATAGCCGTAAAGTGCCTTTTCCAAGGGCACAACGCCATATCCGAGAGCTGGGATCGAACCCGCAACCTTTAGATTATGAGTCCAACGCCCTAACCACTAGACTACAGCAGCGGCTAGTGGTAGTAGGGGACAGGATAAACTAGTGGTCAGAACATTGCGCTCGCAATTTGATGACCTGGGTTCCGATTCCAATTTTGAGGGGATTTTTTTTCCCTGGAGTTAAAATCAGTGCTGACTCCAATCTCCCCAAAAGTCTTTTGGATGAGACTGTAAACCGAGGCCCCATGCGTGAATGCACATAGGACATATTGCGCACACGTTAAATCCTGTTCTGCTTTTCATAAGAGTAGGCCATTGTGTGCCAGTGGGAACGGATGACAAGATTGACAAAACTGCATACACACAGGGACTGGATGTGAAAAAGCACACAAGTGCTTATTCGATTATCCTCGGTATAAAAAAAAAAAAAAATTAAATTAAAAAAAAAAGAAGTCACAGGTGGATGCTGGAGCTGAGTGGTTCAGACCTCCTGGCTTCAACCCCATAACTTCATGGAGTCATAGGCTTGAATCTCGCCAGTCTTCAGACCGCCTGGCTTCAATCCCACATCTTCATGGAGTCGAAGGCTCGAATCTCGACAGAGTCATCTGGTGAATTGAGGGTGGGGGATTTCTTTTCAATCTCCTGGGTCAACTTCATGTGTAGACCTGCCAGTGGCTATATTCCTTTCGTGTGTGTGTGTGTGTGTGTTGGTGTGTGTGTGTGTGTGTGTGTGTGTGTGTGTGTGTGTGTGTGTGTGTGTGGTGTGATATATATCTATATATACTATATATCTATATATCTATATATCTATATATATCTATATCAAACATATACATCTATATCTATAGACAAATAGTACATCAAATGTGCATGTTAAATTCATGTCAGTGTCTGGTGGGTTACAGAAACATGAACATACCCAGCATGCATTCTGTTATAGAATAAACCCAAACAGCCTGAAGTCAGACTGTGTGGCTGAGGGAAGCAGTCACACCTCCAGAAGATTCTCTATTAATATTATTTAGTCTTTCATTTCATAAGGATTATACACATTGCTTTTTCTTTTACTAAGCAGGATTGGATAGCATTTCTGTGCATTTTTACATCCAGTCCCTGCACATGGCTACTCTTTCCAAATGCACCCCACCCCGCAATACACAAACTAATCCCAACCACTCTAACCCTAAAAGCCGCACACAGGATTAAACCACGCGCACAACAATTTTATGTGCTTGCGTTCCACACAGCGGCCTCGTTTGTTTATGTTCCTCTAGGTAATGGAATAAGCACCCATGTGCTTTTTCTTTTCAACTTCCAGTCCACGTGCGCATGGGTTTCTGTAAAATTTTGACATCCGTTCACGCTAGCACAAATGGCCTATTCTTCCAAATAGCAGAACCCCCCCCCCCTCATCCCAATACATATAACAATATACAACAACACAAACAACAAATATACATCAAATGCATTAAATTCTGCACGTTACAGAAACAGAACATACCCACATGCATTCGATAAAAACCAACACCAAGTCAACGGTCGCTAACAGTCACACCCAGAAGTAGTTTCTCTTCTCTATCTCTCTTAGTCTTCTCATTTTTCTCTAGTACCATGTGCTTTTTTTACTTAGGTGTCATGGTTCTGTACATGAAAAGTGCACAAAGTACTTTTAAAATTGCAGAGCACCACTGAACTGACTATTTCACACACAACACCCATACATCCACACCCCCCCACACCCCCACACCACAACACACTTGATGGTTTTGGCAGTTGCCACAAAAATGTCATGAGGTTTATTTTGTTTTTGTTCTTTATTTTGCTTTGCCTTTTGCTATGCTTTTGTTTACCCCCATTCTTGGGGCTGGTGGTGGCCTGAAGAATAAATCTTGTTCATTGTTGTTCATTGTTCTCTACAGCCAGGGACTCACTCACTTACTCAGTCCCATGTCCCAAAGGATGTAGGGGGGACATGAGAGAAGACGCAACAGAGATCTTTTTCCATGCTTCACGATCCTGTGTGGCTAGTAGGAGGTGTTGCAGGGGTTGGGCGGTCCAGTCTTTGATGTTGTCAACCCATGATTTCTTTCGGCGGCCTCTTCTTCACTTGCCCTTGACTGTTCCTTGCAAGATGGTTTTTGCTAGGGTGTTGTGTCTTGTGGTGTGACCAAACCACATCAGCTTTCTCCTCTTTATGGTGGAGAGCAAAGGCTCTTGGGGGCTCACACGCTTTTTGATTTCTTCTTTCACATAGTTATTAGTCTTGTGTTCTTTGTATGATATTTGAGGAGTCTTCTTTGAGGAGCCAGGGACTAACTAACCTACCTCAAAAAACCAGGCGCCAGCATTGAGGCGGCGGATGTCGGACATGTTAAAGAGGCTGACATCCTCCTCCGCACGGTCAGGAAAGACATCTTGGATGTTGGTCGTCCGCAGGAAAGTGCTGTCGTGTGGATGAAGGGTACGCCATCGTAACTGCCCGCCAATCATACACAGGTTTGTTTATTTATCGTAATCATACACAGGTTTGTTTGTTTATCGTAATCATACACGTTTGTTTATTTATTGTATTCATACACATGTTTATTTATTTATTTATCTATCGTAACTGCCAGGCAATCGTACACATTTGTTTATTTATCAACCCTAACTGCCCGGCAATCATACACACAGGTTTATTTATCTACTGTAACTGCCCGCAAATCATACATACACACGTTTGCTTATTTATCTACTGTAACTGCCCACCAATCATACACATATTTATCTATAGTAACTGCCCGCCAATCATACACATATTTGTCTATAGTAACTGCCCACCAATCATACACATATTTATCTACTTAACTGCCCGCCAATCATACACATATTTTTTAGAAGCCAGCCACTACACATATTTACTAAAAACCGCCGCCAACATACGCGATTTTACATGTAATGGGGCGACAATCTCCTAATCCAACGGCAAAAACATCTATGTTGCTATGTACTGCCGCCAAAGTACACTATTTGATGATAGTAACTGCCCGCCAATCATACACAGTTTTTATATACTGACCACCAATCATACACATTTATTATTATCGCAATCATACACATTTCTTAGTTAACTGCCACCAATCAACACACTTATTTATTCATTATATCTGTTATTTATATCTACCTAACTGCCACCAATCATCACAATGGTTTATTTATTATTGTAACTGCCCCCAATCATACACAATTTTATTTATCTATTTTAACTGCCGCCAATCATCACATATTTTTTATCTTGTAACTGCCTGCGATCATATACATGTTTTTTATTATATACCCTAACTCCGCCAATCATACACATGTTGTTTATTTTTTATCTAGACCTAACTGCCCACCAATCATACACAGTTTTTTATTTTTATCGTAACTGCCCACCAATCATACACAGGTTTATTTATTATCTACCTTAACTGCCGCAATCATACACATGTTTATTTTCATCTGCCCTAACTGCCCCCAATCATAACACATGTTTATTTATCTACCCTAACTGCCCTGCAATCATACACAGTTTGTTTATTATCTACCCTAACTGCCCGCCAATCATGCACATATGTTTATTTATCTATTCGTAACTGCCTGGCAATCATAACACAGGGTTTTTTATCTACCTAACTGACCGCCAACCATACACAGTTATTTATTTACTACCTAACTGCCCACTGCATCAAAGCTGCAATCATACACATGCTTATTTATTTATCTATCGTAACTAACGACCATCATACACATGCTTATTATTTATCTACCTAACTAACACCAATTACACACTATTTATTATTTATCTACCCTAACTGCCTGCCAATCATGCACATTTTTATTTATCACCTTGTAACTGCCTCCAAATCAACACATATGTTTATCCTATCTACCCTACCTGCCTGCATATCAAGCATTGTTTTTATTTATCTACTGAACTAACACAGAATACACCTATTTTTATTTATTTATTACCCTAAACTGACACCATCATACACAATGTTCATTATTTCATCACCAACATTTTTATTCTTATCTGCTCTATGCCACTCATGAACGTTCATTTTCGACCTACCACACAATGCAAACTACCACTAGGTTCTGACTCCCCTCTCCACATGCCCTCCTCATGAGATTGTTTGTTTGTTATTTTATCCATAGAATTCCCACAATTTTATGATTTTTTTCACGAATTTTCGGTCCGCCGAACAACATCAAGCAAACAAGCAAGCAAGCCTCCTATCCCACAGCATGTTCACTTTCCCACCAAATCAGTTTTCCCACCCTCCCCTGAACCCACCACCCCCCCCCCCCCCTCCATCGCTCCCAGACCCGCACGAAGTCCACCTATGCAACATCGCATCTCCAGACCCAAGGCACCGTATCACTCCACGCAAGCAGCTTCCACTACCCCAACCCCCAATTTTCTACCAATAAGATTCTACTCTCCAGACCCCTGACACCCATAGCTCACCAATGAAGCATAGCCCAAGCACTATCCTTACAAGTCGCATTCCCACTTCCTCCCACCCCACTAATTTACCAAGTTATCTCAGACCACCCTAGCGCCCCCTACCTACGTCCATTCACTTCCACCAATCAGTTCTCACCCTCCCACCCCCTTACCCTCATGAAGTTTCTCACCTGATGCGGACATCCTCTCCAGACCCCAGGCGCCTAGTCCAGCGCCTTCTGGAAAGCAATCATGGTGTTCTCTGGGGCCACCTGTCACAGGTGATCATGCACGTCAGTCACCTAGCCAGGCACATTACCAGGATACTGAGCCAAGTCTGGCTTTTTTACACACACATACACATCCTTCTGAAGAGACTATAAACCGAGGCTCTGTGTGCGAATGCATGCAGAGCATCTTGCGCACGTTAAATCCTGTTTCGTTTTTCATAAGAGTAGGCCATCGTGTGCCGGTGGGAGCAGATGACAAGATTTACAAAATGAGTACGCCATCATGTGCCGATGGGAACAGACGACAAGATGGACAAAACTGCATACACACGTGGACTGGATGTAAAAAAGCGCATGAGTGCTTGTTTCATTATCATCGATATAAAAGAATAAATGAATAAAATAAAAATAATAAAATAAAATAAACACACACACACACACAAATGCAATCATACACAAACGCATACACACACACCACAACAACACACACACACACACACACACTCACACAAACACACACACATACTCACACACACACACACACATACTCAAACACAACACAACACACACACAAACACACACACACACCACACACCACACATCACACACAACACACACACACACATAAACATACACACACACACACACAGTGACACACACACTCAACTACTCACACTTTCAGCCCCCCGGTGAGCGAAGAGTTTAGGTTTGGGGGGGAGGGCGGGAGAGAGGGTGACACAGGGACAGTGGATGTAGAGGGGAGCGATGTATAGCCCCACCATCCCCCCCACCACCACCACCAACCAAAACAACTGCCACCCTGAAAACCACTGCCATCAAAACATGTTCGTCATAATATGCCTGCAAGACTACAAAGATGAATAATAATGAAATAATAATGGAATTTTTGAAGCGCTGAATCTTGTAAAGCAAACAGATTAAAAGTGCTTGCGTTTTGAATCATTCACACACATGCCACCATTTACCAAAAAAAAAAAAACCCATAAAAAGACAACGGATTTCCAATTTAGACCACACAACACACACACACATACACACACACACACACACACACACAACACACACACACACACACACACACACACACATCAGGCGTATCTTCAATCAAATTTCTCTTCATTTTCCTTTAAAAACAGTTTTTTGTTGTTGTTTTTTTCCACAAACTTCTTCACCCACATTGTACACACCAAACAAAATAAACACTGATGTGAGAGCTTTCAGGTTATTTCCTGACACATATTTAGAATTGTATCTTGTATTTAGATTTGTATCTTGTATATTGAATTAGATTTGTATCATTGCTATCATTCAGAAAAATACTTTAACAACTTTGCAAACATATCCTGCTTTTCGTCATTCTGCTACTGTAATTTTTTTTTAAGATTTTACTCATTTCCCACCCCATTTTTTTTTTTTCTTTTTCACTTTCATTTCATCAATTCCAGAAGAAGGTAGATGGCAGGACGTTCAAAACATTCACCTGCCTAACATGTAAACTGGGAAATTCTGGGTTCGATTCCCAACCTTGCCCTTTCTTGACAGTTTGATAAAAAAATTCAACTGAATGTCAAGTCCTTTGGGTAAGAGTAAATAAACTAAGGCCTTGTGTGCGAATGCATGCAGAACATCTTGTCACACATTAAACACCCGTTTCATCTTTCAGAAGAGTAGGCCATTTCGTGGTGACAAAATTTTAAAATGCATACACACAGGTGTCATATTTAGACACATACCTGAAGTTGGAATGTAGCTACCTAAATAGTAGTTATGGGGGAGGGGGAGGAATGGTTGAATGGTTGCATATGCAAAAATCTCACCATTGGTAAACCTCGAAACTCTAGTCAAGGAACAAAACAAAAACCAAAAATTAAAAAATACAAGATTTTTTTAAAAGTTAACAATTTACAACAAGCCCTTCTTTTCATTTTATCGTGCTGTTATAATCTTAAAGATTTTAACTAAATTTCCCACCCCATTTTTTTTTTTTCTGTTCTTTTCACTTTTTTTTCATCAATATGAAGGGGGTAGAGCCACCGCTGTAGCCTAGTGGTTAGGGCGTTGGACTCGTAATCTAAAGGTTGTGGGTTCGATCCCAGCTTTCGGCTATGGCGTTGTGCCCTTGGAAAAGGCACTTTACAGCTATTTTCTCACCCACCCAGGTGTAAAAGGGGTACCAACCTGTGTGTTGGGGGTTAACCCTGCGATAGACTGGCGTCCTATCCAGGGAGGAGTCTATGACTCTCAGTCGCTTAACGCCACAGAAACCGGGATAAGCACCGGCCTGATGAGCCTTGGGCGCCGGACAGACTTTAACTTTAACTTTAACAACAAGGATAAAGTGACTGTATGGCCCTTACCTCTGTTGGACAACTTGTACCAGCTGTGGGAAATAAACCACATCATTGCCGTCATGATCACTACAACTCCAATATGGAGAAAAGGTCCAAACATCTGTAATCAAAACAATAACAAACAAAATTTTATTTTTTTTAAACAAACAAATAAGTTGAAGCACAAGAATTTCCACACACAAAAAACCCCACACATATATTTACTCTCACCCCACGCGCACTCGCGTGCCCTCAGACCCCCCCCCCCCACCCCCCCACCCCCACCCCACACACAAACACTCACACGTCTGATATCACTGTTTTGTGGAAGGACGTTAAACTGAAGAACTAACAAAAAAACACACTCATATAATGAATAACGCTCTGTCAGTATTTTCTGACCTGAATTGAGCTTTTCAGGTTGAGCATCATAGTTTTGCTCTGAAAATATGTACCAAACTCTTACTTTAACACAATCTTAGGGTGAACTTTTATTCCACTGTTAAAAATGAGATGATGCGTAACTGTTTAGCCCACTGTTTGAAACAAAACTGATAATATGTAAATCTTAATCCCAATGTTTGAAACAAAACTGATATATGTAAATCTTTATCCCCATGTTTGAAACAAAACTGATATATGTAAATCTT
This sequence comes from Stramonita haemastoma, assembly GCA_030674155.1. Classification (NCBI taxonomy): domain Eukaryota; kingdom Metazoa; phylum Mollusca; class Gastropoda; order Neogastropoda; family Muricidae; genus Stramonita; species Stramonita haemastoma. The sequence continues at coordinate 39,128,262 of CM060335.1, read as the reverse complement.
TATCCCACTGTTTGAAACAAAACTGATATATGTAAATCTTTATCCCCATGTTTGAAACAAAACTGATATATGTAAATCTTTATCCCCATGTTTGAAACAAAACTGATATATGTAAATCTTTATCCCCATGTTTGAAACAAAACTGATATATGTAAATCTTTATCCTGTTTGAAACAAAACTGATATATGTAAATCATTATCCCAATGTTTGAAACAAAACTGATATATGTAAATCTTTATCTTGTTTGAAACAAAACTGATATATGTAAATCTTTATCTTGTTTGAAACAAAAACTGATAAATGTAAATCTTTATCCTGTTTGAAACAAAACTGATATATGTAAATCTTTATCCTGTTTGAAACAAAACTGATATATGTAAATCTTTATCCTGTTTGAAACAAAACTGATATATGTAAATCTTTATCCTGTTTGAAACAAAACTGATATATGTAAATCTTTATCCTGTTTGAAACAAAACTGATATATGTAAATCTTTATCTTGTTTGAAACAAAAACTGGTGACAAGGATAGCCTAGTGGTTAGAGCATTGCGATTGCGATCTGATGGTCTAGGATCGAACCTGGGTTTGAGCTACCACCAAGATGCCCATTCAAGAGGATTTACCCCCTGTGGTTAACATCATTGCCCACCCTTCTCCCTTGAAAGTCCTTCAGATGAGACTATACACTGAGGCTCTGTTTCCAAATGCGTGCAGAACATTTAGCACACGTGTTAAAACCTGTTCTGCCTTGCAGAGGAGTAGGCCACAGCATGCAAGTAGGAACAGATGACAGAATTTGTAAAAAATGCATTACAGTATTGTCCTGTTTAGACATCATCCCCAAAGTCAGTATGCAGCTACCTTCATGGTGGGCACGAAAACGGATACATATTCAATATCTCACCATTTTGGTAAACCTGGAGCTCTAGGGACTTTCTTCCACCCATAACTTCTTTACCCGCTGAAGGCCCAGCAAAGAAGAAGTCAGCACACCCACACAGACCCCCCCCCTCCCCCCCCCCACACACAGAGACTGACCTGCAGTGACAGATAGATGGCGGAGAACTGAGAGTTCCATAGTTTGTCCACCACAATGGTGACCACGACACAGCCAACCAGGGCCAGCAGAATGACCACGACGTGAGCCATGTGGATGAAGATCTGATGGCCGTGTCCTATATGGCATAGGTACAGGATCTGAAACACACACACACACACACACACGCACACACACAAACACACACACACACACACACACACAACACACACACACACACACACACACACCACACACACACACACACACACACACACACACCACACCACACAAAACATGCTGATGACAACACTTCTTCTTCACCTTCTTCACCAATCTTAGTAGATGGCTGGGGAACCACACACACCAATCCAATCCAATCATGTTGCTTATAGCCCCGCTGACCGCACAGGCCATATCGGGGCTGTCACCTCGTCACATGACAGAGAAAGAGACTGACCATGATGAGAAGAAAGACAGCAAAGATGGCACAGGACAGAGAAAGAGACTAATGACCATGATGAGAAGAAAGATGGCAAAGATGGCACAAGACAGAGAAAGAGACTGACCATGATGGGAAGAAAGACGGCAAAGATGGCACAAGACAGAGAAAAGGACTGACCATGATGAAGAGAAAGATGGCACAGGACAGAGAAAGAGACTGACCATGATGAAAATAAAGATGACAAAGACAGGACAGAGAAAGGCACTGACCATGATGAGGAGAAAGATGGCACAGGACAGAGAAAAGGACTGACTATGATGAGAAGACGGCACAGGACAGAGAAAGAGACTGACCATGATGAGAAGAAAGACGGCACAAGACAGAGAAAGAGACTGACCATGATAAGAAGACAGACAGAACCGGACAGAGAAAGAGACTGACCATGATGAGAATAAATATGACAAAGACAGGACAGAGAAAGGCACTGACCATGATGAAAAGAAAGACAGA